>JAMXBB010000007.1:23626844-23954461 GCA_024138015.1 Lumnitzera littorea
TTTAGTCTTGGTGTAATTTTGATTGACTTCGTTGGTAGAATGAAATATTCATTTCTCCCTTATAAAGCTATCATCGCATTTGTTTGGTAAATAACTATTAAAAATAATTTCCATTGTAGTTGAATAAGGAGTCAATTCCTTGTCAAGAACTAAATGATGATTATTGGAGATATTGCCAGTAACCTCCTAACTTTGACCAAAACATGGATTTACCCTCTGCTTTAAATATTCTAAATCACTCTTAAACTTTGATGTTTTGACAACAACAACGGAGTTTTCTTTCTTTCTTTCTTTCTTTTTTTTAAAAAAAAAAAAACACTATGATTGAGGCTTGAGAGATCTTAAAGTATATTTTAACAAGTTAAAAGGTGTGTTTCTACATCAAGATCAAAGTGCATAGAGTTAATTGCAACCTCTATAGTTATTTGCTAATTTATCAATGTTTAGCATAGATAATTTATAACATTCAAAAATTCAGGAAGTCAGTTCAAAGTTTAAGGAGGTTACTTGCATATTTTCCACAATTAGTCCTTAGTTTTTTTTTTTTTCCTAATATTTTTATAATCTGCTCATGAACCTTAGCCCCATTCTAGGTAGAGGTATATTAGTGTTTTAGATGTATACTTAATATTCTAGTGATATTTTTAAGTGCAATCAAACATAATTATTGACATTAGTTATATGTTCTATTTATTAAGAATTGTAATCCTATCCGACCTTGTTCTATTCAATCAACTAAACATGTTATCTTTTTTATGCCAAAAAGACATATTGTTATTCATATAGTTTTTTTTTCTCTATAATCATAATAATTTCTTCCTATTATTAAAAACTTTGATACTATGACCTTATACATTGAACATCCACTTGTATATTTCGTATGCATACTTAAATAAGTTAGCAAACACATAACATACTTTGTTCTTATTAAAACCAATTTGGAAACTTAATGTGCTTATTCCAATATGAATTTAGAGTTCTTAAGATTAGATTTTTTCAATAATTTCCTACTTTCTAAGTTTTATTATGAAGTTGAACTAATAGTATTGGAGTTTCTAGCGCTAAATTTAATCCTCTAGATTTGCAAATTTCGTCCCATAATCTTCAAAGTTTATTTGATGCTTCATTATTCCTATCTATGGCTATAAATGATCCGAGTTACGCTAAACTTATAAAAGCTCAAGCTTAGCTTGTTTAAAAATTATCAAGCTTGACCTTTTATCGAGCGCATAAATTGAGGCTCGTGTTCAGTTCATTTAGATAAATGAGCTTGAGCTTGAGCTTGAGTATGAGTAGAGCCTAAAGCAGGTTGATTTCAAGTCTGGTCATGAGTTTAAATATATAGAATGAAGAAATATATAAACAAATTAATGAATAGTAAATAAAAATTATATTATATATTATCTTATAACATATTTTATATATTACATATACTAGCTTTTAGATTTTAATAATATATAAAATATAATATTTGTAATCAAGCTAACTTGCAAGCCTAAGTGAGCTCAAACTCGACTTATTCTCGAGAGCGAGCTGAGCTTGAGCAACTTGCAAGTGGTTCAACATATTTATAGTCTTATATCTATCTAATATTTCTAAATTAGGTTGTGACTTTAGGGTTTTAGATGCCAATTACCAAATTTAAATATTTTGAAGTTTTTAATTTTGTTTATTACTAAAGGATCTCAATTTATAATTCTTATTATCATAATCTTACTTGTAATTATGGATTGAAAAGTATTAAGATTAGGAATTTACGTGTTATAGCATAGTTGCTTAGCATCTCCTTTCTCCTATTGTAATCATAGTTGTCAAAACCGCGATTCTACGCATATGATTGTGCAAATTTATGATTTTAGGAGGTTTTTCCAAGTTAACTAATGCATAAAATCGTTTTCATGTAAAAATTTATGTTTTTAATTGAGTTTATATGTAAATTTAGTAGAAACTTACGTTTTTGACTGAATTTATCAATTCTACTTATTTGAGTTAAATAGGCTAAAAATGAAAAAAAAAAACTAAGTTTTTACAAGTCATCAATTATCAATACATTATATCTTCTCTATCCTATTTTAATTTTTTAACCTTTACTCTCTCTCTTAGTCTCTTATTATATTTATAGTTTTCATTCATGTTTCGACTCTAATAGCAAATATTAGAAGGAAATTAGTTCTAATAGCAAAAATTAGAAGAAAATTATATACTTCACTTTATTCTATTAATAATTTAAAATGAATTAAAATGTTTGGTTATCTTTAATCTATTACTTTTTTAAAAAAAAATGGAAAAAAAATTAGTTTTAACTTTATTTGTTCTTCTTTCATACATGTTAAATTATATATTATCACGAATTTTTTATGAAAAAAGATCTTAATTTCTTCCTTTCTTTATTATCATCATATATTCTAAGTTTTGAATAATTATTATAAGCATATTTATAGTTTTTTGAAGTTATTTTAGATAGGTTCTGGAAACTTATATTTCTACGTTTTAATTTCACGTTTCGATTCTACCGACCCTCTAACGATTTAAGGTAGAATTGCGAGTTTGACAACTTTGATCATAACAAATGATTTCTTATTGGAAGTGAATCATAATAGATGGCGTTTGGGAGGGAACCAAAAAGGTGAATTGCTTCATTTTATTTTCCTATTCCATCAAATAGTTTGATTACTTGATTTTATTTTCCCATTCCATCTAGAACTAGTCATCAGGTCGAGTCAACTTAGAACTGTCGGTTCATATGCTAGTTAAAGGCCAAACCGTGATCAGTCGAGTTGGTTACGATTTTAAGTTGATTCAGTAGACCCGGCAGTTTAATGGTCGATTCACCAACCCTTGAACCAACTCTTTTTTTCTTTTTTCTTTTTTAAAATTTTACTATTTATATTAATAATTTCTAATTTTTTATTAATTTCCGAGTCGATTTTCTTCAAAATAATAAGTTTTAATGTTGCGTATATGGTTAACTAATATTTTCGATTAAAATTTTACTTCGTTTTGAAATAATAAGTTTATCCTACATAAATTTAATATTAGTATAATATTAAAATAATCAGTGATGTCAAATAAAGCAAGAAATGTTGCAATGGGTAAATAATTTTCCTTAATCGCGGAATTGTGAACTACAATAGAGAAATAAAACATAATACAACTATTAATTGCCAATCATTATAGAGAAATAAAATTTTTTCTCTCTTTTTCCCTTAATTTTTTTTAAATGGAGATGAAAAATTTTCAAACTTGTTAAAAAAAAAAAAAGGAGGGCCAAATGGTTCAATAGCAAGTAAATCAATCAGTTCAGTGAGCTTAAACAGTCAAACAGCTTGAGCCCTTGGGACTCAACGATTCAAAGGTCGGTTTAAGCCAACCTTAAATTGGGTTGGATCGATTTAATGGCCCTTTTGATTGGTTTATGATTCAAAATTAATCTATGAACGGGTCTAATTCCATCTGTTTCAAACCTTAGAGAATTTTATCATTAACATATTTCATTCCATGAGGTCAACGTGATTACCGTCCAACATGTTATATCAATAAAGAAAAAAGCTATCAATGGCGTCAAAAGTAATTTCCTTAGTGGATTATGTGCTCATGAAACCATAATTCGAACCAAGACTTTCTCAAATCTCAAAGTTTCCTGTAGAAACTTAAACTAGTGATAGTGAAAGCTAATAAGGAAATTCTTTGCACCGATGGTCCACAAGCTAGCCTTGGAAACAGATTTCCAAGTTATGATGGCAACTTTATTCCCTGTTATAAATGCAAGGACATCTAAAATTTTCTTACAGAATCTATAAAATAAAATCCATAATACTAATAAAAAAAAATTCTAGTTGCTAGAAAATTACTTTTCTTTGCAGCCTAAACGTCTTCTCCGAGATGAAGTTCATTTGAGAACTTGGTATTAAGTTACAAAAATTGTAAATTTAATGTAATCATGTAAACTTGGATTTACCATTGACTACCGTATGTTGTCCCTCTAACAATATCAATGCACATATATAATAAATAATTTCAATTGCTATGTCATTAGAAAAGTCAGATTGAAATTTGTAAAACTTGGAAGCAAATGAAGATAGAATACAATATATTTCAGAGCAAAACCGCAGCAAAATCATGTGCTCAAAGCCTATATATATGAATGATCATGAATTTAAATTCTTTTTCCCTTTTCCTCGAGTGGGATGAAAAGTGAAAATATTAAAAAAAAAAATATTTAGTGTTGAGATGTAAATGAAAACATGAAAAATGTTTTCTTCAAGTATGAAAATAAAATAAAACTTTTTTCTTTTGTTTTTAAATGAAAAATCTGTTAAGCGCCTTTAGGAGCTTTTTTGTAAACAATTTGAACCTTTTCAATGAGATTGTTGCAATTAAACAACACTATTTTCTTCTTCTTCCTCCATCTCTTTTATACCATAGCCTTCCATCTCTTGTCATCTTTTGTCTAGGACACGATCTTTTGTCTAGGACATGAAAAGGGAGTTGATAAGGATCAAATATATTTTCAACATTTTTATAATTTTTATCTGAAATAAAAGCCCAAAAGATAAAACAAAAATTTGAAAACTTTTATTAATTAATTTGATTGGAAAATTTTTACAATTTTTCAAAGCGAAACAGCCCCTTGTATTCTATATTGAATAAAATGAATGCATCATTAAAAGGATTCGATGCAATATCAATGTGAAGTTGATAGATCATCCTCGGACTGGGCATGCCCATTTATTTTTCTCTCTTTCGATCCGTTACCGGTTTCAAAATAAAATATCATTCTATATTACTTTGAAACAAATTAACTATCCAACTAGTTATAATTCTAAAATAATTAACAACATAAAGTATCCACCGAAATTTCAAGTTAACTTGTTCTTTGAATAGCTATTGTGTGAGATCATTTAGGTTCCTTTATACGAAGTTATTGTCAATCCTTATACAAACCAAGGTAATAATCCTCTAATAATGGTTATAGCCCTCCAACATGATAGTTGTGAAACATATACTATTATGGATTGATTGTTGTGTAATTAGATATCTTTATTATATGATATCTCCATTACATACCATGACATTAATGTTCACTCAATTGACTTGAATTTTAGAATAATTTAAACTCAATAAAATCTACCATGGTCAATGGCTTATCAGTAACTCTTATTATAACAAAGAGATTGTAGATATTGACCTTTAACTTTAAGTGATGAATTCTAACTAAACTCATCATTATTTTATTTGCACTAACATATAATTTAAACCTTAGACAAGAATGTGTATGATGACACTGAAGTTCAATAATCATTTATAAGACACTCATCCATATAGAGGAAAAACGATGCTATTTATCCTCTTTTTGGGAGTTAAATGCAGTATACTTAATTTTAAGATTTACTTGTATAATTTGGATATCTTTCTTTTGATCCAATAGAATGATCTACCCTCTATATATGGACCTGTGTTTTTAGTTAACAATTACCTTAGCCTACAACTTTAATGTAAGGTAAAGTTTGTTTATTTTTTGGTGATAATGGAAGCTTTGAAGAAAACGAATGAGATCCAAAACAATTATTATGTCAGCACAAGAAAGGAATCATGTTTGCCTAGATGTCCATGTCCTCTCTAAACATTTATCTATTCAAGGATAATTTTTTTTTTGGATAATAAGTGATCATGGAATTCTTCCTATAATATATCTTTATTATTTATTCCAATCATACTCTAATTGATTTAGGAGACCTTATTTAGTACATACTAATAGATCGTGTATTCTTAATATGTATACCGATAATAACAATTTGAAAAAATTATTTGTATATATATAATTATGAGTTCAATAGCACACATACACATATATAATAAACACTTATCTTCTATCATTAATTTTCATAAATACACTGCATGTCGTGCACAAGTTGAAATTACAAACCCCTTACTTTCTGAAAATACGAGATCCATGTCTTAGGCTCCTCATATAAGGGCTAAAGGTTTTTGCTAGGGATGGCTTATGCTAATAAATCTACAATAGTTTGTTCTAATGCTATTATACAAACCAGTGCATCATCCCTCTAAACTATCTCTCTGCGATACGTAACTTCTTGAGCACATGTTCAGTCCTCTAATGAGACCTGAGTTCCCTAACCTAAGCGAGAGTTGCATGTTTTGTCACAATAAATTGTAACTAGACCAATAATGCTAATAATCACTCATAACATGAAAGTAAAATTACTAATCTAAATGACTTCTTCAGTTGTCTCAAAAACCAATATGTACTTATACTCTGCTATAAAATTTATCAACTTCTCTTTTTTTACACTCTTGCAATAAATAGCTTTGTAATTTACAGCCTTTTCAATTCTATCTAGAAATTTTGTGAATAAATACTTTGATAACTAGCTCCTCTGTTTATCCCTAATGAAGAACATGAACCTTGCTCTTCTCAAATATTTAAGAATGGTTTTAATGTAGTTTGTTGACTTTCAACCTAATATCTACTCACCATATTGAGAGTATTGAAGACGTCTAGTTGCATAAATATCATTGCACGTATAGTGGACTCAATTATCAAAGTATATGGTATGATGTCCATTTTATCCTTTTCTATTTGTTTTCTTATGACATATAGACTTGAAGAGATGTACATCATGAAATTTGGACAATAATTATCTCTTGAAATCTTGGATATTTAATCTATTCAATACCTTATTATATACATGCCTAACATAGCTTAAGTAGTCTCTTAAATCTATATTGTGATATCTTAGTTCTTAAATTATAGGCTTAAGTTTTTCATAAAAAAACTTTTATCTAGCCAAACCTTAGTAAACTGAAAAATAAGTGTATCATTTTTCATCAAAATGATATAATTAATTTGTAAAAATTGTGAATGCATTTAAGCTCCCATTAGAGGTGTACATCGCGTCGAATCGATCTAGAATCGTTAGTTCAAGGGCTGACAATTAGTTGAACAGGGCTTGTCCTTTAAAGCTACAAGCCTAGGCTAGTTCATGCGAACTAACGATTTAAGGACTGGTTCGAGACTCTTGAACCATACTTTTTTATTTTTAAATTTAATTTTTCGTATTTCCGTTAATTACTATTAATAATTTGTTACCTATTCGTTTATTTTTATTTTTTTTCTCAAATAATTTTAATACTTTATATAGACATGTAATGACAAGTAAAAGGTTCACTTTTATTTTTGATTAAAATTTTTTCTCCATTCTAAAATAGTGATTTGGATCACGTGAGCATCATGGTATTTGTTTTGTTTTGTTTATTATTATCTTTAAAAAAATTAAAGTTTGGATGGACCCAAACTAGTAGCCGGACCGTTGGTTCAATAGGTCAGTTCACTAGTTCAAGAGCCGATCAAAATGACTTTTTTCTAAAGTCAAACCACCTAGGCTCTTAAGGTCTAATAGTTTATTGACCAGTTCAAACCCGTCTCCATCCAAAACGGATCGGTTCACGATTCAATATTGGCCTATTTACTTTCTAATAAATGTAAGATTCTTCTTATTAAGACAACCAAATTCTTATATAATGCCTCACGAATCTTAAATTCCAGTTTCAAAATGTTTGCTTTGGTCCATTGATGGACCGAAGCTTAGCTTAAATGAGCTAGGGAACATGCCTTCTATAATTTTAGATGTTCGTATTTTTTATTTTTCCGAAGAACATTAAAGATAAATGATATCACACACTAAGGTAAATTTCATTTCTAGAAGGTTTTAAAAGGCCAGGTTTCTTTTACTTTAGGTTCTCTTCATCTTGCTTAGGTTTTCTGAAAATTGGTTTTAATCACTAATATTCTCTTGAACAAAGTCAAAAAAGGGGGAAAAGAAAAACACTTATGCCTGCATAACGACCGGATCTCAAACCAAAATTGGTATTTATAAAAACTGGTTATTAAAGTTAAAGCGAATTGAGTTAACTTAAATTCAATTAAGCTTATAAGTTAACTGAAGTAAATATAATAAAATTGGAGCTTTCAACTTAATAAACTACTTAAACTGTTTTATCAAAAACTCGAATTTAACTTAATTATCTATATAAACAAACTTAAAATAAATATTAAGTCCTCGTCGAACTCGGATAACTTGCACTGATAGATTTCACTCATCTCATCCCTGTTCACTTCTGCTTGTTTTGAGGGCACGATATTGAAGTTCCCAAATCAGTAGTGTGTCGTGGGCTCCCTAGTGAAAATCCACTAAGTTCAGTGTCCTCTGGGATCTTTATCACTGCATCCTCTGATTGAACATTAAAGTACTTAGCGACTATTATTGCAATGGTGTTGAAAGTGACTGTCTTCCACAAGGATAATGCGGGGTCTTGTCAATTTTACAAAGATATGCGGGATCTGGTGACCTTATCTGCAGAAACCGACATCAATGACTTAAAAGATGGTTTTGATAATTTTAGTAATCCTACGAACGAGAATAGGAGTTTGAAAATTGCCAGTTACATGGCATATATCTAAGGAAAGATGGATAATGCCGTGATGTTTACGGACTGACTCGAGAATCCATGAAAATAGGCAACAAATCATGGGATATGCATTAGAATTTGTAAATATATTAAACCTTTCCACTATGTATAGAAAAAAAAAAAAAAAAAATTAAAGAAATTAGAAAGAAAGATTTATAGGAAAAAGATCATGAGGGAAAATATTATAATTTTTTTTATTTAAATAGGAAGGGAAATGAAAGGTGAAAAGAGTTGGTAATATAAATTTTTATTTTATCAAAAACATATCTATAAAAATGTGTTTTTTTCCATGGTTTGTATAATAATTTTATTTGAATCTTGCATCGATTCTCTCTAAATTTCGAGAGAATAGCTTTGATGTGAACCAAAGAAAAAACTTCTCCTAAATCCATTTCAAAAGAGTAGCTTTGATGTGGACCAAAGAAAAAACTTCTCCTAAATCCATTCTAAACCATTTACCAATCCTTTTCTAAATATGAAGAAGTAAAAGTTATTTCCTTTTTATTTCCTCTTCTCCCCATTCCACTCCTCAATTGGAACATGATGTTAGGTTTTACTAAATCAAAGGCCGGATCAAGGGCCTAGTTTTCCTTGAATCGGGATCGGCTTGACTTAAGTCAGTTTCAGATCAATTCACTTGGCTTGACAATTTAACGGGTCAATTCTTGACCCATGAATCGGTGAATTTTTTTTTTTTTGAAAAAAAATATTATTTTATATTTTATTTTTAATTAACAAATAATAATAAATTATAAGAATTTAAAATTTTAATTATTTCATCCTATTAATTGTAAAGCACTAAAATTAATAATTTACAGTTTTTATAATACATAATTATTACTATATGCCTAAAATTGGTGAATTAAGTGAGAAAGCGTCTTTTTATAGATAATATCTTAAAGAAAATTTATTAATATAATCAATATAGAATTAAATTTATAATAGGTAATACTCATTGTGATCTTTCATCACTTTAGAAAAAACTTTAAAAAAAAATATAATATATGTCGGAGTAAACCAAGTAATGTAAAGAGAATATCATCTATCTAATATCTATAATATACTCACCATTTTATATATAGTATAAATATATTTCTTATGACTTTTAATTTTATTAAATTATAAATACACTAATATTTTTATAAATCATTAAAATATATTAATTTATAAAAGTATTTTCTCTCTCAAAACTTAGGCAAGCTTATATGAAAGTTGTAATATTTCATATCCCAAATTTCTTTAGTTATTAAAATAATAAATTTTATAATATAATTATATACTTTCGCTAATTTTTTTTTTCATAAAATTATATATATTGTTCAAACTCTGTATCAACTTATAAATTTAAGTAATAATATATCTTTTATTTTATTTTATATTTTAATTAAAAGGAATACTTATATTTAATTTATCTAAAATTTCTTCTTTTTTTTTCCTTTTTAATTTTTGAGTTGGAATCGATGGGTTGAAATGTCGATCCTTCAATCTAGGCTTATACCTATCGATTTGGTAGATCAAGCATATTGAACTGTGCTAACCTATCATGCCCGACGGATCAGGCTATGGTTTAAACTCGTAACTCATAAGTTTGGAACGATTCGATAAATCGGTAGGCTAATTCCAATCCAGTTCAAAAACTAGACTTGACCCTTCCTTAGGTCTAGGTTTTACTCCCTTTTTTGTCTTTGATATTAGGTAGAATGTAAAGTGTCTGATACTCTACAATAAATACATATTGCATATATGTTTTTTTTTTAAGGATTAAACTAGATTTTCGTTAAATTTTATTTTTAAAATTATAACTCTATACACTTGGGTATTTGTGACGATTCTTATTTTTAAATTCACAAAGCGAACCATTTTGATATTTGTAAATGTTTATGTTCGTATATATCAATTAAAGATGAATAAAAATAAGAAATATAGTAAGATATATATATATATATATATATCCATAAATATATTGTGTTTCTTTAATGAAGTTCACGATATATTATATATTTCATAATTGTTATCATATCATGTGCCCATATCGTGTTACATAAGCATTATCGTATTTAGATTTTCAAAAGTCATCGTAGCATCGGGAAAATCTTAGTCGTGAAACTGGGGTAAGCACAAGAAGGAAAAGGAGAGAATTTCCCTTTTTCTTTTTTCCAACTTTCAAGCACAAATATGAAATGGAAATCATGGATAGTGGCCAACAATGGAGATGCACGTCCAAATATTCCTTATTGATCGGGATTAGAACCCTAAGCTCAATCATGATGATATTGATGGCATAGCACTTCATAAATCTGGGTCTCACTTTACGGTAGAGGTTAGGTTGAATGTCTTTTCTAATTCTAATTATCGGGCCAACATTTGTTTGTTTCGAGTTTACAGGACATGTTCTTAGCTGATAGATAAGTCGAATACGATTTGCATCACTTCGAATTCGTCTTTTCTAATTTCTGGCAATTTTCCTTAAGTAGTCTGGTCGCCTAGCTCATAAGATCGTCTTACGCTCCTCCAAAATGTTTCATGAAAAGTGATATGTGACCTAGACTACATCACAGTATATAAAGAGACATAAAGTTTAAACTGTAAAAGTACTTAATGGCTATCTATAGTAGCTATCCTCGTATAATGCCTAAAAGTGTCGAACTTTTATTAAATTTTGTCTACCGTTAAGCTCTTTTTGAACAAGTCATGTTTCCTTCATAGATAATTACTATTTGGGCAAGTCCATTTTACTCTTCTAGGATGCAATCTTATGAAATCTGCACCCCCTCCCCCTCATCCCAACCCATCCACTCACGACTATTATTATATTACAATTTTGAAGAAAAAAGAATCGAAACTAATTCATTTTATCAAGAGATAAAAATTGAATATCATCTCAAATTACAGTTATCAACAATTTATTCAAAATTTTTTCCTCCACGATGACAGGTGAAATATTTCTTTCACGATTTATATATTTTAGCAAACCTCCAACGGCATTGGTAGAGTTTTACGTAACTTCAATTTTTTATCCTATTGATGAAATGCTAAGAATGGAAGTAAAACAGCTCAGCAAGTGAATTAACTAATCCTCAAATCCAACATAAACCGTGAACATGGAGACAACTGTTTTGGTATAGATGATAGGTTTTATAATAATCAAATACACGGTTCGCGAGCTATTTTTTTAGGAAATTACTTATTTATCATTAAAATTTAAAAAATATAAATTGCATAAAAAAATTTACTAAATTACCATACTTATATTGCATTTTCAAAATATGATATAAACAATTCCAAGTATGTCACATAAAAAATATAGCCTAAAAATAAAAGCGATCGGTAACAAGCTTTAAAAGGCATTTTTTAAACCCAAACAGCATCAATCAAGAAAGCTCTTAGAGTTTTGTTGTAGTACTCAAAAATCAGTTCTCAGAAATATATAATAAAAAAAAATTCTTTTTGGATAAAAAATTATATCCATTTGAGCATAATTAAAAAAACAATTTAATTTATCATAAACCAAGATTATATCGTATTTATCAAATACGATAATAGTCTAATATAAATATACCGTATTTTATAAATACGATATAGTGTTTATATCACTTTAATTTTTTCAAGTTTAATTAAGCTTATATTACATTTTTGAAATACGGTAATATACTAATACTAGTGTTGCATTTCTAAAATGCGATTTAGGCTTAGTAGTGCTTTGTTATTATTGTATTTTTTAATTGCGAGATTTATGGTATTTCAAAGATGCAATATAGAGTTAGTATTTTTATAATTTTTTTTATACAATTCATAATTGTGTAATTTTTTTTAAATATTGATGGACACGTGTTTCATCGATTTTCTAAAAATACTTGCTAATAGTTCTTTTTTTTTTTTTTGCTAACTACTTGCTAATAGTTTAAAAAAGAAAAATTTCAAATTTTTTTTAGCATTAATTACACTTCTCTCAAAGAAAAATAGTGCATTAAATAATATATAAAAATATTTCTTTGTTTAATAATATTATGAACCACCGCTACAGCATCCATCAACGTTGTCCATTTAAATATAGAGAAGCTGAATGAGTAAAGATAAGATGATGATTATTGACAGATATCAGCCAATTAGTTGGGAAAAAGATTATTAAGAAAATTAAATTAACTATAAGTTAATGAGAAAAGCTTAGATGATATTCAGATTACGTTATGTAAATGGATTAGTGGTGAGTGTATATAATAAAGTTCTAATATGTGAAAATATGGATAGTAGTTTATTAAAATTTAACTATTAATAATAGCATATTTTTAAATATTATCTTATTTATCCATCATTCTAAATATGTAGTATATTAATATTATTATGGTTTTTTTTTAATTATAAATAAAGTGAAGTGTCAATACATACTGTTATATGCACATAGTGGCCTCCGGTTCCGGGATATGGTCTGAACAGCGACACCTGAATTTTAATAACAGATGAAACGGATATAGGTAAGTTTTGCACCGTTGGATGTCGCTATCCATCAAAGTAGTACTGTAGTCTCATATTATAATTTTCCTTTTCTGGTGACTTAGTAGTTCCGTTGTTTATATATTATGCTTTCACTTTACAATACTTAATGTTCGTGTGACCTTTGCGGAAGTGACCTTTTGGGAAATGTTATTTTAAATGATATTATATGTCAGTCATATAATCTATTTCATCGACAAATGGTTTTCAAAGTGTTTTTTGAGCTTCCATTTTCAGTATTCCAAGATCCTCCAAATGCAACTGTTTTCCGATACTGGCGGTGAAATATATATTGAATATCCCCAAAGCAATGCAAACTGAATGACTTTGGAGTTTTCACCTTGAGTTTTATCATTCCGGCATCTTAAAAAACAAAAAAAGAAGAAGAAGAAATAAATCTTTTGGTTGAAAATAACTCTTCATGTCTTCAAATATATGTCCTTTCGATAAATATATCTTGAAATTTTCATTTTGATTTTTTATCATCCTCGCATCCTAATTCCTACCTATGATTGTAGAAGGGAGGAGAAAAAAAAAAATTCTAATTGATATTTGCTCTTCATGCATGGCTTCGAATACATGTCCCTTCAATAATTATCTCGAGATGGAATTTTCAAATTTGATGCATGTCAACTGTTGTAATGACCGGCAGCCTAGGGGAAGACCGTGCGACCGCCACCCATTAGGTCAGGGTCCGAATCCCACTTGTCCCTCTTTCTTTTCATTTCTTTCTTTTTGTTTTTTTTCTCTTTCAAGCTCTATTTATAGACAAATAAAGTACACAAGTATAACTTAAGAAGGGAAGCCTTCATGCCATACAAAAGGCAAGGAAAAGTCCTTGAAATAGGAAGTAGCCTTAACTAGTGGTGTCTACAGAGCTGAACCGATTCAAAACTATTAATTTTCGAGTTGGACGTGGGACAAACTATGATTAGGCCAACTAGTCACGATTCTTAGCTACTTTAGTCAGCCCGATGGTTCATAGGCCAATTCGCTGACCTTTGTACAATATATTTTTTATTAAATTTTAGTTGGATCTAGTTCCAACTTTTGTATATTTTTTTCCTAAATGTGACTTCTTTTCTTTTTTTCTTTTTTTTTTTCTAAATTGTACTAGTTCATTAATAATTTCTAATTTTTTTTATTAATTTTCACTTAATGTGGTTTTGACTTTTTATTTTCTCTCCCTCCAATTATATCTTTTCTTCATATTCAAATCTTTAACATTTGATAGATTTTATAAAACATACTTACATTAATTTAAATTGAATTTTCTATCTACCCTTAACATATAATCAACTTATAATTGATTCTCTATCATTAGTTGGATAATATTATTTTTACAAAATTATCTTTCCCATCACAAAAAAAGACAACTTTTATATACCATAACCTAATAAATATCATCCAATTATTTTTTTTTTTTACTTAATGACCTTCCATATGAACCTTTAAGGTCCTACGGTTTAGGCTCACCCATTTCTAGGCCAAGCCAATTCGCGATTTGGAATCGATCCTTATACAGGTCTAGCTTTAACTATTCTCATACCAATAAAAGGCATAGTATTTTTTGCTAGTACATTAAGAACACCATGTGGAGGAACAAAACAAACAACTTCATTAGTAGTTAAGGTCTTAACTTCATTTGCAAAGAAGTCAACTACTGAGTTAGCTTCTCTAGGAGCAAAAATGCAACTGCACATGGGTTAAAACCTTAAGGTTATCCCTACAATTAGATGAAGCATGTGAAATAAAAGATATATTAGAGTAATTTTGGAAAAGCAAATCAATTGTAGTAATTGTTTAGGCCTTTTATGTAAGGGATCAAACGACTTTAGTCTTCTTCCAAAATGTGAAGCTTAATCTAGACTAAAATGGCTCCATCTCTTTAATCCGCTATTACTTAGTTTGAAAGCACTTAATTCCTTTATTTTAGTAACATTTATGGCCATTAAAACTATTGACCAATAATATATTCCATTAAAACTTGTTTAAAGTCATCTTCACATAAATTTGAAATAAATTCTTTTCACATTAGAGCAATGGTAAGTTAAAGTATGCACGAGAGGTAGTAGTAATCAAGGGGTAGAGCTTTAAAGAGTAAAAACCTTGAAAAGAAATCAAAGTTTGAAGTTTTTCCTTCTCAATTTAGTTAAATAATAGGAATCATAAGTTTTAACTCTCTCTCTCCCCCTCTCTCTCTACTTTTGATTTTCACTTTCTTTAGATTTCTTCTTTATTTTTGGGTAACTCACATCATCTTGCTTTCACGAGAATCTTAAGGATTGGTTGAATTTCAAGTTTTCAAGTTGTGATCATTCAAAGGAAGTTTTCTAAATCACTTGAAGGGCTTGCTTAGATGAATCCTCCTATCAAATCTTCACATAGAAGTAAGAGTTGTTTCGATGTCATTACAAACACTTGTAAACAAGTCCCTTCAAATACACATTCCATTTATTTTTCATCCCTTATCATTGTTATTATTATCGTTGTTGTTGTTGTTGTTATTCTCTTTTACCCTTCGTACAACTATTATTGTTCGAGGATATCAATTGACATAAAAGAAGTGAGGATGATGTCATGCTAGAACTTCCATAAATACTTACGTCGTTATCTAGGCGATAATCTTTGGATTCTACTCCTTCAAAATATATCTACAAATGCCAAATCTTTTGTTTACAAAGATGATGGTTAATAGTATGCCTGACCACTGTTTGAGGTGTTAGTCAAGGAAAAATTATGGCTACTCTTCTTAAACTTGCTACCATCATAACAAATCAAAAATGAAATATGAATGCCTAAAATTCAAAGCGGTGGTGATGCCTAAAGACTCGAATGAAGATTGATTCACTCCTTAGAAGTGTTGACAACTAATCATTTACTATTCTAACGCTTAAAGAGAACATAGGGAGATTTTCCTGAAGCATAAAATTCCTTACATTCACTTACCTCAATTTCTTAGTACTTTACCATTTATATTTCTTCTTGTTTCATTTCCAACTGAACACTATTGAAGAGTCGAGGGACAAGTGTCCTTACATTCATGACAATGATAGACAAAAAAGTTTATTGATTTATGCTGATGAACAATTGCTAATAGTTCTTTCTCTTTGTTGTAGTTAGGTTGATCGAACAACTTTTGGGGATGTCTTCCGCTAGACATGATATTTT
The DNA here is from genome assembly GCA_024138015.1 of Lumnitzera littorea. NCBI lineage: Eukaryota > Viridiplantae > Streptophyta > Magnoliopsida > Myrtales > Combretaceae > Lumnitzera > Lumnitzera littorea. Next base: position 23,642,997 of record JAMXBB010000007.1, read on the forward strand.
AAAGATTAAATTCAACGACACATAGAAACCAGAGTGGATTAAGCAAATTCAAATACAATAGGTTTTCCACTTGCTAGGTCCTCACTTTATTAAAGGCACAAAGAAATACCATCATCTTCACCCTAAGTTAGGTAAACATTACTACATTGGAGAATGTCTCCTAATACTAGCTGGAGAGACATTCCATTGTGTTTAGGTTCCACATAAAAGTTGAATGCTAGAGAGCAAAAGTTATGGTACCTTATATTAGCACCAGCATTACATGAAGGTTTCGTGTGAAGCAATTGCTGCATAACAAACATTATGTGAAGTTGTCACATACAATGAGCGCTATATGGAGAAGTTGTATAGTAGACATAACCATAATGGTGCATCAAGTTTTTGAAGCTTTTCATTATTGTATCAACACTTATAATAAAGATTGACAAAGATCTAAGAAAATTAATGTTAAAGTCACACATTGGAAAAGTTAGGTTCAAATCACACACCATGGAAATATGAGAGCTTACTTTCCCAATTGATTACATTTTGTTATACATCTGCTTAAGTTGTGCTTAAAACTTATCATATTGAAGTTGAAGAGTTTTGATACTTATTTTATGTTCATAAGTTGGTAGCTCTTGATGTTATTCCTCCCTAAGAGTTGATGGCACATTATAATAGTATAGGTTAGCAACTACTTAAGTAATAGTATGTCAACCGAGAGTACTCTTATCCTGTTGTCTCAACCCTCCTCTACTTATTTGTGCTATTAGTAGAGTGCTAGAGTAAGTATGCCATAGAAGAAAGTCATGGTTTTAAGATAAATTTTTGCAGGTGTAAGCCTTAAAGTTAAGCCAAGTAACCATAAGATCAAACTTAGTATACAAAGTTGCTAGAGATAGATTATATGTATACTAAAAATCATAGAATGACCTAAATAATAATTAGAAATATTTACTTATACCCCACATGTATTTACGTGTAGATAAAAATACTCGAAATTACCTAAATTGCCTAAAATTAGCTAAAAACTTATTAAATAATTAAAGAAAATTATAAAATAATTAAAGAAAATTATAAAATAATTAAGGAAAAATCAGAGGAATAGAGACTGACCTAGATTTGGTCGTGGTAAGTCAGCAATTAAAGAAGAAAAATTAACTAATAAAAAACAAGCAACATAAAAGGCAAATTGGAAGAGATTTAAGCATTGTCTTATCTAATTAATGTATAATAATTACTACAAGGCTCTATAAATAGCAAAAAAAAATTACAAAACTCATTTAGATAGTTAGAAGTTTGGAAAAATTGAGACCATCGAAATTTGGAGAAAAAAATTAAGGTTTTAGAAAATTTCCTTAAATTTGTGTAAAGGGAGCAAGAAGATCGAACCCACACATCGCTACCACCTAAAACCAAACCACCATCACCACCCACTCCAAACCCACTGCCCGAACCGGTTGACACACTTGAATCGATGTTGGAGGCCAAAAAGCCATTAGACTGAGTGAGTCTCACATCTTCTTTGATCTTGTAAAATTTCTTAAAATTATTTATTTTGCTTAAAAAATTATGGAATTTATTATTCTAAGGTTTTATTGTATGTAGATTTAGAGAAAAATAGTGATTAAATTTAATCACGTCTGTAAATATAAGGTTATTAAGAAATTAAGCAAAACTAAGTATGATTAGAACTAGAAATAAATAGGCTTAAGAGTATAGTTTGGAGCTCAAATTTTTTTTGTAGAATGCTTAAGTGATATAGAATAGTGCTATGAAGCCATTTTTTAAAAATTAATTTTTGAAATTTTTAAGTAATTTTTTAGCCATAAAATGATGGAAAAAATTGAGTAATTTTGGATTAATTAGGTGATTAAGCGATTAATTACTAATATAGATGGTAATTAGATGTTCAAGGATGTTAATCTTTGATGTAGAAACCTAATCCTAGTCTTTAGAGTATTAAGTATAATTAATGTAGGAATTAAGTGGTAATTATAGGAAATTAGGAATATGTGGAATTGGAAATTTAATAAATATGAAAAATTAGGTTTATTTGGATAATATAATAATAAAAATCAGTACATAATAAATTTGAAACAAAATTTAATTTTAGGTAATTGTATAAAAAATGTAAGATTTTCTTATATTGGTAGTAAATCCGGTATCCCAATTAAGATTAAAGTGTATCAAATAGATTAGAACACTAAATTAAGACCAAATGTGATAGTAGAATACTCGAGCTTAATGTGATTAATTTCACATTAGGATTCGAGCGTATTTAGGATTCCTCGTAGTCAGAGACAATATAGAATCAAAACTGGAATCTAATTTAGAAACCGAAGCCTGAACTAAGATAAAATGAATTATTAGTAAATAATAGGTATACATAGAGAAGTGAGTTATATTATAACTTAGAATATGTATCATCAAAGTATAAGTACTAAAAAGACGTATTTGTATTATAGAATACCCGGAGACGAACCGACTTGCAATTAAGTGATTAGGCGACCGAGAATTCCAAGTAAGTTGGGTTATTACTTTACCATATTGGAGTACTATTCTATGGTACTCGGAGAATTAGGATTGTGTATAATTGTGATTGTAAGTAGTTTATGTATGTGTTTGAGTATCTAAATTCATGTTGAAATTTGTGTTGTGATTGATTGTGTATTATAACTAGATTAGTGTGAAATTATTTGAATACCCTAAATGGAATTTAATCTTATTCGACTCTAATGCCTTAAATTGTCATGCATTGCAACCCTTTAGTGGATTATTAAAATTCTCCAACAAACACCAATACCTTCAATAAAGATAGCGCTAGATGACAAATTGGTCTTTTCCTCATCCTTAGTCGAACTAAGTGAGAGGAGAGAAGATCACGGTGAGGATGAGGGTATTGGTTTGAAGGATAGTCTTAGGAGGAGCAGTATCTTCATTGCACAAACCTGGGTTTGGTTATGAGCTGTTGCATAATATGAAAACTCCTTAACTTGGATTAAAGCGGGTGAAATTTTTTTGATTTTGCAACGGACCGGACTACGTTGTGTGATGACACTTGCTTGTTGCATTGCATGAAAATAATTGCTTGGTAATTTTGTTTGTGTTTGTATACATTCACGAGTCTCTAATTCAACTTATTGAGTTGTAGTTGCTCATACCCGTATAGATCCTTTTGCAGGTCCTGAATTCTAAATACTCCGAGTAATATGCCGCCCTACAACTATCCGGAGGTTAGTTCTTTTGAAGCTTGGAATGTGAGGATTAATTCGCCTAGTGATTAATGTATATCTAGAGTCTCTTTAGTAGCTTAAGACTAAAAGACTGAGAGTTGATATGTAAATTAGCCGACTATCGCATTGATGTAGAAATTCCTAGGAAGTTCTATGGAATGTACATGTAAATATATATATTGACTTAAAGTTCTTGATAATTACTGTAACTTTAACTCAACTCTTAATTGGACTATTTACCTCAAAGCGAGGAGTCGTCAACGCCTTATGTAAATCATGTCTATGGTAGGTACTGTGAGATCGGTTACTATCATAGAATTTACACGGTATAACTGTTGCAACTCTGTGACTTCGGGGCGTAACAACAGGCATTATGTTGATAATGTAAAGCCATGCTACCATCTATGGAAGGCATCTAAAGCGAGCAAAAAAATATGTTCTTTTTTTTTTACGAGAAAATATTCAAAATGCATTAAGAATACATAAGAGACAAATATGTCAAAATCATGAAAAACATGTTAAGAACACAAAATTATGCTATGTTCACTTAAAATTACCAAATCATACAAAAACAATTATTAATGTGTCATAATGATCAAAGTACCAGATTTATTAGAAAATCAAACAATTTAATCATCAATGTCACATCTCGAGAGTAGTAGAGTCGTAATTGTCCTGCCATTTGGACCAACATATGATAAAAGCTAACTACTAAGTTACTATCCTAAACTTAGTACATATAAGGCACATACGATTAAACTACTCCAAAGCATTTACAGTTCAATGATCATAGTTATTTAGAAAATAATTTATATCATAAAACATATCTCTGAATATTTGACATAAAACTTGTAAGGAAAAATAGAGTTATTGTTATAGAGTAAACCGTGACATAAGCTAAGTCACTTAGGAAGCCTAGTTGACTCTAGAACAAAAGTCATAAAAGAGTGTCTAACTCCACTTTTTCATCACTCAGAACCTTATGCCATCTTCTTTAGTTTTAAGAGTTGATAGAATGTGGTATATCTAATGGAATTGTTGAAAGAAATCTACAAAGAAGTGAACCACCACCATTTAATAAGGGAATGAATGTAGAAGCATGCACAGCATAACAAAACAAGCAAAGTTGTTAAACAATTTAGTTAATGCAATGCATAAACAAATGCCATTGCATGAAGTTGTACAATTTATCATGAGATTAGAGAAATTGCACTTAGACTGATATAGATTCAAGAAGTTTCCGTTTATTCGTGTGATACCATGACTTACAATTGAACAAAGGCTTGCATAATAGAGACCTTGGTCTTCTTGCAATTACCTTCTAACCAATACCCTTAGCTTTGTTGTTACCTTCTCTCTTATCACTTAATTTAATTAAGGATAAGGAAGAAACCATTCTTAGTATATTTTTTTTGAAGAGGCTAGTACTTGTTTAAAGAATTCTTACCATCCCCTTATAGATTGCAATGCGTATTGGGTTAAAAATTTAGGTAAGTTTAGGTTAGTTTTTAAGGGTGATTAACCAAATTTAGGTAGTCTAAGTAAGCAATGTTCAGAAAAGCAATCATAATATAGAACTTAACTCTCACAACATCATAACAAAATCCAATCATACACATAAATATATGTACAATTAACTACTTACAACTACAAATAAGTACACACTTCAACCTCTAAGTACTCTAAATTGCTATGAAGTATTAATACACTTACTTAGAATTCAGATGCTTGTTAGTTGCAAATATCAGACTTTGCTTCAACGATATTTCTGATAACATAATTAATGGTTTTTTATTTTACACAAATTATAAAAGAACAAAAATTTGTTTATCACATTTTAGATTGACTATATTACTTAGAGAATACTTATATCTAGTGGTTAAGAACTAAGGTTATTTAAATAAGTTCTTATCCAAGATACTTTTTGAACCATTCTCTAAATCATTCTTTGAGTCACCTTCTGAGTTGGTTTTGGTTTGTAGTTTGTAGTAAAAAACTCTTTAACTTATCCTTTGAGTCCAATTTTAGAGTTTTTATTTGAGGATCTTCTGACTCATCCTCTAAGCAAACTCTAGGATAGATTTCTTACTTAACAAAGTTGCTAATTTACCTTATAAGTTAGTTTAATTTTAGAGCTTTTGTCTAAAAAGCCTTTTGAGTCACCTTCTAACATGTTTAAACTCTTTATAAACCTATCAAATCTTTACATTTTGGTCCACATTTCATCATTTCTCATCAACCAATTTATTACAGAACTATAAATAATTATTCTTCCTTCAATTTAGCATGATCGAACTATGGTTTTATTTGGTTAACTATAAATTTATTCTAGCTAAGCCATTTAACCAATTATTGAGCAACTTCTTTATAACCTTAATCATGGCCGATAATCAAACAGTCTACTTAAATCCTAATCATGAAAATATCATAAAAACTTATTCATTTATACAACTTGTAGCAAAAACAATGTATGAGTATTATTGGAGAATAACGGTTTTGACTTCAAAAACTCATTATTTATAAAATTAGCTACTCTTATTCACTAGAATCTAACTCAAATCCACAACACGACATCAAAAAACTCCACAGTGAACTATAATCAGAAGCCATTTTGGTTTCTTGAAAAATTACTATATTTCCAAAATTTCCAACATTATAATTTTCTAAAAACCAAAATTTAGATGGGTTACTATGGAAAAAAAAACTTTTTACACATTACACTAGATATTTTGGGAAGTCTTAGGAAAAGTTTTAGGTCAAAATAACGTTGTTTAGGGTTTTGAAAATTGAATCAAAAGTTCATCCAAATAGTGTGATTATTAAGAGCCATATATAATAAACAAATTTCATCAAAATAATAAATTTCCATGAAATTAGACCCAAAATAAATTATGAATAAATTTTTATAGAATTTTCTCACAAAATTTAATATTTTTAAAACTTAATTAAAAAATCAGCTTTGAAATCAAACTTACCGACATGACAAACTCTAGTGACTGGTTGATTCCAAACAGTCGGTGAAATATTGGGTGGTAAAGCTCACTTGTTGGGTCTTGGTTTCTTGGATACTCTACAGGACCAGTTTGAACACAAATTCATGATTGCTCCTAAATTCTTCCTAATTTTCCAATTGAGATCCCTTATTTTCTCGATGTCCTAGACATCTTAAAGTGATGAAAGAGTGGTGATTGAAGTGATTTATAGGCTTGTAGGTCGGTAAGGAAATTTTGCATTATGCTTTCCAAGTGTCCTAATTAACATGCCTATTAGATTATGTGCCCATCTTTCACTATTTGCCAGTTTAATCACTTTTTTTTTTTTTCTATAAGGAGTTGCCATGCATATTCCTATATTTATAGCATTCTTTGGACTAGTGTTGTCAATTTCTTCTTTATTAATTATTAAGCCATTTTAGTTAAATTATGTATATATGTTTAGGTTTTATTAATTATTGGTATATATTTTTCACATAATAGGTACATTTAGTGTATATATAAATTCCCCAAATACTATTTCATTAATTATATTACCTAAATAATTTATTCCTGAGAGCTCATTGATTATTGAAACTCGAATCCCAAATATTTGATATTTAGCAAGTAGCTTGGCTATAATTAGCTTTTTAGTTATATTAATGTTTCATTATGCTGCTTCAAAAACCAAAATTATAGGGTCAATTCAAATACTTTTTATGGCCTCGTTGTAGATCTCAAGCTTAAATATAGAACTTTTATAGTTGCCCTGCAAGTTAGATATCTATGTCCAAATTGTTAATTGATGAGGTCTCGCAACTTACCCCTAACTGTGAAGTTTCATGCAAAAATTGACTAACCAATAGATATGGTAAATAGCCTTAAAACATGAAAATTTAACCTTGGACATGCTATGCTTATTGAAGTTTTTGCAATGGGAGCATCACAACTATTGCAAGGCTAAGATGAGTGACATTATTATTGCCATCAGAGGATATTAGCTCTTTGGACGTTGGGCAACAAAGTCACAATTCTATGACACATACATACCAATTGTGACTTGAAGAGCTAATATATTCAATTTATGCTTGAAATTCTTAGACTTTGTCCTACGACCTTTTGGTTAAGAGGCACAACGTAAAGGCTTGATTTGGTTTATGCTTGACTTAAACATTTTTATTTTGAATCAATTCTTTAGGTTAGAAACAAGACTTAGAGAAATTAAGCTCTTTTACTAGAGATGTTTCAATGAGATTTGACTTGATAAACTTAGAATAATATTTGATGAATTGGCTTAATTTTGATCTTTTTTAGTAAGCTTGCATACTCTTAGACTTATCCATGAGCTTAAGCTACAAGAAACCAACAGAAAACGTCCACATTAATGGAGGATGCATCTTTCCCATTACCCATAAAATCCATCTAATGATGTCACGAGAACTCAATCCACTTAACATTGGAGTCATCCAACAAATGTAGAAGAGATTAAAAATCTATAAAGAAGCTAATCCTCCTCTTCATTCGACAAGTTAGAGGATTGGAAAAGCACAACTATGTTATTGAGCTCTACTCTTAAACACCTGATCATGAAGTATCTTGCTATTTTGCTTAATAACAGTAGGGTTAATGCTTTAAGCTTTCTATCCTGTTACAAGTGTTTCTTAGTTGTTGTGACCACTTGTTCATTCTTACATACTTCTCTAATAAAATTTCTCCATTTGTCATCAACTTAAGATTTCTCTAAGATTATCTAGAGCATGAGATCACGTGGTGTGCACTTGATGGACCTTTAAGGACATCACTCCCATACACCTCAAAATCACTTGATGGAGAAGTAGAGATAAAATACAAATTATCATCACAACTCTCTCCTTCAATCCAATGGAAAGTTGGGGAAACAAGAACAACATTTGCAAACAAACATATACACTACCTAATTGCATGAGTCATAAAAATTAAGAGGCAAATTCTATAGACCACCCCTTGAAAACCTTAGAAATTATACATACCTCAAATCTTATAAGAATTCAGCACTTAACTCCTAAAATGGGCATCAGTTGCATTTTTTTAGTTGATTTAAACACCGATATGGCAATTTGATCAATTTTCTTTGTTATATTTAATTAATAAATGTAAATAAATATTGAAAATGCAAAAAGAGAAAGAATGAAAAGTGATTGAAATTGCACTATCTTTTATTAGCCGCCTAAGGGTAGCAGTTGTTAATGACTATCTCAAAGGCGGTTACTCAAACCCCATTGATGTGAATTCATGAGTAAACACACAAACTCCTGCAACAACATGAACAAGGTAGGTCCAAACTTCATAATGGTTCTAAGAACAAATGGTGGGTGAAGGGGTTCTTAAGTAGGGATTTCATGGACAATTTAATGGATAGGACTCATCACTCAAGTTGGTACTATCTTAGGGGCTAACATGAAATTACTTATAAGCTAACTCGATATTACTCTAGGCTAACTCCTAAGACCACTCGCTACTATTCCTTTGCTTGGAGGAACAAATAAGAGTACTCTAAACAATGGAAGAAGACAAAGGAAGAGAATATTCTATTACTGATTATGGCTAGCTTACAAACGGGGTATTTATATGCCCTTGATTAGGGTATGCTCTACAAATATACATTTACCTAAAAGTATACGATGCTAAAATTAGTATGTATTACTTTTATAAGTGTAAAAATGTGAAACCATATAAGAATATGTGTGCAATACATGGTACAATATCAAAAAGGTCAATGGATACATGTCATGGTTATGTTGGTCTGAAATAGTTAAGGGGAATCAGCATTCTTGTGGAGCTAAGCATAGGCTAGATTATGGAGAGTTCATTATCTCTTAGCTACAGGAGGTGCTTATTGAGTTGGCCTTGGTTGGGTCAGCATAAGAACTCTCCACTTGAGAAATAATGAAATGCTGGTTAGTGCTTAAGTACTCTGGTAAGTTGGACTTCAAGAGAAACTCTAATTCTTTGGCTGTGTATTGATGGGAGAGTACTTGGTGGACCAACGTTGCTAACCCATGAGCTTGGGAATTTGTTAGTGTCACTTAATTCTTATCACCCATGGCCTATGAATTCTAAGTTTCTTCTTTATATCATGCACTAACGTTCTTCCGTAGCAATTTCAATCTACAAACTCTAAGAGAGCACCGCTTTTAATTATATATACGTATGTGTGTATATGTGTTAAAAATGGATCAAATTGCCTTATTATTGCCCACCTCAATTGTAAATCACACACAGATGGCTAAATCAAGAAAAAGCATGTTTATACTTATTTCAGAGGTAAGTATTAACTTTTGAAAAGGTTAGGAGTCCATATAATTTTCAAAAAAATTTCAATAATGATCTATGCAAGTTAGTTAAAATCAACATAGATTGGAGGGAATGTGTTCTTGATTTTATTGGCAAATAATTTTTCTTGACCTTTTCTTTTTTTCTTTTTTTCGCTAGATACTATTATAACAACTATGAAGGAAAGGGAAATTAAACTCGGTCTATCTCTTTGAGAGAACAATATTCATATAACTTGATTATAAAGATTTTGGGTTTTTTTTTTTCCCTATTGAACATGCATTTCACAATTTGAGATTGACATCTAAAATTCACATGGTTTTATTAGGGTAAAATATTTTTATCCCGTAGGTGGTGGATTTTATTATTGGAATATATTGAAAACAGACAATGAGTACAGCTTATGATAACAACAGAAAAATGAGAAGGGGATAAATTACAGTTGCAATTGTTAAAAACTATGGGAAGTGGAGATATCAAGGCTTTTTAAAATACCATATTTATGTCACTTAAAAAATTTTAGCACCCAAATTTTCCCTATCTTGCAGTAGTACGTCAATTTATTACTTGATTTGATCGGGCCGATAGAGCATTATCAAATGATGAATAGGTCTTAAGAAGTAATTATAGGTGTATGTTTATGCAAGAAAACAACTTCTTATTACAATAGGGAACAGCCTTTTGGGTACCAATATTTTTTAGAAGGTATAAATGTAACCTTTAGAAATTCGAGATTGTTCTATAATTTTAATTAGTTTTCATTGAGTGTCATCGTAATTTTACCCAAAAGAACTATATGTTTAACTTTAATCAATGGTAATTAACTTTTTACATGGCCCACCTGTCCTTAAAGAACTTTGGTATGGATTAAGGTTCATGTGGTGGTCCCAGCAAATCAATTTGATGATTAAACAACAGCATGTGAACATTATTTTGGTTCTCAGTGCTTTAGAACTATAAAGTGACTTTCTTTTTGAGAGTGAATCTAATAAAGTAGAACCAAAGCATTATTACCTGTAACTATATGATTACCTTTTTGTTCAACCAATTGACGACAGAACAAAACTTGGCTTTTTGTTAAACCTATGAGTTAGATGGAAACTAGGAAAAAAAACAGAGAAAATGATTCGATATACCAAACAAGTGGGCTTGATTTGATTCTAGGGTTCGATACCTTGGTATTAGCGAAAAATAAGGTGGGTCGGACCACAGGGATTTCATATATTATGGATGACCCCCTTTTTAAATTATTGAAGGGCTATAGGGACTTCTTTTAGGGTTTCAAGCTTTAATTAAGAAATACAGGAGAAGAAAGCTAGGGATGCACGGTTGTTGATACTGCCATGCCATGCAATGGAATTCTTTATGAAGGGTAACGCTAACTAGTAGCTATTACTTTATAATCCATACAATCACTGTTGTTCTATTAGAATAAAAGGGGTTCCATTTTCCTCTCTTTATCTCTTATAAATTAATACATTATTATAAAATGAAAGAGAATTTCTACGATGGGTCCTGCGTTAAATTAGTTAGGTTTTACAATATTAAATCATTAGTTTTGCTTGATCAATATAACAGCTTAGCATATCTTTGGTTCCTCAATTTTATTATTCCACATTGATTTGAAATCCGGTGCGTAGCCTAAATATATACCTAAAAATGAGAACTACATTTATCAAGTATATCATACTAGATATAGTATAAGCACACGAATGGCATACTATACAAATGGACCAATATAATAGATAGATGTTGTTGACTATATATTATCTCAACAAAATTAACAAGTGATGCTCTTATAATAATCGATATGGTTGTTGAAATAAATTTCACCATAACACAATCTAGTCTTTTAGAGTGCAATGTAGAAATCAACAATTTCACATGGATGACATATGTCATGGTCTATCATGTTAAGGTTTTGTATTGCTAATCCAACCTATCTTAGTTAAAGGCTATTCAACAAATCAAATTTATCTTAACTACAAAATAAAATTTAATTTATAATCTAATTTATTTAGATCTTCTAAACCGTTTGAAGAACAACCTAGACAAAATTGAACTACTTCTAACATAATTGAACTGCATTGACATTAAAAGGAAAAAGAAAGAATTTCCAACTTTTATGTATAACTCTTTATTTTACTTTTTGCATATCTTTGATTATATTTAAACCCATTAAATTACTTCATTTTTTAATGAACTTAAATTGTTTTAGCTTCAAAACTCTAATCTTTATATGGCTTGTTGTATAGAAGTTTTCCATACGAGTGAAAAGTACTTTTATTCATTTTATATCAAAAGATTATTGATAAATAAAAAATTTAATTTAAACACAAAAGAAATATATATATATATATATATATATATATCTCAACATAAACTCTAACAGAAATAAAAAGAAGGAAAAAAGTGAAAAGACCGAAACGGCTTTAAATACTNTTACTGATAAATAAAAAATTTAATTTAAACACAAAAGAAATATATATATATATATATATATATATCTCAACATAAACTCTAACAGAAATAAAAAGAAGGAAAAAAGTGAAAAGACCGAAACGGCTTTAAATACTTTATGAACTCACCCAAACCATTTTAAAATAGTTCAACTACATAATCATTTAAGTGATTTTGTACGAAAGAAGATTGTAGTTCAAATAATAAAATATGGTCCAATTTGAATTTCAACCATGAACCAATCCAAGCCATAATATATCTATTCCTAAGATTACTAGTCCATAGTTATAGTACACACGTGGAATTTGTTTGGTCTCATCCTGTCATATATGCATGGCCCGAAATTTAATTCTCCAAAACCCGACACTCGATATCATGAGCCAGTTTTGGAACTTTGTATTGTGCTAAGTGCTAAGAAGCCAAACGACGGCAGCAGAGAAATATATTTAGGCCATGGCATTATTTGCTGTCGCTAGAAGCCCAGTTTGACATTAGACTGCTCTTAATCTTTGAAGAGGCTTCAGGTATGCATTTGGGCTAAAAGTACCGAAAGCCATTTTGAAAGACATAAATGGCCTATTGATTCAAACACGGACAACTTTTCTTTCGTGTAATAATAATAATAATTAAAAAAAAAAAAGTCAAATAAACGAATAAAAAAAAAACAATTGAATTGATTTGTATCGACATGGTTCACTTAAGCGATGAAAGTTCGAAGGAAATTTTTCTTCTCCCTTAAAATCTTCTGGGAGGGTATCATTTGATTGCATTCGATTCGTTTGAATACCCATCAAACCAAATAAAAATCATACCAACCATAGTTGTGTTGCAAGCAGATTGAGTCTAATATTATTTATGACTAGAAACCATTGCATTTCAAAGCAACCTTAACTAATCATGCTCCAATAGCTATCGCAATGGAAGAACAATAATCATGCCATTACGTCGGAGTAAACGTAAGCATGGGGCGGATCTACTATGTGCTCCCACCACAATCTCCCCTTGTGGCATTAATACAACAATGCTATAAATACAAAAGTAAAATGGATATATGCACATGAAGGGGTGTTCAGGATACTAGGTGGATAAGCTAAAAATCTATCCCATATACTCTGCCTTATTGTTATATTTATATAAACATGAAATCACAATTTATCTGTAATTCTTTAAAACCACCTTAAAACCTTTATTTTATAAAATTTATATATTCTTAGGTATCTAATGAAACCAGCATGTTCTTTTCTTCCTTCGATTTTTTACGCTATATCATGTATCCAATTTTTCAGCTCATATCACTTTGCAATATAAATATAATAATTTTCCATCGAAAATATAAAATAATAACAAATTTAAACAAACATATATTACATTACCAATTGAACATCAAAGATTTGAGATAGATATTTCTACATGACCCGGTTGTTGGATTAAATAATTGGTTATAAGGTAGACCAATTCAATGTCTTCATCCAAAAACAGAATTCAATTTCCATTACATATATTTGTTGAAAATTTGCGAGTAAAACTAGATGACAAGCAATAATAAAATGAATTTAATGTATTCTTATCAAAGTCCTTTTATATCCTTTTATATGTTCAGTAAAATTTTATATAGTAAAATATTTAGCCAGACGCATATACTAATTAATACATATATTGTTAATTATATAATCTATATATAATAATTAGGTCCGATATCATATAAGGTATGCATTTACGTTGACAATTATAAGTCCTTATTTCCAAGGGTAAGCATCAGTATGACAAAACCTATTAGGCTTTAGAGCCTGTTGGATCTTGTATGGTTAAATAGGTTCTACAATGATATTAAATTTTACAAATAGGTTTTGATTTCAATTTTTGAAGACTATTATCACAAGGAACATACTTGATATGAACTCTTACAAACCTTAAACCTATAGGTGCCTATACTATATATATTACATGTTTTAGTTCTAAGGTACCTTGTAATTTTTCAATTTTAATGTAAACCTAACTTGAATTTTATTTGCACTTGTTAGCAAGACCCTTTTATGTATATAAAATTAGAATATTTTTTATGAGTAAGGTAAGTCCCATCCATTCTGTTTATGATTACCTTTTATTCCAGGGCTCCAAAGGTCCAAGTCCATAACTAGGCTTACTTAGCCCACTTTGGAGTCTTTCTTGTCTTTACCAAACGCTTTCTCACACCAAGTATACAGGCCAGCTCGAGTATGCGCACTAGTGTTACCCTCTAAGCTCGTAATGTGGAAAAAGACTCCGAATAACTCCCAAACACCTCTTATCTCCCTAACTTCCCTGAATGCAAGCGACCAAAAGGCTCATACAGCCCTTAAGAAGAGATAAGGTCTTAAGCATTCCCAAGCCGAGCTCCGAGCACTTGAGGCTCCTTTTGAAGATCCCATGTTTCACTTTTTTATTAATAAGAAGGGGTATACCTCTAGCTTAAAGTGACCTTTAGGAGGTGCTGTTTGTCATAGTCGAATTCACCATACTCCTTGCCATTTTCTCTATATTCATTAAATATTGAGTTACATTCTCACGTACATCTTAGAGGTCTAACTACCAAGCTATGGTGACCACCTATGTCAATGTTACAAGTTCATCTCCTAAGTCTCTACCAACCAACTAAAAGGGAGGAGTCATTTCCGGTACTAACAACGCCCCCCTCTTCTTAGATTTCGTTTGGGCAAATCCCCTTATACTACGTGACCAAGTAGGTCAATTTCCTTATTTATAAATAAGAAGGAAAGCACTAAGTAAGGGGATCCTTTTGGAACTCTCCTCAATCAACTCTCTTACATACTCTCCCAACTTCCATTACTTTCCTCGTTAACTTGAGTGTCAAAGGGCCCTCACTGACTATGCCAAAGGAAACTTTTTGCAAGTCCACCCCTGTTATTGACTATCAAACCACTGGAAGTTCTATCAAGAATCCTACTAGTGATATCTACTATCACCATTTGGTGCCCATTCTTTATGCAAACTTAGCATCATGGTTAAGAGTAAGAACACTAATCCCCATCTATTATTCCCAATTAGTAGCGAGCGTTCATCAACACCGCCACCACCACATATAGAACAACGACCATTGGAGATGGAACAGATAAAGATAATGTTCTACCAATTGATGGAAGCTAATAAAAAAATCTTTTAGGAGAATGTAAACTTGAGGTAGCAACTGGTAGCCACTTAAAAATTAAAAGAAAAGGCTAACCTTAAAGATAGGGCCAACCTTGAGGATATGTCTGTTGGCTCCTCTAGTAGACTCAGTAGATGCCTTAGGAGCTCACCCACACCTGTGCCAATGAGCTACACATGCTTATGTGGTCGTGTCTAGTTCGAGCATCACCCCGATGGAGAACTTATGCAATCAACTAAATACTAATTGCAACAAGGCCCAATGCTAGGGAGAGTTGTCAGGCACGAGTAGAACCTAGAAACGCATTTCCGCTAAGTGCTTGCAAAAGCACATAGAGGAGATGAATGCCCAAGAACTTGACGAACACATTTAATGTGCTTCAAGCTTACGTAACCAAAATTGCCTCAAATCCCCTGCTGGCGAATCAAGTATCGCAACAAGGAAGAGTCTGTTTACATTAGTCATCCTAGAGGAAACTCTTCTGCAAGGCGTATAGCTCCCTCATTTGAACACATATGATGGCTTAGGTGATCGAGATGACCACTTAGACCATTTCCACATGATGATGAGCTTACATAATTTCTCTAATGCCATCATGTGCAAAGCATTCCTGAGCATACTCACTAAGGCAGCTTTAGTATGGCTTAACTAACTCCTAGACGGTTTCATCTACTTGTTTGACAACTTCACCACAAGATTTCAACAACACCTACTTAACAACAAGGTGCCATTTAGAGACTTATCCACATCATACAATATCCGACAATGCCCAAACAAGACCTTACATACATGCCTAGAGTGCTTCAATCGTGCTAAGCTCCTAATCCCTAAGGTAAAGACTAGAACAGCTCTCCATGCCATCATTTATAGCTTAGACCCCAACAGCAAAATCTATGAAGCCATAACACTATGTCATTCGAACACCTCTGAAGAGTTCATCACTACCGCTAAGTAGTATGTCACCCAGGGAGACGCCATGCAAGCACGACTAGAAAACAATATACATCAGAGCTCCATAGTAATCTTGGTCGTTGTGAAGACCACCCTTCATCATCTAGAGAATGCTAAGAGATGCAAAAGCAAAAATTTATGGATTACTCCAACTATACTCCATTAAACCGCACTCTCAAAGTGATTCTCTATGAGGTCTATTAATAGTTGCCTAAGGTAGTTGCCTTGGGCAAATTTTGCAACTATACGCCGCATACGACTACAATATGGAAGCATGCTGCCATCTAAAAAACATAGTTGAAGGCCTTGTTTGTAAAGGCCACATCAACTACCTCACCATTGACGAGCAAAACCAACTGCAACGAGCCCAATGTCATTGAATCAAGGGACAATAGCAACAACCATAGCTATAGTAGGAAAATCCATCTAATGACACGTACCATAGAGGTAAACAAGGACAAATATAGACAATCATCAAAAGAATAAGATTGTCAAATGATGAACGCTCCTCCTAACCTATCATGAAGCACTCTTTGTTCAAGCAAAGAAGCCCAAAATAGACACAACTATCTCTTTCTCGGACAATAATAAAGAAGAGTTGAAATAGGGTACTTCAAAGTCCCTAAAACCTTCATATACAATGGCAACTTAGTAGACATCCTATTTTACTCTGCTTAGGAGCAAATGAAGGACAAGTTAGAAGACGAGCTTCGGCCATATAAGTAAAGCTTAGCTAGCTTTGGTGGAAAGATAGTCTCGCCAAAAGGCTTAATTATACTTCCTATTTGGCTAGGTGATGATAATTACATCGCCTTACAACTGATTGATTTTATCATTGTCAACTAGTGGTCTCCCTATAGCACTATCTTAGGACGACCTAACCTTAAAAAGTTCAATGCATGCATCAACCAATAGTGCCTCACGATGAAGTTGCCCATGTTGACAAGGGTTAAAGTCACATGTTGTAATAAAAAATTATCCTAAATGCTCTATATTAGTGACATCTCACATGACAAGATAATGCACATCAACTTAGCCCTAAAGAGCACACAAAACTTGAGGAGAGAACCAGTGGAAGCAACTGAAGTTGTCCAGTTTAGCAACTACCCCAACCAAACTACTCGGATAGGGACCTCCCTATCTTTAGAATAAAGAGATGACATCACCACCTTCCTCCCTTCCAACTCAGACAATTTTGCAACATCTTCTAAAGTAATGTTTGGGATCATAGACATACTCGAAGCAACTCATCACCTTAAGGTTAACCTCATGTACACCATGTAAAGCAAAAGAGAAGATATTTCGTGCTCAAGGGTAAGTGATCATTGAGCAAAAGGTACAAAAGCTATTGTGAGTTGACTTCATAAGGGAGGAATGCTACCCAACCTAAACAGCGAATAGTGTCTTCATAAAGAAATCTAACAGTAAGTGGTGAATGTGCATCGATTACATCAACCTTAACAAAGCTTGCCCTAAAGATTGCTTCCCTTTCCTGAAAATTGACCAACTCGTCGATTTTACCTCTAGCCATATAAGACTCAGCTTTATAGATGCCTACTTTGGCTACAACCAGATTAACATGGTCTCTAGGGACCAAGTCCAGTCCTCCTTTGTCACTGACTTCGAGATATACTATTTTAAGGTAATGCCCTTCTGATAAGGATTAAAGAAACAACAGCAAGTCAGATGATTAGGAATGGGTATTTAGGATTCCAAAAGAAAAATGGGTATGAAGAATAGGAAGGTTTTTGACAGTGAATGTGAATAGACATAACTCACAAAGACATAAACACAATCGAGAGTTTAAGCTTCAAATAGAGTTCGATACAACTCAAGAACATTAAATGTCGCTCGAGATTCAAATGAAGGTTAGATATAACTCACTAACCGGTTCAAATGAAGGGGTTCACCACAATTCTAAGAATAAGATTGATAAGAACACAGGAGAGATTAAAGAGAGTAATCAATACTCAATAATTCAACAAACGTAAGCTTTATTAGCTCAAGTACAGCCTTACTCGAAAGAGGAAAGTTTTACTTTCTATATGTAGGGAAATATTCTTCACTATCTATATTCTATCTCTCTTTTAGTACAAATGTTGCAATTAATAGCAAGTCCTAAACCCTAGTGGCAAAACTGTAAATAATGTATAAGGCCTTAAACCCTAAAAAATCAGGTCTATAAATAAAATGAAGGAAAACATATACAAGAATACAAAACTGTACGTTTTATAGACGAAGTCAGCATGCAGTCACTCGGTATATTCTAAAAGGAATAATATTCGAACCAGATGAGGTAGTAGTTGGATGTGCAAGTTCGGGAAAGAGTCTCTAAAGTCTTGCAGTATTTGGCCGAGACACTAGAAAGGTTGGCCCATAATTGCTAAGTTCTAGAATCGATCGGTATGAGTTTCTCGATGTTGTATCGAGTGGTTCTTTGGTCTCAAGTGCTCGTCCTTATGGTATCTCGGTACCTCAGTCAATAACAGACTTGATGCCGAGTGTTTATCTTCCTTCCTCTCATCCTTCTGGCTACTGCTCGGCTTCAGTAAGCTTTGATAGGCCTCGGCTTCAAATAGGTTTGCCTCAACTTGGATATAGTCGGAATTGATTCCTATCACCTTCAGCTTCAAAAATGCTAAGGCAACATATCAAAGGTTAGTGATGGCTATCTTTGAGCCCTAGCTTAAAAGAAACGTGGAAGTTTATATTGACGATATGATCATCAAAAGCAAGCATAAGGCTTATCAAATCAAAGGCTTAGGCAAAACCTTTGACACACTTTGAAAGTGCCAAATAAAGCTTAACCCCCTGAAGAATGTCTTCAATGTAGGCTTCGAAAAATTCCTCAAGTTCATGATTACAAAGCGTGGTATAGAGGCCAATCTTAACAAAATAATGGCCATCCAGTCCAACATATGAAGGCCTTATAGAAGATCAAGGATGTTTAATGCCTCACCTACAAAATAGCATTTAATTGCTTTGTATCCAGGAGTGTTAATAAATGTTTCGAGTTCTTCAAATCACTAAAGAACCCATCGGAATTTATATGGATGGATGAACACAAGGTTGCCTTTGATAAGCTCAAGCGATTTCTCAAAAGCCAATATGTGCTCTCTAAATTGATACCCAGGGAAGAGCTTTATTTGTACCTCATTGTAAGTGACTGAACCCTTTTCTTAGTACTCGTTTAAGCAAATGGACGCAAGCATAGGCCAATCTATTACATCAACTACATCCTCTTAGGACCGGAAATGAGATATACACAGCTTAAGAAGTTTGCCCTACCTATGGTCATTGTTGCTTAGAAGTTAAGAACGTATTTCCAAGTACACCTAATTGTCATCCTCACAGACTAGCCACTAAAAACACTTTTACAGAAGCTGGACATGTCAGGACAAATGGTTAAATACTCCTTAGAACTTAGCGTTTATGGCATCTAATTCCACCTTAAGCAAGCCACAAAGGCATAAGTCTTTACGGACTTTGTTATCATGTATACTGGAGAGGAGGAAGCACCAACTCAAATTAACATTCCAATGTGGACTCTCTACGTTGATAGATCCTCCACTCAAGTAGGAAGTAGGGCAACGATAGTCTTGTAATGACCTTATAGCACCAAAGTCCTGTACGAGCTGAAGTTTGGGATCCCTACCAGTAATAACAAAGCTAAGTATGAAGCTCTTATTACAGGACTGAAGATCGTAATGGATGCAAGGTCAAGAAGCTTAACATATACTTGGACTCTAGGTTAGTGGTACAGTAGGTTAAAGGGGAATAAAAGACAAAATGTGAAGCTCTGGTGAAATATCTCCAGGAAGTGCAAGACCTCATCTCCAACTTCACCTCTTAAAGTATCACTAAAATTCCCTAAGTAGAGAATTCAAAGGTGGACAAGTTATCTAAGCTTACATCCATAGCTATACCCCTGCCCTATAAGTGTACCAAACCATGTGTAAGACAACCATGAGAGATATCCCATTTTGCTTAGCGTCTGGATCGAAATCCATACTGCCCATTGAATAAGAGCTCCTTATGAGTAGAACTTAAGACTTCGTTGTCGGCACCAACCAAATAGCCTTTCAAGCGAACCTTAATACCATTAATGAAGTAAGGGAAACTGTATAAGCCCAAGTAGCCACTTACCAACAATGGGTGCCCAAATATTACAACCAAAAAGTCAAGTACAAAGTCTTTCAGCGTAAAGACTTGGTCTACCAAAAGCTCAAAGCTACCGAGTGATGTAAAGGGCAAGGCAAGCTATTACTAAACTGAGAAGAACCTGTTTGAATCAAGGAAGATGTGAGCAATGGAGCTTATAGGTTAGAAACCATGGATAGTTAGCCCATCCCTAAAACTTGGAATGTCGATAACCTTTAGCACTATTTTTTATAAAACATATAAGGATTTTGACATACTTTGTAGATATTGTGAAAGAATAATGAAAAAAAAAAATCTTTATACTTATCCTACCCTCATGCCTACTTTACACTAAAACAGCTTAATTACCATTGAGTCTTACCCTTTGTCTAGCAATGAAGGTAAATATATAGGAACAAATCAAGTCGATCCTCATCCTTGATGTCCGAACATTCTCACCGACCACAATGCTTAAGAATTTCAAAGCCTTAAGCCTTACCTTGAGTACCTAGCAAGCTCTTTTGCTTAAAAGGTCATGCTAGGATGAGCACATCAACTACATCTATATGTTCGACCCCTTGCTAAAAACTAGATTTAGCGAACTCGATGCTCCCTATTGAGTAATAATCAGACTGAGCCCATGCATAGTATAAGACTACAGGAGTAAAAGCCGAGGACAATTTTACATTGGAACCAATATTTAACAAGTGCAAGTATTTAGAAATGGAAAAGGCAAACAAGAAAGGATGGACATAAACAATGAGAGGATGCACGGCGACAAGGCAACAATACATGTCATTTTTTCATTATAACTATCTACAGCACTTATAAGATTATGGGTTGGCATCCCAGCCTATATATACAAACACAAAACAACAAAAACATACTACAAAAAAAAGAAAAACAAAAAAAAAAAGAAGAGAGGAAAAAGACCATAGCTACAAGTCTAGAACAAACGTAAGATCATTTTTCTATCTCTTCGAGCTTAGCACCACCTACATCATCCTCTTGCCCACCATCTACCTCCATTGCATCATCAGCGGCTTCATTGTTGTCGAGGTTGACTTCTTCATCCACTCTTTCACCATCTGCCGAGGCCTCCTTGTCTAACCAAGACAAAAAATGAAAGTCGAGGTAGGGATATTCCCCCTCAGCTAGTTCCTTCACCAGCTTCCCCCTCATCTAAATTGGCTTTTTCAATAAAGGCATGTTCTTCCTTACCTTAAACTCTAGATATAACTTCTCTATAGTTGCTTCAGTCAACTTCTGTCTGTCTTTGTGCTCAGCTTCTTACTTCTCAAATTGGACTCGAGCATCTTCGAGCTCCCCCCTTGCAACATCGACCTCCCCTTTAACCACTTTCGCCTCTTTCCTGGTGGCCTCGACTTCCTCCTTCATTGCAATGGCTTCCCCCTTCGCGACCATGTTTTCCTTCCTAATAGCCTCTAGTTCCTAATCCCTAACATTTAGCATCATATCCAAGTCTTTAGCACACTTCCTTGACTCCTTAGCTTTAGACTTGGACTTGGCTTTAGCCGCCTCTTGCTCCAGCCTCTACTTCTCTAACCCAAACAACCTATAATCTTCTTGTATGGCCACAATTCATATTCTTAACCCATTTAGCCCCTTCTTCAAGCTGTAAAAGTCCTTCTCTAACTCTTGACAACAATGTTGAAAAGACTACAATGAGTATGATTAGTGCAAACAAGCACCTTCAAGGACTTAATGAAATAAGAAGAGGATTAAAGTCATACTTGTTCAAGAAGAGTCCACCTACGTGAAAATGCGTACATGCATAGACTCATAGCATTCTCTAGTCCCTCAAGAGTGATTAGCATAGTTTCGTTATGACCCTTCTTGCGGAAGAGCGTAGTGTAAGCTTCGCAAGCAATTATATTAGATTTAATATGTAAAATTAAGGTAATCGCGTAAGTTGTTTGATTAAGTATGAACTTATTTTAGTAGAAATAACCCCATGAGTTTGGATTTAGGAAAATAAAATAATTAAATAATTAAATATTATATTATTAATTTATACGTATATTACTCGTCGTTTATTAAAAATGTGTAAAATGAGTTTTGATAATTCACAAATCGATAGATATAAGATATATGTACATTAAAAATCATAAAATAACTTAAATAATATTTAGGGATATTTACTTATACTGTATCTGTATTTACATGTAGATAAAAATATCCAAATATACTTAAAATACCTAATATATACTAAATTAATTAATAAAAATTAAGGAAAATATGTGTAAAGTTTAGAGAAATTTGGAATAAGGGTGTGGCAAGCAAGGAATTAAAATTTGGAAATAAACAAATAAGATTTGGACACTTAATAAAGAAAAAAGTAAAAGGAAATGGATACTTAGCAAAGGGAAAATTCAAGAAACCACTAAACTTACTTTATAAATCTAAGGAACCCTCATCTTAACTCATTTTGGACAATTGAGAGTTCAAAAAAAAAATAAAAGGGAGAGGCCAAAAGAGAAGAGAGAGTAATTTTACAAAAATTATACAAAATATAGTATAATTAGGATTTTAAGGAAAACCCATGCCATACCACCACCTAGGGAGCAACCAAGACTACCACCACACAATGACCCCCTTGCTTGGTTGGGCCAACAACCATTAGGTGGTCAAAGGTAACTGTAAGCTTGTTTTTTTTATGAGCCCAAATGGTGATTTGATTTTGTCAAATCTATTAAAAATATGAAATTTATGTGGAAAATTATGAAAGTTGGTATTTTAGGGTATTTTGTATTTAGATTTGGGGAAAAAATATTATTTTGATGGAGTTAGATCTTGAAATATACTGTCCTTAAGAAATCAATAAATTTGAGCTGATTTTCGTTTTTGTTTTCGATAACCTTATTAATATAGTTTTGAATCCAAAATTTTTGTATGTACTATTTAGGATATATGTTATATTTCTATGAAGATTTTTTTCTTAAAATTATTTTCCAAATTTTTGTTTAATTTGTAGGCCTTAAAATCTTAATAAAAGGTAAAAATTTTAGGGTTATTTAGTAATTTACTAATAAATTGATGTAAATTCTAACTTAGGATATATTTAGACATCTTAAAAGATTAATTTATGTTAAGGGATGGTATTTTTAATGTTAAAAAGGTTAGATGTGTATAATATGAAATAATGTGAATTATGTGAAAATAGGAAATTAAGTGGATGAAATGTATTAGAATAAATTGATAATATTATGACATTGATATTATCGTACAAATCTGATTTGAAACATAAATTTAGGAAATTATACTAAAAATATAGGATATTTCCAAATTAGGAGTAAATTCAAAAGTTAAATTAGGAATATGATAAATAAGAAAAATTAGAATATTGATTAGGAACTAAATAGGAAACTTAATGTACCTACAATATAGTTAGGTGAACTTTACATGATGGATCGGGAGGAATTCCTAGGGTTTATGTATAAAAAATGTAACCAAAAGTTGAATTGGAACCTAATTTAGGAATTGATTTAGAAACTAGTTTAGAATTAATTTAATTATAAGTAATATCAAACCTGAACAACTGAGTAAAATTATAAATTTAAACTAAAATTAATAATTTGAAGTTTATATATAATAAGAGTATAACTACTAAAATGATATTTATTTTATAGGAGCGAGCGGCAACATTATGACCCACATCAAACTTTAGTAAGCAAGTTGGAGACTTCAAGTAAATTTATGATCAATACAATACAATACAATATTTTTGGGTACTATCTTATAGTATTTAGAGGCTTAAGATTGTATTTGTTCGTGCGTGTAAGTAGCTAGCTTTTATGTCTCTAAAATTGATTGATTTTAATGGCTTGTTGTTATGATTTGAAATTGTTTGTAGTATGTGAACTTATTTGCTTACCTTGAAAAGGACTTAATTAAACTTGAACTATAACTATAACCGGGCACGCATTACAACCCAGTAAGAGATATTTAGGATTCTTTAACTAAATACCAATATCTTCGAAAGGGATAGCATTATAGCATAATGATTCCTTCTTCATCTTTAGTTAAATTAAGTGACAAGAGAGGACATTACGGTAATGATGAGAGTAGTGGTTCGAAGGATGGTTACAGGATAGTCACACGATGGGAAATGGTTCCATTGCATAAACTGGGTTTGGTTATGAGCAGTTGCACATATACGGAAACTCTTCAAACTTGACTTAGTGAAATTTCTCTAATTTCACAACTAATTAGACAATTCTGCGTGATGACATTTATATGTTGCATTGCATTTAATTAATTGTTTGAAAACCTTGCTTATGTTAGTTGTACAGTTTTATATCTTTGTCCTTAGTTACTAAGTTGTTGGTTATTTACACCTTTATAGATCTTCTTACAGGTGTTGACTGAAATGTTGCGCTATAATTATCCAAAGGTTAGTACTTTTGGAGATTTTAGGAGAGTGAAGATTTAAACTTAAAGAACAATAGAGCTTTTAAAGGTTTGGTCAATAATTCTTAGTTATGTAAATCTAAGTGTATTAATTTTACTTACCTTAGAATACTATGATGTGTAAATATCTCTTGGGATATTAGAGCTAATGTATATCTTTTGTGAATATTTTTTAAATCTCTATATGTAATTTTATCGATATTTTCGTATGAAATATTTACTTCAAAGTAGGTAGTTATGGACATCCTATGTAAATCACATCTACGATAGCAGTTATGAGATCGGCTATTATCTTATGTTGGTTTACACAAGGGATTATTGCTATTCCACTACATTGGGACATAATAGGTATACTCCTTTTTCAAAGGCCATGAGGGAACGATTGTGCTCAACTACCAAAAAGGATATCTGCTAAGGACAAGCAACACTGAACTCTTCCCCAAAGGCAACTAATAAAGGAGAACTTCGACTACCATCCCTAGCCATATGTACACTCATACCTATTGGCAAGCCATACAACCTTTTCTTCCATAGATATGCACTCATTGCATGCTCTACATGGAAATCATCCCCCAACTATAGTGCCATATCAAGCACCCAATCTTTCGCTTTATCATCCCTTAGACTAAATAATTTACATTCATTGTCTAGATTGGCTTGTTCCAACTAATCGGAAAATCGAGCTCACGAACCGATCTCACCTGATAGAATCGCTCCTTCTAATCATCTATCTTCAACTACTTCCTATGAAAAAACTTCACATGTAGCCCCTAACTCGCATAGTACATGTAGCTCTCCCGGTTGCTCTTTAGCTAGAAGAAATGTCAAAACAAATGAGTAGTCAGCCTTCTCATGTGAAAAATGAACATGGCCTTGAAGGCCACTAGCACTTGCCATTTATTTAGGTATAGAGAACCCGATGACACTTGGAAGTAGTTGAATACTTTTTACTGGAAGGCAAAAAATGGAAAGTGCATCCCTATGTCGATTGCCTTCCAATACTAGCAAAACGTAGTCTTGTCCCCATAGTCACATGCCTGATCATTAGCCTTAGGCCTCTTCACCTCCCAAACGTTAATATTAGATGAAACCTCGCTGTAGACCCGATGTTCATCGTGTTTGTACTCCACTTCAGTCATGAGATGCCCTTCTCCTTAGATAGCCACAACTTTACTACCTGCTCCAATTTCTTAAGCACGTACTTTTCCCAAGGCCTATCCTCCATGACTACCCTTCTTGTCTCCTACAAACAGTTAACCTCCTCACTGTCGATCAGCACCATTGTTGTTTCTTTAGGGGGAGTAGGGTTAAAGATGGCCTCTCCTTAGTTCTTGGTTATAAACACGATGGTTGTAAAATAAAGTCAAAGGGTCTTAATTTAAAAATACAAAAAATTAAAATATATACAAAAATATATAAAAAATGAAAAACTAGAAAAGTACTACAAAAAATAAAAATTTTAGAAAAATTCAATTTTTTTAGGAAAATAGAGTTTTTAGGAAATAAATGTGTTTGATCAATTTTAAGATCATCTGGAAAAGGCCCTTTCATTTTTTTTAGGGTCGAATAAAGTCAAAGTGCATATTGTTGAGCTCTATTTCGATTTTTCTTAATTTAACTTATATTAAGTTTAACCCACTTAATACAAATTACTTAATATAAAATTAAGAAAAAATTATTCTTTCTTAAAAAAATATTTTTCAAAACATCTTAGCAGTCGCCAACTAGTTAAATAGGTGAAAGATAGATTAAGGTTTTTTGGGTCAACCCATTAATTTTTCTAAAAATATTTTTTAGAAAAACTTAAACTAAAGAATTGGGTCTAAAGACTAACTTATTAAGAGATGGTCCCCATGAAAAAATTAAGAAAAGTAATCAATAAGCTTTCATTATTTTTTTTAATTTTTATAAAGATATGAAAATACGCAATAATGTTAAAAATGCACAAAATGAAAATTTTCCTAAACCCCAAATGTGCCTATATATCCACTAATTATGATTAAATTGATCATAGTTCTCAATTTTTAGAAAAGATTTAATAAGTTAATTCTTTTTATTTGAGAAAATCAAGCCAAATTTAGGTTTTTAAAAATTTTACTTTTTAAAAAAAAAATCCTAAAAGATCTAATTTATTTCCCAATTTTTTTTAAAAACCCCAAGACAATCCTAATTTTTGAAAATACTCAAATTAAGATTTTTTATTAAAAAAAAACTACGTAATGAAACCATTTTCTTTTTTTTTTTTTTTAAGAAAACCCTAAAAACCTAAAATATGATTTTTATTAAAAAATTAATGAAATATGCCTTCCTTATATAAAATATGCAAAAGATATGAATTTTCTAAAAACGCAATATTTATGTAAACAAATTCCAAAAACACGATTCTTGTCTAAAATATGATGATATATCCAAATCTTACGAACAAGAATTGATGTCAAGTCCTGTAAAAACCTGTGTTAGTATTAATGAATTAACCTAATCATGCAATTTTAATAAAAACTATTATTATCATTATTATTTTGAAATAACAATGATACGCTAAAAGTGTAAGTTAGTAAAAAAATTAAACTAAACTAAAACCTGAAAAAAGGAAAAAAAAAAACAAAGTTAGTATATATTTCTATTAATTTTTAGGAAAACTAAAAGCATCAAAACAAAATAAACAAATAGTAAAGTATTAAAACCAATAAAAAAAAAAAAAAAAGAGCTTAAAACCCACCTATACCATATTGGCCTGGTCGGATTTGGACCAGGGAAGAAATTTGGGTCTGACTTCACGGGTTGGGTTGGGTCGTCTTCTTATGTCACAACAGTAGAAATCCTAACTTCGTACGAGGACTTCCAGCACCAGATCGAACGGGAAATTAGAGATTTATGATTATCTTATTACCAAAACTAGGATTGGAATAGGTGTTTCAACGCAAGGTGGCGATTTTGGTGAGTTTGGTAATGTATGGATTTGGCAGCTGTGGGTCGTCAATGGTGGGTTTGTGCGAGACAGGGGTTGAGCGTAGGGCATGTGGTCTTATTAGGTGCTACTGTTAGTGGTTCGAGAATGGGGTCATGTTTGGACAGTGAGAGAGAATGTTGGACGTCTATGTTGCTGGGTTTGGCGTAAGGGTTTCAAATGTATGTAGTATCGAGTTGAGAGAAGAAGGGCCGTGGCGGGGTTACTAATAGGTCGTGCATAGGTCATACGTTGTGTGTGAGGCGTTGGGATTGGTTGTGCGCGGGGCTAATGTGTGTAACAGTGAAGAAGGGTGGCGACCTGGAATGTGTGTGTGCTGTCGCTATTTGCTATTGGTTGTGAGGGTGTTGATGGCACTAGGTTCGGTCGACAGGGGGATTCTCGAATGGATGAGGATAGGTCTAATTGATTGTGGATGTATGTGTTCATGTATTAATTTTATGTATATGTACTGTATGATTTGATCATCCTTGTTAACCTTTATAAATAAACAAACTCAAATAATTCTAAATCGGGTTTAAATTAAAATAAATCTTTTAACTTAAGTTGGATTCATATGAACTTTAACAAATCTTGCAATGATAAGTTTTTCCATATTTTTAGTTAGATTTGACTTTATTGATAAAGATTTAATCATGATTTCATCAAATCTACTAAAAAATCTTTAAGATTTGTTATGATTTGCAACCAACAAGCAAATATGTTAATTTCCTTTCTTTTCCCTTAGTTTTTAGGTGCCAAGAAAGAGCTGGAAAAAAAAAAATTAAAAATCACGTGCTTAGCATGTGACAAGTCTATACTTGTGTTAGTCCCAATGAATTAACCTAATTATGCAATTTCAATAAAAACTATTATTATCATTATTATTTTGAAATAACAATGACATATTAAAAATGCGAGTTAACAAAAAAACTAAACTAAACTAAACTAAGACTTGCAAAAAAAAAAAAAACACCAAATTTAGTATATATTTCTATTGATTTTACAAAAACTAAAAGCATCAAAACAAAATAAACAAATAATAAAGTATTAAAACCAATAAAAAAAGAGCCAAAAACCCACCTACACCATATTGACTGGGTTAGATTTCAACCAAGGAATACATTCGAGTCCGACTTTACAGGTTAAGTCAAGTTGTCTTCTTATCTAATAGCCATAGATTTCCTAACTTCACACGATGACTTCAAGCACTAGATGGAATGAGAAATTAGAGATTTATGAGCATCTTATTACTAAAACTATGATTGGAGTGGGTATTTCAACATAAGGTGGTAGTTTTAGTAAGTTTGGTAGTGTATGGATTTGGTAGCGATAGGTCGTCGATGGTGGGTCTATACAAGATAAGGGCTAAGCATGGGGTGTGTGGTCTCATCAAGTCCTGCTGCTTATAGGTAGAGGATAGGGTTGTGTTAGGACAATGAGAGAGAGCGTTGGATGTTTATGTTGCTGGGTTTAGTGTGAGCGTTGTAGATGTGTACAGTGTCAGGTTGAGAGAAGAATGATCGCAATAGGGTCGCTAACAGGTCGTGCGTGGGTCATACATTGTATGTGAGGCATCTGGGTTGGTTGTGCATGAGGTTGATGTGTGTAATAGTGAAGAAGGGTGGTGTCCTAAAATGTGTGTATATGTTGTCGTTACTCACTGTTAGTTGTGAAGGTATCGATGACACTGGGTTTGGTTGATTAGAAAAGTAAGGGGGGCGGTGTGTTATCGAATGGATGAGGATGGGTCTGATTGATTGCAAATGTGTGTGCTTGTGTGTTAATTGTGTAAGTATTTATTGTGTGAACTAATCATCCTTGTTGACCTTTATAAACAAACAAACTCAAATCATTTTCAATCGGGTTTGGATCAATTTTTCATTTTTTTTTGTATTTTTCCTATAAATCTTGCCTAAAAAAAAAAAATAAAGAAACTTAAAGGCTAACAAAAACAGAGTGTCTACACGCATACGCCATTTGACGGTTCCAAGCTATTATTGACAATATTAAGTTTTTCTGAAAATTTAATATTTAAACCATGGTTGATTATGGATATTTTTAGTTCATAAAAATGAAATGAAATTAAATTAATCATGGCTTCAAATGGTGCTTTGATTGACTTAATTCAGTTGATTCACAAAAAAATCAAATTTTTTTATTATCCGTGCAATCTATGAGCCAGAGCTCATAAAACCATCAAATTAGTTCTAATTTGAAAATTATTTTTAAGATATCTGTATTAGACTCGTTTTCTATTATTGTTACATTGATAATTTTCTTAATAACCAATTAATTTGGGCCCAAATTAGCTCTTTTGTTTGGAATTGGTTTAAGTCATTTGTTTAAGTGTAATCTGATTGCATTATATTCTAAGAATAATTAACAGCATAGTTAGTTGGTGCACTGTTCTTGTTTTCAAGGGATTAGGGTTCTAACCTTAACTAGATGTACATGCGCATATATCCATTTGTTTTTTCCTCTAAACCCTTGCCACGTGTCATGTTTCTAGCAGGCTATGCTTTAGGCATGACATGCGATAGGAGATGATTGCTCCATGTAGATGATGTGGTGTCTACATGGTGCCATGTCATCACCTCTTAATTCCAGATTTTTCTCCTCTTTCCATCTTTGCCATGGTCTTACATGCAAATAACACATGACCTTACATTTTTTGTTGATAAAATCTTGTTATAAACATGGATTTCTTTGTATCAAATCTAAGAACTCGTCTCCATTCACCCATTTGCCATTCCATTCTAGTCATGAAAATCAAGAAAATGTCATTTCGGAGCTAGCACAATAATGGCTGAAATTGGCCATTAATAGACTTTCCAATTTTGTGTAAGCTCGAAAATGTATAAATACCCTTCCCTAGATGCATTCCCATCATTAGCTCTCTTTTATTCTTTCCATTCCACACATTTTCAAAGCTTTCTCTCTCTTCATAAGTTACTCTCTCTCTCTCTCTCTTATTTACTGAGCTTATATGGTGGTTTCAAGCCAATATACTACCATAGCAATCTCACTTAAGTCATGAGCTTTCAATCTCATCCACCCCTACTCTTCGTTACACGCCTAAACTTCGCTACTACTAAACCTTAAACCACCTATGGCCATTACTTCGAATCTAGCACTACCGCATGACACTATTGATAACTTAGCATATGGCTAAGCTTGTTGTGTATCCCACTTCGAATAGAAGGAGTCATAACAGTCATATTGTGTAAATTAATCTAAGATAGAAGCTGACCTCACAGCTGTTAGCATAGATACACTCCATAAAAGGCATACATGACTTAATCAGCTTGAAGCATCCATTTTGATACTTGTGAACAACTAAACTTGTGGTTTAACTTTACAAAATACCTGTTCTATACAACCTGTTGTCTCATAATATAACGGTACTTACATAAGCATCTCAGATCTAGAGTTATAATTTACAATCAAAGTTTACAAGAAACTACACTATTTACAATACGTTGGGAAACTAGTGAGCATCCTAGAGAATTCTTAATTAGTTTCCTCAAGATTCAAAAGAAAAGTCAAAAGTCCAAGTTCAGTTAATTCTTCATTCCTCACTTTCCTAGTCAATAGCACGCTAACCTGAGGGTGGTAGTATCTAAACCTTCTCATCTTCACTTAGTATTTGCAAAAGAGTCTAGGAGGATGTGAGCATAACTAGCTTAATAAGTGAGACGGAGTTAGAAAAGTAGCAAAGAATCACAAATAAGGTTATTAATTATGATGAAATACAATACAATCAATCATATGAAACATTGCACAATTTTATTTAGTCTATTATGAGGTTATAGAAATTACATTTGCTTTAACCCAAATTGAGGAGTTCCATCGTGACTCAAATCAAACAAAACTTGGGCTTGTGCAATAGAGAACACTCTCCTCATATGACCACCTTTGAATCACAGCTCCTAGCCTTATCACGACTTTTTGCTTATTACTTAGTTCGATTAAAGATGAGGAAATGACTATTTCAGCTATTCTCATAGAAAGGAGTCAGTATTTAGCCTGGCACTACTAATCATTTCCCCTAATGAGTGTTATACATGTCTAATTTCATGATATTCAAATAGTTATTAGTTGTAATCAAAAGTGACCAAACAAGTTCATACAATACAAAAACAATACGATCATGCAGAGCAGCATACGAAGGAGTTCAACTCTTATCATAACCAAATACTAGACACATGCGTGGCATGTGCATAAACAACTAATTATAAGCATAAATATAAGTATTTTTGAGTCTCAACAAGTAGTAAAGCTATAATCCCAATAAGTAGTAAAGCTATAATCCCAACTTACCTATTCAGATGCTCACTATGGGAAACTTGGGTTATCAATGATCTACCCATTGAGAGATCTTATATACATAAAACCCAAATTTAGTTTTCGTAATAGTTAAGAAAACATTAGCGTTTTATCTAAAACGATTATATATATATAGAGAGAGAGAGAGTATATTATCATAATAATATATAGTTTTAATGTATAATTATACTATTACATATAATATATCGTTTCGATCATATTAAAACGTACTTTTAATTGGTTAAATCATATTTCAATTCTGGTAAGGTTTTCATAATACATACATTCTAGTAATATTATAGGGTTATAAGGTATATTACCTGAGATTGTCTGATTCTAGTAAAAATAATGTTGTTAGGTTTATATAGACCTAATGACATACATTACGAGTCATATTTCTAAAGATGACTTTTAATGGATAGTTCGAGTTTTTAATATAGTTATACATGTCTAAATAAATCTTATCATACTATACGTATTTTAGATTATTAAACTATATTTTACCTAATTTGTCAATATATTTATATAATAGGGGCATTATCTAACTCTAATAGACATATAACGTATTTCGGTCATTAAATATCATTAAATATATTAAAAATATATGTACACACCTAATTTTTGCCCTCTTTATTTTTATTTTTATTTTTATTTTTATTATTTTTCTTTCCATTCTCAATAGGCCTTAAATTAGAAAAAAATTCAAAAAATAAGGAATTAAAGAAAACAAAAAAAAATTAAGAAATTTAGAAAAAATAAGGATCATGGAAAAATACAAAAATTTTTAAAAATAAGGAAAAGCACAAAAAATAAGAAAATTTCAGAAAATAAAAAGTTAGAAAATTAAGTTTAAAAATTTAGAAATTTGAAAAATTACAAAAAAAAAAATAGAAAATTTAAGATCAAGTAAAGGATTTTAGAAAATAGCATATTATTAAGATAGATTTTTAATTTCAATTTTAGTTTAGAAGTTGGGCTGTTGAACTTGGGTTTAGATTTAAATTTAACCTAAGCTAACCAAGTCTAAATTGATTACACATATAGATAAAGCACAAGCCAACGGCCTAATGGTTAAGCATATGGATTGAGTATAGAGTTTGAGTGTGAGGTCCTAAGTTCGAATCTTAGCAAAGGTAGGGAGGTCTTTTTTCTTTTTATTTTCTATTGACTAACACGTTGCCAAGTGTTAGGATCTTATTACGCCATGCATCCTGACACGTGGTATCTCGGATTGGACAGTCTTGTTGACGTGGCGACACGTGACATCCAAGTGGCGTGCTACATCAACTGCCACGTGTCACAAATAACACGTGGTACATTAGGGTTGGTTAGCACAATTAACGTGGCACCACGTCAACCCACTTTTACCCTCCCCTTCTTTCCTTTTCCCTTCGTTTTCCTCTCTTTCCCTTCTCTTTGCCTCTCTTTCCTTTATTTTCCCTAGATTTCAGTGCTTTCGTCTTCAGATTGCCCACTTCAGTATGATTTTTAGACCCTTTCTTGTTGTAATTTCGCTAAATCAATGGCGAAATTGCAAGCTAAACATAGCCTACTATGAATTAAACAGGATAACGCGTCTAAGTTCGGTCAAAAATGAATTCAATTTGAGTTCAAAAAATCGGAAAAAAAAAAACTAGATTTTCGGGCATTTTCAATAAATTTGAATCCAAGCTTTCCTTTGTTGCTAAGTTGAATTTGTGTATAAATTGGTGATTATAAGATATGAACAAGACATAATCACCTACAAATAGCTTTGACAATCACTCGAAACACCCTCTCTCTCAATCTTGCAAACTTTCTCTCTCTAACTCACTTTTTCTCTTTCTTCAAACCCCCGTCTCCAACAACTCCCAAGCCGAGCCACCACCGCGGCCGAACTCCCCATCACCTAGGCGCTAAAACTCGACCACCTTCGACCTCTATCATGGCTTATGGCATTGCCACCAGCTCACAACGACCTAAACCCTGATTGTTACTCCTCTCTCTCCTCGAACCACCACCCTAGCCACTCCAGTAGTCCAAACCAACCCTACCATGACGCTCCTCAAGTTTGAAAAGCCCTAACTCGACCAACGACTCGTCTCCAGCAACCATACTCAACTACCACACCAACTACTGCCACCACTCATCTCCAAACACCCTCCAAACCAATCCCAAACCTTGCGACATTTTTCCTATCCCCCATATTCCTAATTTGAAACTCACAAATCTCCTTTCCTCCACTTGTTTTGGTAAATGGATCAGCCCGAATCGAGCTTCGTTGTTGTTGCTGAAGTGGAATCGAAGACAAACCAACCCAAATCCGCCCAACTGACTCGATCCGACCCAAAAGCCAGCCCAGGTTTGACCTGCGCAAGCCTACTACATCTGATCCTTTTTCTTTTTTTTTTTTAATTTATTTCTTTTTACTTTATCATTTAGTTGTTGTTTTATATATAGATATATATAATTATAAATGTAATATGAAAAAGAAAAGAAAAATAAGAAAATAAAAAAAGAAAAAGAGGAAAAAGAAAGAAAAAAAAAAGAAGAAAAAAAAAGAAAAGGTAACTTTATTCTTTTTTTACTAGTTTAAATAAAAATAAATAAGCCATAATAAACAATAAATAAATAAAGTGACAAAATAAAAAAAAGGGGATAAATAAATAAAAAATAAAAATAAATAAAATAAGATTAATCACTTAGGAAAATTGATTTTCTAAAAGTAAATGAAAATAAATAGACCTTTTTTCCAAATTAAGATTATTTTAGAGTTTTCAAAAACAAAACAGCAATTATGATGCTTTAGGAATTTTCTTAAACAAATCAAAACTGAGTAAATCGTAAACTTGATTGTTTTCAAATTAAAACAAAACTAATCCATTAAAGTTTTACAAAAAGAGAACTACATACGTTTGATCCCGAATATTGAGTACGTAGGTATTTACGGGGTGACGGTAAAAAAAAAAAAAAAAAACTAATTGCCCTTTTCCTTTAGTTTAGATTGTTTTCCCAATTAGAGTAATTAAACTAAATCTTGTTTTTCAAAATAAAAAAGAA
Source organism: Lumnitzera littorea (assembly GCA_024138015.1). Taxonomy (NCBI): domain Eukaryota; kingdom Viridiplantae; phylum Streptophyta; class Magnoliopsida; order Myrtales; family Combretaceae; genus Lumnitzera; species Lumnitzera littorea. The sequence goes on from JAMXBB010000007.1 coordinate 23,677,941, forward strand.
AATGTGATTATTAAGTATGATTCTAATCTTAGAAGGTCAATGGTACCCCCAAAGGTTTAAAATTCCTAACCCCTGAACCTAAATCTCTGGTTTTCAAAAAACCATTTTCACAAAATTAGTTTTAATCGATAGATCAGTAACTAAGTTATAACCAACCCTTTTCTTGACTCCAGTCGAGTTGCGACTCTAAATCTTTTCAAGTTGAAAAAAAAAAATGGTTTTCTTTAAACCTTAGTTGAGGATTGGAATTAAACGGGTAAAGTTTAACACTGGTTGGTTTAGAGAAGACCTAATTTTATAAAAGAATTGGGAAGGTAAAAAACTAGGCTTGACAACTTGGCGACTCTACTGGAGACGTCAAGAGGGTTAGCTATTTGATTTTCCAAAATTAAGATTAATCTCTAAAATCACTTTAAATGCAATTTATTTACTCATTTTCTATTATAATTGTGTTAATATCATTTGCAGGTTTGGTTTTATGTATTTTTTGTTGAATACAGGGTTCATTATTTGATTTTGATGAGAATAAAACAAAAAAGTGTATATCTAAACATGTTGTTTTTGAAGAGAACAAAAACAAGTGGATGATTAAACTAAGTATTATTTGATTATTTTGAGATAATTGAATAAGTTCAATTAGCTTGCTTAATGATTAAATATATCAATTATCTCTATAAGAAATTTAATTTTTTGAAGTGATGATCAAATGATCTTGAAGTTATATTGCAAAGAGTATTCATTTGTTATGTGTTAAAAGAATTTTTAGATGATATTTGGCCTACCAGGTTGACGATTCAAGGAAGAATCAAGTTGATGGTATAAATCCTTAGAACTGGCTTGCCGGTAAAGTAATTTTTACCAGCTTGCCGGTAGTTCAAAGTACCGGCATATCTGTAAGTTAGATTTAATTAGCCATTGGAGCATTGAATGCATTGTAACGAGAAGAAATGAATGGGATAATATAAATGCTCAACAACCTGACCAAGGACAATAGAGAACTAATCTTTTGCTGCAATATTTTAACATTCTCTTGCATTCTTGTCATCTATAATTCTCATTGTCTCTTATACCATAAATTGCTAATATTTAGAGAGATTTGAAATATAGTTCTTGTGAGCTATTAGTTGCAAGTATTGAGAGTTAAAAGCACTATACCAATAATTCTTGAGATTGAGTTTTTGTATTGTGAGTTGAGATTAAGTTTTTGTATTGTGAGTTGAGATTGAGTTTTTGTATTGTGAGTTGAGATTGTGATTTGTGTTAAGAGTTGTGAGTGTGAAACTTATGTAATCAAATTTGTGTTTGTATAATTCTTGGAGTTTGGATTGAGAAATCAATAAAGTGGTATAAAGTCTTCGGTTAGAGGCATTGTATGTCCTTAGAGACTAGAGGGCGGTCCGAACTCCATGTTATATCCGGGCTTGATCTTCTTTATCCATATCTCTTTAATTTCCGCATTTATTATTGTTTTATTGTTACTTTGATTACTCTTGTTATTACATTTAGTCATTTATATCGAAAAAGATTTGAAATTTGTCATTAAAATCAATTCACTCCCCTCTTGATTTTAGCTTAGTGTTCTTCAATTGGTATCAAAGAGTGTCTCTAATCACTTACTTAGCCACATATTAGAGTAAAGGTCATAACATTTAATACACTAGGCTTTATGGAAGGGCAAGCTATAAATAGATCACCACTCTTAACCGGGAATAATTATCCTTATTGAAAATGTAAAACGAGTATATTCTTAAAAGTACAAAATAGACTATTATAGCAAGTAGTGGATAAAGGACCATTCAAGATAAAAGGTAAGGAAGAAGATTATTATATCGATAATGATTGGAAGTTGTTAGAATTAAATGAAATAGCTATGAACATCTTGCATTATGCCATTAATGAAAATGACTTTAATAGAGTTTGTACATGTAAGAGTGCTAAGGAAATTTGGGACAAATTAAAAGGTACACATGAAGGAACTAGCCGAGTAAGGGATACAAAGATAAGCTTATTATGTGGACAATTTGAAAACTTTAGAATGGATTTAAATGAAACTATTGATGAGATGCATAATAAAGTCATCAATATTATCAATCCTTTAAGTATTCTTGGAAAGACATTTACAAACCTTGAAATAAATTCCAAAATTCTTAGGTCTTTACCAAGAGAACCGTGATTGAGAAAGCTCATGATCTTAACACAATGCCAAAAAAATAACTTCTTGGAACTCTTAAAACTCACGAGATAGTTAAAAAAAGCAAGGAAAGGAATCCAAGAAGAAAATAATTGCTTTAAAAGCAACCAAAGAGAGCTCTAGTAGTGATGAAAGTGAGGATGATGATGTGGCAATGATGACTAGAAAATTTAAGAAATTCATGAAGTTCATTAAGAAATTGGCAAAAGATAAGAATGAAAACATATCTCGGTCAAGGAAGGAGAAGAAGGAAGTAATTAAGTGCTATAATTGTCAAAAACTAGGTCACATTCAACAATATTGCTCGTATCTTAAGAAAGTTGAGAAAGGAACAAGGAAAAAGGCTATGATGGCAACTTGGAGTGATTCAAGTGACTCAGAAGGAGAAATGTGCTTTATGACAATGGACAATGAGGTATGTTCTACTTCTAGTCATTTTTCATTTGATGAGCTCAAAATATGTATGGTGAGTTACTTAAGGAATTTATTAAGGCTCAAAAGAAGAACAAGATGATGAAACAAATGATGATTGAAATAGAAAGTTTAGAGGACAATGAATATAATAAAGTGAATGATGTCAAAGAATGTTTAGAGGAGATAATGAGTACTTAAGATTAGAAGTTGATAAATTAAATAGAAACAATGAAGCATTAAATCTTAGGAATGAGGAGTTGGCTAAGGAAAATGATCAATTGAAAGAAAAGTGCAACTCTCTTGAAACAAAAGTTGATAGCATGAAAAATGAGGATAATATGATTGATAGGCTAGGAGAGCTTCAAATTGAAAATGCTATCTTGAAGTCTAGCCTAAATGATTCAAAACAAACTATAGCCAAGTTTGTGAATAGAGAAAAGAATTTAGATAAGCTCCTTGACTATCAAAGACAAGGATTGAACAAAACCGGAATTGGCTATAGTAGCGAATATATTTAGAAGTCTTACAAAAGTCACTTTATAAAAGTAACAACCAAGACTTGTAACTATTGTGATAGATATGGCTATATTTCACATACGTGTGCAATACGTCGCAATATCGATTTGAATTATAAAGGTAAAATGGCTTGGGTTCCAAAAGGACAAGAATATACGATTGCAACTAACTATAAAGGACCAAAACTCACATAGGTACCAAAGAAGTAATCACATGTTTTTGTAGGAACTTCAAGTGGGAACAACTTAAGAAACTCAAATGGAGAATGCTCAAAGAAAATTAAAAGTGCCTCCAACATGGTATTTGATTCAAGAAATTTATTCAAGTAGTGTCCATTCAATAACTAACATGTTTTGTGTACACTTAAAGTTCTCTACATTTACTTAAGGCTTTCTTTGCATATATCTACCATCTCTTGATTTTAATGTCAAATGTTAACTCCCACATGTTTAAATATACTAATATTTTATGGTAGCATATTTTATGGTTGAATGGTTGGCTTGATTTGATTATGAAGCTATGTATAATTGATATATCCTCAACCATATTTGAGCTCCAATAAGTATTTAGAGATTTAACTAGTGTTTTTGTAATTACTAGCTTTGCTAGCTATGCTTAAACTCTCATCATATCATAATGCACATATAAATCTTGCTTAGAATGGATAATTGCAAATATCATACTTTTCGTGCACATTTAAAGTTTCTCATGAATATTTAAAATCATGTGTGCACAATTTTGCCATGTTTCGATTTCCGTGTTTAAATCTAATTTCCGCATGTTTAATTTTGTCCATAGATTGTGGTTGAATGATTAAGTTGGTTACTTTTGTTTTTGTACAAATTTGACTCTTTTAGACTCAAATTAGGCTCTCATTGTTGTTTGGGAAATCATGTGATCATTTTGTCTTTTTGCATGCTATATGTCTTAATCATGCTACCTTTATATCTATAGATACTATTGAAACTTGTTTGAAATGATAAATTATCATGAACTTGATTTAGTATGTATGTGTGACATTAAGCTCAATTTTTATTTAATGGTTGATTTTGATGATTTCAAGTGGTGATTTTAGGACTTCTAAATCCTTCTCACGATATTTTCCTTCCAATATGCTTGAACAAGATGATGAAACTTACTTGAAGTATTGATTTGTGATGACTAAGCGTCATTGCTCAAAATTAGTCACTCATACATTTTCATGGTTTAATAGTGAACTTTTTAGCAACTAATGACTTAATATTTGTTAAATCTTAGTAATGTTGCTGAGATACCAGCTTTTCACACTCAAGTGAACCTAAGAAACATGATCATATAGATTTCATGCATAAAACATAGCATTTAGCATGATTTGGGCACACTTGAAGTCATTCATAAGCAACTAAGTTGATATATGCACAAATGAATTATGCATTGGTTTTCATACCCAAAACTAGGTCTCACATGTTTATTTTCATCCCTAAATGATGTTCGAGTGATTAAACTAGCTTGATTTGAACTTCGTGCATATTTGACCTCTCTAGACCCTTTTTTAGGTTCTAAGTGCATTGTGGAGCATTTCATAACTATATATGCTAATATGAATGTTGCTTGGTTTGATCATGCATTTTTTATGCTTCTTGGTATTTTTCAAATATGCTTAAACCATAAACTTGTCTTGAATTTGAGAAAGAATCCATACTTGCTCAATAGCTATATTTATGCTTAACATTTGATTTTAAGGAACTCAAATAGTGATTTTTCAATTTGTAAAGCCTTAAAGCTATATTTTGTGCTTACCATGCTCAAACATGCATTTGAAATTTGCTTGACTTGTTGGTGTGTAAAAAACTTAATGTTTATGCACCTATTTTGCTCATAAATGCATACATTCACTTTATCATGAATTATTGGCTCTATGGATTTGATTCGGATAAATCTTGGCTCTTTAGTTAAAAATTGAGTTTTTCAAGTCTTAACGGACTCAAATAAACTTGTTTGAAGTGTTAAGATGTTCCTTGATTTTCTACAAATCAATTTGAATTAGTAACTTTGCTCAAACAAGTGGTCTCTGCTATTTTTCTGTAGATAATTGGCATACCGGTTATACAATTCACCGGCTTGCCAATATACTGTTATAGTTTTTCATTTATATTCGGTTCTGTTCTTGTAACCGATAAGTTGGTCCATCTCGCCATCGGCATGCCAGTATACTCCACTTTTGAAGCAATTCATTTTGCTTCTGTTCTCTAAACCGGCATGATGGTATAAACAACCATCGGTTTGCCGGTATACTCCTTTATATAAGCAAATTGTTTTGGTTTTATTCTAAGAACTGGCAAACCAGTATACTGTTTTCCATAACAAATCTGCAACAGTATTGTTCCCAAAACCAATATACTGGCTCCTCATACTATCAACTTACCGATACCTCTATTTCCAGCCACAAATAATGCCATTCCTTTCTCTCTCTTTCCATCTTCTTCCTAAAACTCTTCTTTCTCTTCCCTTAAACCCTATAATCCTTCTCTCTCTTTAATCTTCCATCTCCAAACTCTCAAAATCATAATTTTTCTTCATTAATCATCTCCAAATCCACACAATCTCTCATTAATTCCTTCACTTATTCAAATCACACTCTCCTCTTCTCCTTCACACGATTTCTCTCTCTACTAACCCCCCATCTACCATTAAAATGCCACTTTGATGAACTATAGCAACTTTTAGATAAACTATCACTACCCATCTTGCCTCATTCCTCCTCTAGCTTAAAGATGATGATCTACAAGTTGTATGAATTGCTAACTTCCAATCTATTTTGTATATGCTTTTCATTATGTTTTTCTCATGTTATGAATTTAATCATTAGCCATTACTATTATTATTTTCTATTATCTTGCCTTGGCCCTTATCTTGGCTTTTATTGCTTATGTTGGTTATCTATATTGTTTACCAGTTATAGTTCATATATCTCATGGAGTTATTACACTCCCTATAGTTAGCTCACATTTTTGAACATTTGATGTGGTATGAACTAATCTTGTTGAATTCATTATGGAGATTTTATTTGGCATGGTTTTTAACTTCTTTGATTTTACTTTTGTCGGGGCCATATCCTAAGGCTTAAGCTGGGATTATGCCAAAATTTCAACTTGAATCCTCTTCTCTCTTCACCACCTGGATCCTCCTCTTTTTGATGAGGCTAAAGGGGGAGAAATATTTAAGTTGTTAGAATGTCAAAACATGTATTACATCGAATTGATAATAGTTACTCAAAAGATGATATTAATATACTCTTTATGTGAAGTTATTAAGAAGTGAGACTTAGTTCCTTAGCACATCAATATACTCTCATTTTGCAAGCACTCACTTAATCTTATTCAATTGTCAAATATCTTGAAATCGAGTGCTAAATTGAGGTGGGGGGGGTATTAAATTGAGGAGAGTATTTAAAGTATAAAAGTTTTGTTCTCATAAAAAAGGAGGAGATTGTTGAACCTAGAGTTCATTATTTGATTTTGATGAAAACAAAACAAAAAGTGTATATCTAAACATGTTATTTTTTAAGAGAACAAAAACAAGTGGATGATTAAACTAAGTATTATTTGATTATTTTAAGATAATTGAATAAGTTCAATTAGCTTGCTTAATGATTAAATATATCAATTATCTCTTCAAGAAATTTAATCTTTTGAAGTGGTGATCAAATGATCTTGAAGTTATATTGCAAAGAGTATTCATTTGTTGTGTGACCGAGTTAATGATTCAAGGAAGAATCAAGCTGATGGTATAAAGCCCTAGAAAACACAAAGAAAAGCTCACTGACCTGGAAGAACCAGCTTGTCGATAGTTCAAAGTACCGACATACCGGTAAGTCAGATTCAACTAGCCGTTGGAGCATTGAATGCATTGTAATGAGAAGAAATGAATGGGATAATATAAATGCTCAACAGCCTGACCAAGGACAATACAAAACTAATCTTTTGCTGCAATATTTCAACATTCTCTTGTATTCTTGTTAGCTATAATTCTCATTGCCTCTTATATCATAAATTACTAATATTTAGAGAGATTTGAAGTGTAGTGCTTATAAGCTATTAGTTGTAAGTGTTGAGAATTAAAAGCACTACACCAATAATTCTCAAGATTGAGTTTTTGTATTGTAAGTTGAGATTGAGTTTTATGTTGAGAGTTGAGATTGTGATTTATGGTGAGAGTTGTGAGTATGAAACTTGTGTAATCAAATTTGTGTTTGTATATCTCTTGGAGCTTAGATTGAGAAATCAATAAAGTGGTGTGAAGTCCTCGGTTGGAGGCATTGTGTGTCCGTAGAGACCAAGGGGCGGTTCGAACTCCACGTTATGTCCAAGCTTGATCTTCTTTATCTCTATCTCTTTAATTTTCGGATTTATTATTGTTCTATTGTTGCATTGATTACTCTTATTATTGCATTTAGTCATTTATATTAAAAAAGATTTGAAATTTGTCCTTAAACTCAATTCACTCCCCTCTTGAGTTTAGATTAGTGTTCTTCATTTTTTAGGGGAAGGATTTATTTTAGCCTAGGGAGGCCTTTTTTCTTTTTATTTTCTGTTGACTAACACGCTGCTACGTATTAAGATCTTATTATGCCATGCGTCCTGACACGTGGTATCATCGGATTGGACAGCCTTGCTGATGCGGCGACATGTGACATCCAAGTGGCGTGCCACGTCAGCTACCATGTGTCACAAATAACACGTGGCACATTAGGGTTGGCTAGCACAGCTGATGTGGCGCCACGTCAACTCACTTTTTCCCTCCCCTTCTTTCCTTTTCCCTTCGTTTTCCTCTCTTTCCCTCTCTTCCCCTTCTCTTTCCCCCTCCTTCCTTTATTTTCCCTAGATTTCCAGCACTTTCCTCTTTAGATCGCCCACTTCAGCATAATTTTTGGACTCTTTTTTGTTGCAATTTCGCCATATAGCGAAATTGCAAGCTAAACATAGCCTACTATGAATCAAACAAGATAATGCATCCAAGTTCGGTAAAAAATGAATTCAATTTGAGCTAAAAAAAAAAAAAAAAACTAGATTTTTGAGCATTTTCAATAAATCTGAATCCGAGCTTTCCTTTGTTGTTAAGTTGAATTCGTGTACAAATTGGTGATTATAGGACATGAACAAGACATAATCACCCACAAACAACTTTGACAATCACTCAAAACACCCTCTCTCTCAATCTCGTAAACTTTCTCTCTCTAACTCGTTATCTCTCTCTTTAAACCCCCCTTTCCAACAACTCCTAAGCCAAGCCACCATCGCAGTCGAACTCCCCATCACCTAGGCGCCAGAACTTAACCACCTTTGACCTCCGCCGTAGCTTATGGCATTGTCACCAGCTCGCAGCGACCCAAACCTTGATTATTGCTCTTCTCTCTCCTCAAACCACTACCCTAGCCACTCCAGCAATCCAAACCAACCCTACCATGACGCTCCTCAACTTTGAAAACCCCTAACCTGACCAATGACTTATCTCCAGTAGCCATACCCAACCATTACACCAACCACTGCCACCACCCTTCAAACCAATCCCAAAGCTTGTGGCATTTTTCCTATCCCCTATATTCCTAATTTGAAACTCACAAATCTCCTTTCCCCCACTCGTTTTGGTCGACGAATCACCTCGAACTGAGCTTTGCTATTGTTGTTAAAGTGGAATCGGAGACAAACTAACCTAAATTTGCCTAACCGACTCGATCTGACCCAAAATCCAACCTAAGTTCAACCCACGTACGCCTACTGCATTTGATCCTTTTTTTTTTTTATTTACTCATTTTACTTTATTTCTTTATTTCTTTTTACTTTATCATTTAGTTGTTGTTTTTTTTCATATATATAATTGTAAATGTAATATGAAAAAGAAAAGAAAAATAAGAAAATAAAAAAAGAAAAAGAGGAAAAAGAAAGAAAAAAAAAAGAAGAAGAAAAAAAAGAAAAGGTAACTTTATTCTTTTTTTACTAGTTTAAATAAAAATAAATAAGCCATAATAAATAATAAATAAATAAAGTGACAAAAAAAAGGAGATGAATAAATAAAAACTAAAAATAAATAAAATAAGATTAATCACTTAGGAAAATTGATTTTCTAAAAGTAAATGAAAATAAATAGATCTCTTTCCAAATTAGGACTATTTTAGAGTTTTAAAAAATAAAACAGCAATTATGATGCTTTAAGAATTTTCTTACACAAATCAAAACTGAGTAAAACGTAAACTTAATTGTTTTCAAATTAAAACAAAACCAATCTATTAAAGTTTTATAAAAAGAGAACTACATATGTTTGATTTCGAATATCGAGTACGTAGACACCTACGACGTGACGGTAAAAAATGAAAAAAAAAAACCTAATTTCCCTTTTCCTTTAGTTTAGATTATTTTCTCAATTAGAGTAATTAAACTGAATCTTATCTTTCAAAATAAAAAAAAAAGGTGGTTATTAAGTATGATTCTAATTTTGGAAGGTCGATGGTACCCCCAAAGGGTTTAAAATTCCTAACCTTCTTAACCCCCGAACCTAAATCTTTGGTTTTTAAAAAACCGTTTTCACAAAATTAGTTTTAATCGATAGCCGGTAGCTAAATTATAACTAATATATCCAATTGGTTATAACTTAACCCCTTTTCCCAACTTCGATCGGGTTGCGACTCTAAATCTTTTCAATTTGAAAAGAAATTGTTTTCTTTAAATCCTAGTTGAGGATCAGTATTAAACGGGTAAGATTTAATACTGATCAGTTTAGAAAAAACCTAATTTTATAAAAGAATCGAAAGAGTGAAAATTAGGCTCGATAATATACTTTTTATCTAATTTGACCAGTACATATATGGATAGTTTTTATTCAACTATTTATCATATTTTAACTTATTATTACCACAAAATTCGTCACAATTTGTAATTTAAGCCATTTTACTACGTAGATTTCTAATAAATAGCTCAGGTCACCAAATAATTCCTCAAAGATTTCTATAAACTCCTAAAATTATAGAGAATTCAATCATCACTTAGTTTCGTGTTATCAGTTCATCGCTTATATATTTGAAATTACGGTTTTACCCCTAAATTATACTTAATTACCCAAATATGATTCTTTTTTGCACAAAATTATTTTTAACCTATCCTAACATTATTATACTTCATTAGAAACCAGTATAGGTCGATTTCACCATTTAATTTCATAAAACCTATTTATTTCACATTTTCTCCTTAATTTCTAGTTATTTTTGAGCCGAAAAATATAATAAATATTAAAAATACTTAAATAAAAAATTGGGATACATAGCAATTATCTACATATCATTTATGTTCTACACAAAAATTTTGAGCTAGAAACAACACCATTTAATATATTTATTTTGAAAGTCAAAATTTGGATGAATAACGACTTTATTAAGCAAGTGTATTAAATATTCAAAATTTTACAAAAAATAAAAACATCACACGAAAGCATGTATGAAATAACATAATGGCAAATTTTTTCATAATTTTCTTGGTGGATTTGCTATTTTCTAAAAATTATTGAAAAACTGGGCAGAAGTTTGACTTTCGTGTTCTTGGATGCTTTGGAAGCCGTGGGGAGGGGGAGGTTTATCGAATGGCTAAGGCACGATGGGGAAGGGTGGTAGCCAATCGGGTTCCATAGTAGACTCACTTTTGGGTTGGGTTCTAGCTTAGCACACTTTTTGCTCTATTTTTTGAATGATTTTTTTTTCTATTTCCCAGAATTTTTTCTCTTTTGATTTTAACCTCAAATTGGCTAAACTAAGACTATTCTGCCATGTTTGCTATTTATAGGGAAATTGGCTACTTAAAGTTTTCTTTTGTAATTTTTTTCTTAGTTTCTTTTTATCTAATACAAGCATGATGTGTCCATTTCCCCTTAATCTTCTTTTGACTCATCAATTTAGAGATCCTACAGCAAGCCATGGATACTCTCCAGCAAATTCTAGGCATGTTTCAGCCAATTAGATGAGTATATGTAAATATTTTGATTAATTATTATTATTATATATATTATATTAGTATTTAGTTATTTTACAAATACACAAGTATATATCCTATATATATATATCGCGTGTAGTATATAACTATACTTTTATAATTATGTTTCTAACATATCTTTTATTTTTAAGATATATTTCTTAATTATTTTTATGAATTCAACACAAAATATATATATAATTAAGTAATTTGGGGTTAATTTATGGATATAATTATTATTTATACTTGGTATTAGCTTAATTGACTTATCTCTAAGTTCTCATTGCATTCTAAGCTCGATTTTATGGGTTGTCACGCCTCGAGGCGACAAAATCGTAACAATCCTGTCGTGCAAACAATTTTAAGATAGAAGTTGACCTCATAGCCGCTATCTTAGGCCTGATCTACACAAGGTGTCCACGACTAACCCACTTTAAAGTTAACAGTTCATTAATTAAATAAGTTATTTACTTAAGAAAATATGAAAAGATATATAGACGCTAAGATTCAAGTATTACAAATAATGTTTATAGGGTTTTATTGCCTCATATTTCCTAAATAATACATTATTTGAAAATGAAATATTCCAAATAAAAGCTAAGACCTTAACAATATATATCTATTCTTCAGATGTATTTCTTCACTCCCTAAGATCCAACATTTACTAGCTTTAAGGTAATTATAATCCACTTTCTAGCTAGCAGTTGCAATAAAGTCTACAGGGATGTGAGTAACCATAACTCAATAAGTTGGGATGGAGACTCAAAACCATATAGCAAACATAAACGGAATTATCAATCAAATTATTAGGTATAATACATACTCAAACAAATGCCATCGCATAACGTTGTTTAGCCTATTGTGAGATTAGAGAAATTGCACCTGCTCTAATTTAGGTTGAGGAGTTTTCGTTAATACAATAGTTTATGATCAAACCCAAGCTTGTATAATAGAGACACTGTTCCTCCCGCAACTACCTTCAAATCATTAACTTCACCTTTATCGATACCTCCTTACCTATTACTTAGTTAGACTAAAGATAAAAAAGGGATCAATTATGCCATTCAGTGCTATCTCTTTTAAAGGGGTCGATATTTGACTGGAAAATCCTAATGTTCCCCTAATGGGTTGCTATGCATGTCCAGTTTAGAATTTCAAGTCATATATTTAATTAGATCTAATTTCAAGTATTCAATCATTTCAATAAATCACATAAATATAAGCTAGGACAGTAATCAGAATCATATCTTTAAACTCAAAAATAAGCACATGCATACAGTTAACTATATAACAAGTATAATTATGTACAATTTTAAGCCTCCAAGTACTACAATTGAGTACTCCGAAATACAGTAACGTATTAATCTCAACTTACCTAGTATCCTTGGTTGCTCACTTAACCAACCACATGTCGACTCGTCTTTGTGTGTCATATAATATATAATATAAATGTGTTTTTAGTATTTATATCTTGATGATATGTATATGTATATGTATATATACTCTAAGTTATGATTTAAACTAATTCTTCCCATAGACATAATAGTTATTATTAATTCATCCTAGGTTAGTTTACGGTTTAGTTTTCGAATTTGGTTTTGATTTAGGTCCTAAAGTAGTTCTAATTTACGATATTATATGTAAAGCCTAAAAATGTGATTCGAACATAAATGTGAAATTCATCACATTAGGCTCAAGTATCCTAATTTCATGCTTAGTCTTAATTCAGTATTCTAACTCACTCGGTATGCTCAAATCTTGATTAGTATATTAGGTTTACTTTCGATGTGAGAAAATTTTACAGTTGTGGTATAATTACCTAAAATTAATTTTTATACCAGATTTAATATATACTGATATTATTATTATATTATTCTATTTAACTTATTCTTTTATATTTATTAAAATTTCAACTTCATAAATTACTAAATTACCTACATTTACTACATAATTCTCATATTAATTGCAATTTATACTCCAAATGCTAGGATTATGTTACCACATCAAAGATTAACATCCTTAAACATTTAATTACCTTCTAAATCAGTAATTAGTTATTTAATTACTTAATTAGTCTTAAATTACTCATTTTTCTCATTATTTTAGGGCTAAAAAATTACTAAAAAATTTCAAAAATTAATTTTTGAAAAAGAGCTTCATGGCACTATTCAATATCACTTAAGTAGTAAAAAAAAAAAAAATGAGTTCAAAACTACACTCTTAAGCGTATTTAGTTCTAATTCTAAACATACTTAGTTTTACTTAATTTCTTAAGCATCCTATATTTACAGACATAATTAAACTTAATCACTAGTATTTCTAACTTTAATTTATAATTTAGGCCTGATTGAATTATTTAACTGTTTGCCTTAAACTTTACATACAGAGCTTGATCTTATAGTTATAAAGCTTACATTTAGGGCTTATAAGAGTTCTAAGTAATTTGGTACTATATTAAATAATCGTACTTCTAAGGGTAAAATTAGGATTTTGGATCGCTATTTTCAAAATCTACCTTCACTGAGTCATATCGACTAACTTTTCTATCTTAGTTGTAAAATTTAAGCTCAATCGAGTAACTTTTCTTGGAAGGCTTTAAATTTAGGTTTAGTTATCTTAAACATAATTTTAGGGGCTTACAATGTGCTTCAAAACACCTAACCCTACCACCATTTGAACTCCATCAATCACCACTTAGGTTATCCCGTGACTACTATTAGTTACCACTTTCCAATCACTATCAAAACCACCTCCATCACCTACGACGTTAGCTTTAAACCCCCATTCCATAATGAAAAACAATGAAACCTTCCTTTCCTGCTAGTTTTCACCACAATAACCGCTTATAGCACACCATTAGTTGGCCCTTGGTTCTTCTCAAGCTCCAAGCATGCTCTACATGTGAACAGGTTGGGTGATCTAACCTGATTGCTTCATAGCCGACTTAGAAGACCGACTTGTGTGCTCCCTCCTTTGACCTTGTCTACTCCTTCTTTAGTTCTTTCTACTATTTGTCTTTTATTTTTTTTTATTTGTTTCTTGTTTATCTTGTTATGTCACTGAATTAAATATATAAGTATAAAACTAATACCCTAAAAAAAGTGAAAAAATATATACTAATAAATAATGGTTAAATGTTTTATCACTTAGAAAAAAAATTATTATTTTGAAAAAAAAAAAGAACCATTTTCTAAATTAGGACTCTTTTTAGAATTTTGGTATAAATACATCCAAATTAGGATCCTTTTTAGAATTTTTCTTAAATGAAATTAAATGGTTATAAAAAAGGTAAATCCGATTATTTTCCAAATTTTCAAGAACCCAACATACTAAAATCTTACAAAAAAACAAACTGCAAAAAGTTTGATCTTAAATAGTGGATATGTAGGCACCTATAGGTAACTATAGAGTGATTTTATATAGAGAATTTTTTGTCCCTTTTCCAAATAAGTAGATTTAATGTCTTAATTTCTTCTTTTTGCAAAAAAAAAAAAAAAATAATAATAATTTTCTTTCTTTCTTGTAAATTAAAATTATTCTTTCATGTAAAAAATGGTATTTTGAAAAAATAAAACTAAATTTGGAAGGTTATGGTAGTACCTATTTAAGATTTAATAGGTTAACTCCTGAACTCAAAATTTTTGGTTTTTCAAAATCATTTTTAAAAGTGATTTTTTATAAGATTAGTAGCTAAGTTAAAATCAATCAACTCAATTGGTTCTAATTTAACTTTTTCTCGACTTTAGTCAAGCAGCTACTTCAAATTTTTTTATTTTCAAAAGTTTATGTAAACTAGATTTTCGTTAATTCCTAATCAATGAATAATATTAAATGAGTTATAGTTTAGTATTAATTAGATTAAGAAAAATAAAAACAAGAAAATTCAGGCTCGACATCGGCATTAGTTGCCTCATCTGCGAATCTTTTCTATTGTCATTGGTTAGTCATCTCTTGAAAACATCTCAAGAAAGTGAAGGAAAAAAGTGAGAAAATGAAGGAAAGAGCTCGAGAGAGATTTTGGTAAAGTCTTAACTAAGAAAAAGTAAGAGTGAAGAGTAAACTAACCTTGAAGCCCCTTATTAAGGTAAGCATGGTCAAGCGAAGCGTTGCCTCATTAATGACCATCGTGGATGCCTACGTATTGTGGTCAAAGAATCGATGGCTAGGATCTATCTAATGAGCAGATTGCTAACTTAGCATCCACATGCACCTCTTGAATGACTTACACCCTTCAAAGACCTTGAGCATTCGAACGATCTTGTCAATTACACCAATCGTTGCATCCTTTTAACATATGGTTACTGACCATGTTGCTTAGCGCACCTTTTAATGCTCAATCATTCGGAAAATGCTTGAGCTAGGGAAGTCCATCCTACATGCTCAAAAAAGGGGTTTAGATGCTTGGCTTTAATCTCGAGCATCGAATGACCAGCTATAAAGAGAATAGGAAAGTAGTGAGTAAGATGGTAAAATAGCAAAGAAAGAAAAGGAAAGGAGAGTAGATGAGCATATTGAAGAACTTCATTTCATTCATATTTAAAATTGTTAAAAGGCTTTAGGGGTCAACATACTAACCCTAAGTACAAGCAAGAGTTAAGATACAACAAAAGATATAAAATAAAGAAGAGCTTAAAGCACCCCAATATAGTTTGTACTCGACTACTGTTTTTTTAAGTTATTCATCTCCTTATCGGTTCCATTGTGTTTGTTAAGCAAAGGTCCGATCTTGTCTAACAAGACATGGTAGTGGGCTCTTCCTTCACTGTGCCCAAGCCTACCACATTAATATTGGTAGCTTTGAGGTGAATACCCTGTCTATCAGAATAACCAAAGGGACACTCGACCTATTTGGAATATGTAGCCAACTTCTAAGGAAGATTCTTGTTTAATTGCAACCACTTGAGCACCTTAGAATATGCATAACAACTATCATTGAACCATCACCACGAGAGCATGTAGACTTATATAAGTGAGGGGCAAAAAATCCACTTGTCCCCTTTATAACTACCATATTCCCTTGCCTCAAAACTTCCCTTAAGGAATTACCATGCCATTCGGGATCGAGTATCCTCGAGCTACCAGGGAATCCCTTTTCAACATCAGAAACACTACAAACAATAGGCAATACATGGGCATCTACCATGTGTGCAAGTATGTCTATGGTGTTAGCACTATAATGATATGAGGATGTACCCCAAGTACCCTATGTTGCGCAAGCTTGCTTGGCTTGGTGAAGTTTCTGATTGAGGGACCTACATATATCCTTTGATTAGTACTTAGAGGCCATCCCTCATCACTAGGAAACCTATTACATCCTTCAATTAGTACTTAAGAGCTTATGATGGAAGTACAGCCAAATTCTATACACTCTCCCTTAGAGTTTGATCTTTTTTAACTCAAACATCTCTCACACTTAAAGTATCGGTGGAAGTTTTTCCATACTTTAAAAGGATTCAAAAATGATGAAATAAAACAATGAAATGAGAATGAAGAAAAAAGACCCCTATAAGACCTTTGTATAGCTAGCTAGGGAAGAGCTTAAGCCGTATATGTATCACTATTGACCCATCTAATGGTAATGATAGGGTAGCAATAAAAGACCACTATTAATATGGTAACGAATATATGATTATGGTGTTTTGAAGGCGTATTAATAGCTATGCATGTAGCATATTGTCCCATGCACTGCCACTATGTTTGGAAAAGATTGCTTGGGAAAAGACCACATGAAGTAGTCTCGTTAATGATTGTGTCATGTAGGTGCTTAATAATTCCTTTCGCCTTAATTGTTTGAGGTCGACTATACCTTTCCTCGAAGAATGCTCGATAAGGGCTTTGGCTTATAAAGCTCGAGTATGCAATTCTCTCCTTTCTAGTCTAACACCAAAGAGAGTAAGGAGGTAAGTGTTAATGATCACCTTTTAGCTTGGGACTTTAAAGGCTTAAGCCCATTACCGAGCTCAATTGGCCCACTTAAGAGTCTCTTTTGCCTTTGCTAGACGCTTTCTTGTACCAAGTACATAGGCCACCTCAAGTACGTGCACCAACACCACCCTAAGCTCACAGCGTGGACAAAGACTTTGGATAACTCCTGAACACCTCCTATCTCTTAAGCTCCCCTCTATATGTAAGCGACTAGAGGGCTTGCATAACCCTTAAGAAGAGCTGAGGTCTCGAACATTCCCAAATTGAGCTCTAAGCACTTGGAGCCTCCTTTGAAGATCCCATGTTTCACTTTTTGACCACTAAGAAGGGGTATACCTCCAACTTAGAGTGACCTTTGGGAGGCATGTTGTCTTTCGTAGCTGGACTTGCTGTCCTCATTGCCTCTTTCTCTCTCTTTATTAAATGCTAAGTGAAATCCTAACACATAGCTTAAAGATCAGGCTATAGGGCTATGGCAATCGCCTATGCAATGTGATAGGTTTATCCCCTAAGTCTCTACTAACTGGTAGAAAGAGAGGAGTCCTTTCTCATATTGACAACACCCCCCTTTCTTAGATTTTGTTTTAGCCAATTCCTTAATGCTATGTGGTTGAGCAAGTTAGTTCCCTTATATATAAATAGGAAGGAAAACACCAAATAAGGTGATCGTTTTGGAACTTTCCTCAATCAACTCTCTTAAATACTCTCTCAACTCCCGTACTCTCCTTATTAACTTGATCGTCGAAGGGTCCCTATTAGCTACACCAAAGGGGTTTTTGTAGATCCATCACCATTCACGATCATCAAGAGTTCCACTAAGAATCTTACTAGTGATATCTAGTATCACTACATTCCTTTTCTAAGCTTTTACTGAGTTGAGCTTGAGATATAATCTACAAGCACAATTGAGTTCGAATTAAGTTTTAACTATAAAATTTTGACTCAAGTTTTAGCTCGATTTTACCATAAACTTTTATCTTATCCGTTTATTAGAGCATCTTCATCTATAAGGATTCAATTTGAAATTTCTAAATACCACATCAATAATTTTAGGACTTCTTTTCTTAAGGATGTTATCTAAAAGATTCTTAAATAAAGGTCCTTAACATTTATTTATATTATTCAAGAAACATGCAATACAAACTTTAAACTAAACAAATACTTAAAAAAAGATAATAGTAATAGTTTTATAGGGTCTCTAACGAAGGATCCAAATCCAATGGGAAAGATCTTTATATGGTCTTCCACTTTAGGGACGTCCTATGGAGCAAAGTCTTATACGTTTTCATTAATCTGTTTCCAACGCCAAATTCATCACCTCTCAGACCATCCCTTTCGGCCTATCTCCCCGGGGCCGACAGCAGGCCCATGCACTCAAAGACCAGACATAGACGAATGAGCCTCGGCTATTAGTCTCGATTACCGGGTTACTGGGCCTTCCAGAAAACGCACACGTGCCATGCTCCACTCCCTGTACTTGTCCATCTGTTTCACCTTCTCTGTTTGTCTGTACACACCTTTCTTTTCATTTTTCACTTCTCAAATCCTAAATCATTAAAACCCATTAAAAGAAAAGAATTTAAAAAGAAGCACAAGATTAATTCGTACCCAATTTCATAATCCTTAGGATTGCATATTCATCAATACCATTCACCATTATCATCATCATTCAATGTGTTACAATATGACCCAGATTCCAGTTCAATTCAGAAACCACCAAAGTTTGCATCTTTAGTCATGAATTCACATTCCCATGTTGTTTTCCCATTGTCTTTCTAATGTTCCTGTCAAAATTACGATGTTTTCAATCCCTTTACATGCTACCCTTTTCTCAATTATCAGTCTTTTTGCAGTTTTCACCTTAAACCCCACATTTTCTTCTGCCGTACATGATGAATTTTCAATCTCGGAATCTGATACTGTCTCATTCCATGGTGATTACACCCCTCCTGCACCGCCGCCGCCAGTGACACCGCCGCACCTGCCTTCGGTGTCATGCGAGGATGATCTTCAGGGAATTGGGTCCCTTGACACTACTTGTGAGCTGAATTCAACTCTAAGTTTCACTAATGATGTGTATATAGAAGGTTTAGGGAATTTGTATGTCCTTCCTGGTGTTACTATTAGCTGTCCTGTAAAGGGTTGTTTTATTTTGGTTAATATTAGTGGTGATTTTAGTTTGGGTGAAAAGGGTGTTATTAATGTTGGTACAGTTCATGTAGTTGCGAATAACGCTACTTTAGGTGAAGGGTCTGTTATAAATGTTACGGCTTTGGCTGGCGATCCTCCGGAGCAGACTAGCGGTACGCCGCACAATGTGCAAGGTGGTGGCGGTGGTCATGGAGGTAGAGGTGCGAGTTGCTTTACTGATGATAAGAAATTTCCTGATGATTTTTGGGGTGGAGATACTTATTCTTGGGGTTCTTTGGATGAGCCTTTTAGTTATGGAAGTAAGGGTGGTAGTACTATTAAGGAAGAGAATTTTGGTGGGGAGGGAGGTGGGAGGATTAAGTTCGAAATTGGCAATGAGATTGAAGTTTCGGGAAGTCTTTTGGCAGATGGTGGTAATGATGGGATTAAGGGTGGAGGTGGGAGTGGCGGCAGTATATATGTCAAGGCTCATAGAATGTAAGTTCTTCCTTAAGTGGTTTAATTTGTTTCATATATTGAGTGTTGCATATAATCCTCTGGAATAGTTCAATAAGTTTTTTATTTCTAAAGTCTTACATTGTTCTTGCTTGTTGAAGCATTGAAAATAAAATAGGAGAGAGCATGATATATAGAGTATTATGACTGTTGGGGAATCGGGTGATTAACTTGTTAACTGAGCTAGATAACTTTTCATTGCTTTCTCAATCCTAGCACGATTGCTTATTTGCATGTGGTTCCCATATTTTTATTAGTTGTCTAGATCAATGCTGCGGGATCATTTTCTATCAGCATCAGTGTCATGCATGGAAATAGCTGCCTGTGTATTTCACTACTCAGAATTGTCTTCTCAATAATTTTCTTACACATTATCTTGAAATAGACCAAATTTTGCCTCATGAAGAGAAGTAAAATTCCACATTCTGTTTAAAAGAGGCTCCTTTGATAGGAATTCTGGATGGGTTGAAACATAATCTTCTACAAGCAGAAGATTTATGTTATAATCCAGCTTTTGAAACTATGCTACAACTTTTGACAATTGGAATGCAGCACAACCAACCTTACTCTGGGATGAAATGACAAAGGAACACCTGGAAACAATTCCATAATCACTTTTAAACTGTTTATATGTTTGAGCTTTTGATAGAATCATGGTTTAATCATCTATTATTACATATTTTCTTGTGTAATATAAAACCATTTATACATGCTCATAACATAAAACCAAATAAATGGGGAGGCAAATCACACTTCTTAGTTTTGAGTAAGCAGAAGTAAGTATACTAACTCTGAGGGAACTTTGATATCATGTGATAGTGTGAATGGGTGGATCATTTTCAATTCCCTCAAGATGCATAAGCTACTAGATAGAAAGTCTATGAATGCTTTCTTAATGCACAAAAAAAAATAATAATAAAAATTAAAATAGAAGCAAATAAAATAAAGTAAAAAGTTCTTTACTACTTGGATATTTCAACATGCATTACAATGTGGATGGCTATCTCATCCTTTCTCAGAATGGCCTTCATAAGTTGATTCTGTTCTAACTTGCATGGATTTGATTGGGAAGTTGGAGCTTGTCGCACTTTGCCACTTTTGTTACAGACTTAACTCTGATACTTATCTGCATCCTTTTGTTGACTTAAACAGTTGGACTTATTGCTATGCATCAATCTTGATTTCTCTTATTTAATCAAATCATAGCCTCTTACCATCTCTGGGAAATCTAGTGATTGCTGACAGAATGGCCATTTGAACAAGCAGGATTGGAAGTGGCACCATAAGTGCCTCAGGTGGTAATGGGTTTGCTGGAGGTGGTGGTGGAAGAGTATCGATAAATGTTTTTAGCAGGCATGATGTCACGGAATATTTTGTTCATGGTGAGAAAGCAGAGTCACTTGTTTGTTCTCTCTCTCTCTCTCTCTCTCTCTCTTGCTAGCACTCCTATTAGAGCCATCAGTGCTAATTTCTGTCTGGTGTTCTACTACCAATGATAGCATATTTTAGTTTCGGTGGTGGAGAAAGTTCATCCATGATTTCTGTCAATAGGGATTTATTTAGATATTTGAAATTTGGGTACATGCCCCTCCAAAGCAGTGAAGTTGAGCTTTTGTTTTGTATGTGTAATTAAATCAAGCTTTTGTTAAGCTTATTAGGTTGGGTAATATTGTCAATGATATGTTGCTAAGCTTATTAGATGGTAGTATTGCGGTTTATATATGTGTATGAAACCTAACAATAGAACTCTGTTACATAGCTTCTTGTTTATTTATTTATTTTGAATTGTGCTAATTGCTGAGAGGAGGCTTGTGTAATCCATTTGATATCTGAATTTCAAATAATATGGTGACACTTACATCAGGAGGCAGAGATATCCTAGTAAATAAAAGCAATAATTTACGTCAGCTGGCATGATGAAATTGTATGGAGATTGCAAAATGGATTGAGCGGCCGGATCATGTATGCATGGGGTGCTTTGAGGAGCAATCCAGAGTGTGTGATTATGAATTTTGATGCATTTATCCTTAATTTATTCCCATACTTGTATGATATATCATACACTTTCTCCTTTGACATGGAGTAATTTTGATCTCACTATCATTGAATTATGAATCTTTGACATGTTTTCTAATATTGGTAATTTGATCATCCCCTTGGAAGAGTTGGTTTCTCCACTGTGCATATAGAAGTGTGAATGAATAATGAGATAAGTTTTTACTCCACCTGATGTGACATAATTGTCCCCCACCTTCCCATATGTTTGCTTGATATTCAAATGGATGGAGGAGAATATAATTGATTTTGATATTCACTGAAGTGATGGAATGAATTTGTGTTTGGCATCCATGTCCCTCATAAAAATTGTAGAACTTCAATTCATTATTGCTTACCATTGAATCCATTGTAAATGTACTTGCTGTATGATGTGATTTGATGATTAAAATTTTTTATTCTTATCTTCTGGTTTGCAATTATATGGCACAGTGCTTCATTTAGGTTTTCAACAATTATTTTCTTTCTTCTTTTTCACTTAGGTTGGAAAAAAATCAATAATATGATATCTCAGCTGCTTTTTTTAGGTGGGAGGAGCTTTGGTTGTCCTAATAATTCAGGAGCTGCAGGAACATACTATGATGCAGTACCTCGGAGCCTTACTGTGAACAACCACAATTTGTCGACAGATACTGACACACTTCTCTTAGACTTTCCTAAGCAGCCACTTTGGACAAATGTTTATATCCAGAATCATGCAAAGGCTTGTGTCCCGCTATATTGGGGTCGTGTTCAGGTAAGTGCGGAATTTGATTTCAAATGCTTCATTTTTTTTTTCCTTGCTTTCTTCCACATCAGTCATTTACTCTCCTTAATTCAAGAAGCTGCTATTGGGAAAAACAATATTAATTTGATTGAACTGACAGACATATTGATATTGGGTGTCATTTCAGTCACCTGTGAACACGTCACGTACCTTTTACATCTGGTCATATCTAATTTAATTCAAGTTTTAGAAAAGCTCTTTTTTTTTGGGTAAGATGAGAATTTTAGAAATGCTCTGTTATAACAATAGATCTGATGAAGCAGTTCGCATGAGGAAACACACTTCTGATGATATCTGGAAGGGTAGTTCTCGACTGACTGGTTTTCTGGAGTATTTTTCGGTTCATGAAGCAGGACCTGAACTGACCGACTTTGTTAGAGTGCTTGCTAGAAGCTTTGGTTATGATACTAGCCATATCTTACTATTCTGGGGTCATCAAATAACCCTCTCTCTGCCTAGTGAATGTCTTGATGGAGATTTCATTGTGTATAGGTTCGAGGACAACTTCACTTATCCTCTGGTGGCCTATTGAACTTTGGATTGCGACATTATGCCTCTTCAGAATTTGAGCTGATGGCAGAAGAGCTTCTTATGAGTGATTCAGTTATCAGGGCAAGTGCTTTACTTTGTGATTGATCCCAAGATTTATTTGGCATGGGGTTTTATTTCTGTATAGAGCATCTATCCTGTACCTTTTATGGGGGTGCTTTTTTTGATTGGTAGAGCAATAATTTATTAGGAAAAAACTGGAGCACACTGGTGATATACAAGAATATAAGTAAAAAATGGGTACTATTTTATCTGGTGAGCTAATAGTCTGCTTTTTTTGCCATCTTTTTCTGTGTTGCACAGGAGATTTATGCAACCTGATTTGTAGCATAGAAAGATATAGCATGATTTGTAAAGTTTCTTGTCTTTAAAAGTCTCACTTGTAGCCTTTCTGTGAAATCTAGATATATGGGGCTCTTCGTATGTCTGTGAAGATGTCCTTGATGTGGAATTCAAAAATGCTTATACATGGTGGCCAGGATGCCATTTTAGCAACCTCATTGCTTGAAGCCAGCAATCTTCTTGTGCTTAGGGTACTTCTCATCTTCTTTGTTTCTTCTACCCCTGGTGTGGTACATGCATAACAACATTATTTTGTGTATGGAACCAGGAGTCATCTGTTATACATTCCAATGCAAATTTAGGAGTCCATGGACAAGGATTCTTAAATCTGACTGGACCAGGGGATGTGATTGAGGCGCAACATTTGGTGATATCACTATTTTACAGTATCAGTGTAAGACAAAAACTGCCTTCTATCCTTGGTTATGTGATGTAGAAAGCAATAGTCTCATTTTCATCAATATTTGAAATATAGCTCCCATGCTTTATTGGAGTCCATCAATACTAACAAGTGTTGCTTTCCATCTCTCAGTTGCTTATGTATTGAGAAAATCTCTTCTCACTTCTCTGATACTTGTAATTGCTATAATGTGGAAACTCAGACACCACACCTTTCCCATCGACATGCCCAGTTTATTTATGACTGTACAAATGCAAGAATTACGTAACGTTGGCCAGTTCTTTCCTATTTGGGTCCATATTTTAGTTTGTGTAGCTGTTTTCTTGTCGTGCTACTTGTCTCAATTTCATTTGCTTTGTATTGAGAAATTGTGGTTGTAGTTTGATGAAGCTTCATGAAAATTTTTTGGACTTGAGACCCAGAGTGGAAGTTGTATTATCTTTGGATCACCCATCAATGAATAATTCTTCAGTTACATTTTTTAATGCATGGGAATGTGGGACCTATACATATAAAAGGGACCCACTTTTAATATTAACTGGGCTTCTTTCGTTTGTGTCAAATGGATAAACCATGAGTTGAAAAGACCATGTACTTACTTTCCTTACTCCATAATGATTGGCTTCTGACAGATGATTCTTTGTGCTGTACTGATAACCTCATTTCTTTTAGTATGGTTTCCAGTGCCTACTTTTGGTGTTGGGAATTTTTTTTGTTATTTTGGTGTGTGTTTGCATATATATACACGCTCTTTCAACTAATTACTTTCTTATCCATGAAGGTTGGGCCAGGGTCTACTCTACGAGGCCCCTTGGAGAGCGCCAGTGATGATGACCTGTGAGTTGTTATAGATTCACTGTTAAAACATGGATAAGAATCTTATGCTGGCTTTGACATTTATTTTGGAACAATTGTAGGTCACCAAAACTCTATTGTGACCTCCAGGACTGCCCTGTGGAGCTCTTACATCCGCCTGAAGATTGTAATGTTAATTCCTCGCTATCGTTCACCCTTCAGGTGTTTAACTGATTATCAAGCTTCCACTGGCATTTACTTTTCATCTTAGAAATTTGACCTCTAATTTTGATTTAAAAATGATACTCTGCCACAGATTTGTCGAGTTGAAGACATAATTGTCGATGGATCCATTTCTGGATCAGTTGTCCACTTTCATTGGGTCAGAACAGTGGTTGTGCATTCTACTGGAGTAGTTACTGCATCTGGACTAGGTAGGAAGCATGGGCTTGTCTTGTTTGTAATCTTTAAGGGATTATTAATTGCAGATGTAAATTATACTATTAAAAAAGTTATCACTGATCAGTCTCCTTGATGGTTAGCTTTGAAAGAATTAGTATTGAAAGTGTGTTTTCCATGCACTGCAGGCTGCACTGGTGGGGTTGGTCGAGGAAAAATATCTGGTAACGGGCTTGGTGGTGGTGGTGGACATGGTGGAAAAGGTGGGGATGGATATTACAATGGGAGCTTAGTAGAGGGTGGTGCCATGTATGGTAATTCTGAATTGCCTTGTGAACTTGGTAGCGGTAGTGGGGATGATAGTCTTGCAGGTGCTACTACTGGTGGTGGTATTATTGGTATGCACACTGCTAAACCACATATCAAGGACAGCTATGATGTGCTTTGGCCTGTGTGTTTTATTGAAAGATGATTAACTTTTTGTTTTGTTTCCCTCTTGGATAGTAATGGGTTCACTTGAGCATTCATTGACAAGTCTGTCTGTTGATGGCTCCCTCCATGCTGATGGACTGTGTTTTGTTGAAGATATGAGGAAAAAAAATTTTAGGACCATTTTAGTGGGAGGTCCTGGAGGTGGATCTGGTGGAACTATTCTTGTATTTGTGCATGGATTGGCCCTTAGCGAGTCCTCGATCATCTCTGCTGTTGGAGGTCATGGAAGTCCTAAAGGAGGAGGTGGCGGCGGTGGTGGTAGAGTTCATTTTCACTGGTCAAAAATACCAATGGGGGATGAGTATTTTCCCTTAGCTAGTGTCAATGGAAGCATTCTAACCAGGTTTACAGCGATCATTATCTTTGATTCTTCCATTTATATTTTATATGTATTTATATATGGGCAAAAATATTCATTGGTGGTAAATAACGCACAATAATTGCATTTCCATGACTCTAAGGTTTATAAAAGGTGGTGGTAAATAACACGACATGAAGTTATCTGTAAACACTTCAAGAGAGTGATTAATGATTACTATGCCCTAGTAAACAGCTCCTTCGATATGCAAAGAAGTTGCCAGGGACTTGAAAGCATGAAGCAGCATGGAAAAGGAAATGCAACCGTAGCTTATTTTGCCCACTTAAAAAAATTGACTCCCGTGCCCTATGATGCCACTTTCTCTTCCCTTCCTTTTGAATGTCAATTTCCAATGGTCAACCAATGTCAGTGTATGGTTCTTCAAGCTGATTACAAGGGAGCTTCAGTAAGTTACCATAATGGAAAAAAATGGATTTGAGAGAAGAAATGTTTTAACGAATATGGCATTAAGTTTTGCACATGGATTTATCTTTAGATTTACCTATTGTAACTTTGTTGAGTTACTCTGATTGCAGAAGAATGTTTCTTGTGCTCACTGATGAATTTTTCCCATTAATGACAGTGGAGGATCAGGCAGGGGAATGGGTCATGCTGGTGGCAATGGAACTGTTACTGGAAAGGCCTGCCCGAAGGGCCTTTTTGGCATTTTTTGTGAGGTATGTATCACAAATAGTTCGATTTCACACGTGGAAATATCTGTAAGCAAACTTCATACTGTATTGTTACTGACATGATGTTGCCAGTTCAAATTTAAATATTGTTGAATTCAGTAAAAATTTGAAGACTGAAAATCTCCTTCAAGATAGGTCTTCGAGATATTACTGTATTTCTAATACTCTGCTTAGCTTGCCTATTAGTAAACATGCATTTTTGCAACCTCCAGTACACAATTAATGCATTCTCAGAAATGTGTAGTTTACAATTTACATGGGTTCTTAACTAATTCTTCTAACTCTTGCGATCTGCATACCTCCAAATAAAATTATGGCAGGAATGTCCTGTTGGCACCTATAAGAATGCAACTGGATCAGATAGAGCCCTTTGCCGTGGTTGTCCACCTCAGGAGCTTCCACATAGGGCTAAGTATATCACTGTTAGAGGTAAATGTCAAGCTTTAGCTTTTTCTACTTTGGTGATTGTGCTAGACGACTGGCTGTTTTGCACAATATCACAATTTTGGAAATTCTTCAATTGTGTCATTTTGACGGAGAGCAATTCATTTCGTTATCTTCCTCCTCCTCCTCCTCCTCCTCCTCTTCTTCTTCTTCTTCATCATCATCTCTCTCTCTCTCTCTCTCTCTCTCTTTGCTTGGTTGGGTTTCCCTGAAGTACTATTCTAGCAGATGATGCTTACCTGTCTACCTTTTGTTTTTCCATATGTTTAACAGGAGGTGTTTCAGAAACTCCTTGTCCATACAAGTGTGTTTCAGAAAGATTTCACATGCCAAACTGTTACACAGCACTTGAAGAACTGATATACACTTTTGGTGGACCATGGTTATTTGGCTTCATCCTCTTGACTGTCCTCACTCTGTTGGCTCTGGTTCTCAGCGTTGCCCGGATGAAATATGTTGGTGGGGACGATTTACCAACCCTTGCTCCTACTCGACATGATTCTAGGATAGATCACTCATTCCCTTTCCTAGAGTCGTTAAATGAGGTTAGAATCATAAGGCAAGGGGAAATTTTGACGCTTTACTGCTATTCAGATTTTTTTCCCTTACATTATATTGATGCTTTCAGGTAATGGAAACATCTAGAAATGAGGAATCGCAAAGCCATGTGCACAGACTGTTCTTCATGGGCCCAAATACTTTTAGTGAACCTTGGCACTTGTCTCACTATCCTCCAGAACAACTGAAAGAAATAGTGTATGCTTCCTCTTTTGTCGTGTTTTTTTTGGGTAATGTCAGAATGTCAGTATATTGCTTTTCCTATAACAATAAGAAAGAGGAATGTACAAATGAGGAACCTAAGTATTCGATTCATGAACCAGGAAAACAAAAGGAATTGATAGATCGAACCTTAGCTAACTTAGAGATCAACTTTACATAGAGACTATCTACCTAACTAGGACAAGAATCTATATGGTACAAAATTTTCCTAGCTAGTGTCAAAGGTGGAGAAGGGAGACCTCCCACTCTTTTACAATTCCTGTCTTTCCAAAGAAAATAAAAAAAAAAAAAAACTGATGGAAATTTCCTTCTACAAAAATCTGAGAATCTGTCAAAAATCATCACTAGATCCTTCGTTGTTTCCACTGCAAATACATCTGAAAGTGGAATCATGTGGTGTCTATGTATCTCCAACCAAATTGTCTTGGCATATTCACACTTGGCAAAAAGATGCATGTGGTATTTCTCCTCCTTGCTGCATAGGTAACAGCAATTCCTTTCAATGATTCCCCAATGTATAAGCTTATCTTGGGTGAGCAATCTATCTTGTATTGCCAGCCATAGAATAAAGGAATGGTGTGGTATATTTGTCTTGTTCCAAGCAACCTTGTGCCACTGCACTTTTTCTATGTGATTCTCTGATAGAGTTGTAAGCTTTGCGAATGGAAAAATCAATCGAAGGCTTTTGTTTCCAAACAAGTTTAGATAATAATTTAGATGTATCGGTATGTTGCAAAAGGAAAGTACATTTTGGGAAAGATTAAAAAGGATGACGCTGATGAAAACCAAATCTATCCTTTACTTCAAGTTACAACTTCTATGGTGACATGCATAATTTTAATTTTTAGAAGCTACTTCTAAATTAGTCAGTCAAATTAAATATAGCCATGGTTATTTTTTATTTTGGCACAATGTCTATATTTGCTACCCAACAATGATGGTGAATTGTTAGCGAATCCTTGTGTGGATATGGTAATTAATGTGTTTTATTGAAGATGTGATGCATGTTCAATATTTTGTGTGTTATATTCATGAGAATGGCATGGTGATGTTCTGTATGATATATTCCCCAATTGCAGGAATTAATTATGTTATCTCCATACTATGAGAAATATCTACTAGCATGCACCTTATTGCCAATTCTGTCCCTTTTTTCTTCTTTATTTGGTTTTGAAGAATTTCTCAGTTTGATATAGGTGGTAAATCAACCAGTGAATGACGAAGTTCTACACATCAATCCAAAACAAGCATACACATGTTACTGGTTGTATAATTATTTTTTCTTAAAAAAAAAATTTAATATTTTGCCCTTACTGTTTCACTTAATGGAGTAATGTATACTCTCGGTATCCCTCCTTCACCCCCACACTCCCTCTCCCCAGCCTCCCCCCTTCTTCCCTTTTGGTTAATGGAGGGCATACACAATTGGACTGGATACCTCTGGGCACAAGAACCATAATAGAAGACCTATTACCAGTCAAGGACAGCTAGTGCCATATAGGTGGTCCTAGAAAAGCCACTTCAGTCAGATAGTATGAACTCAACCGTGATGTGTGTAAACTCAGCATTTGTCTCCACTGGATCTGTGTGTACAAACAAATTACTGTTCATAGTTGGTAATAATTTTTTTTTTAAATTCTTCTGTTGCTTGAAAATATTAGTTTTCTTTCTATACCACAGTGCTGATATTGCAGATTCGAGGATGCATTCAACAAATTTGTGGATGAAATAAATGGACTAGCTTCTTATCAATGGTGGGAAGGGTCAATTTATAGAATCCTTTCTCTTCTAGCATATCCGCTAGCATGGGCATGGCTGCAACGGCGTCAGAAAATGAAATTACAGCAACTTCGTGAATTTGTTAGATCGGAGTATGATCATGCTTGCTTGCGTTCATGTCGCTCACGCGCTCTTTATGAAGGAATTAAGGTGTAGTTTCTAATGCATGTTGGGTTTTCCTTTTTTTATTAGGTTGCTGGATGTGGTACTGCATGCAATTACGTTGAAGGCAATGTTGCCATCTTTCAGAATTTACTTTCGATATGATATACTGTTCATTGCAGCATAATGCTATGTTCTTCATAATATTATGTAAAGTAGATTCAAGAAGTATCTCCTTTTGGACTTGTCATCTACATCTTATCTGAGCTCAGTAGGAAAAAAATTTGCGTACATCTGTGGAGCTGCATGTGAAGATACTTTTATATCTTACAGAGGAAACTTCACCTACCAACCTTTGAAAAACCAAAGTCAGGTGTAAACTACTGTTACAGTTTCCTCAGGATATAAATAATGCTCTTGTGGGAACTGATTTTTTAATGTAAACTTCTCTTTCAAGATGAACATTATCGAGTTGTCAAAGTTAAACTTTACTGCATCTTATGATTTCGATCTATTGTCTTGCTTTCATCCAGTCCTTCTTGATTGAATCTAGCCCAAAGTTCCCTTTTTTCTCCACTTAGTCATTATCGTATCTCTCATTTGGAGTACATCAAGTGGCAACCCCACTTTTCTGGAGGGAAGGCCAACAAATTTTTCTTAGATGTCTGAAGACAATTAGACCATGTGTTGTTAAATGAATTGAACTTTTCACCATGGGGATATATGGAGATGGCTAGAAAAATGTTAGTGGTGGTGTTATCTACTATAACTAAACAGACACGCAATTTGATAATGCGGCCAGCAATTGGCTTTACTTTGTGAATGTTTAGAACATCACAATAAACATGAGGGAATCTTCATGTTACTATTTGACCAAATATAAGGAAAAACCTTACCTTCTTCTTTGAGATTGAATTCTTTGAATATTATATTTTTTGCTAGCTTTGAATATGAAATCGAGGTCACACTGCAATAATTTCATTTGTTGGATTTCTTGTAAAAGTGTTAATCTATTGTTTGAAATTCGTACAAGACTACCTATATCATGTAGAACAAGCAAGGATGGTTCCCTCATATTTCTAATTGTCGCTGTCATCTGGAAAAGGAGTTTTGACTTTTTAAACTTGTGCTCCGAGTCTAAATTACTCAATAATGAAAGAACACTGTGCACTTGTATGAACATATATATTCTGAAATATTGGTATAACTGCAGGTTGCTGCAACATCTGATCTTATGCTTGGTTTTTTGGACTTTTTCCTTGGTGGAGATGAGAAGAGAACCGATCTTCCTCCTCGTCTTCATCAAAGATTACCTATGGCCTTAATGTTTGGAGGAGATGGAAGTTACATGGCTCCTTTTTGTCTTCATAATGATAATATTATTACAAGTCTAATGAGCCAGGTAAAGCTATTAGTTCTTCGAGAGGAAGTCCCTTTTAATAATTCTTATGCCAGATGCTGTGTGAGAGGTGGTGTTACTCATGCATCAGGCTCACATGCACTACATTAGTTGTCCTGTTTGACCACGTCTATAAGCGCAAGAAACAAAGGAGCAGCTCCTAAAGCCTTTTATTTAGTCATGTCTTGTTTTATGTTATGTGCTAGTTGGGTCAAGGTCTGTGTATGGTTTCTGTTATATCTGTTATTGTTATGTATTTTCTGTTTTATGTTGCTAGTGGGTTAGGAGTTATGTTGCAGTAATGTTCAGTAGTGGTATGGTTATGTCATATTAGTAGTGTATGTGTCATGTAATGGGACGGCGGTGGTGATATTGTGGGGTTGTGGCAGGTGGCAGTTATGCAATTCCCTCAAAGCCGTTACATGTATCAAATAGAACCTCAGCTCCATTAATGAATTCAGTTCAGATTTTATCCAATTTGGTTTTTCAACTGGAGATTGTTGGGTTCTCTAATGAGCCCCAAAACACTAATTCACCATAGGAAAACATGGTGGGGAAAACCATTAAACCTTGAGAACAACCTGCCATTATTGTGAATTGACCTAACACTAGAGCTTTTGGAGTTCTGTCCATTGATATTTTTGCTTATTTCTCAGGCTGTACCACCTACCATATGGTATCGACTGGTAGCTGGTCTGAATGCACAACTGCGGTTAGTTCATCATGGGCAGCTGAAACTGTCATTTGGCCGTGTTATGAAGTGGCTTGAAACACATGCAAAACCTATGTTAAGCTCATATGGGATTCATGTTGACCTTGCCTATTTTCAGCCTACAGCTTCAGGGTATTGCCAATATGGTCTCATAGCCTGTGCAATTGAGAATCAAGCTTTGCCTTCAGAGAATCAGAGCCATGACATTGCTTGTCCAATGGAAAAGAATTCAAGGTACCGAGCACTTTGATTCTGTGTTGAGATGTTTATCCTATTCGGCCTAATTCATTGTGCTCTTTACAGTTGGTGCGGAACTTATAAAGACAATGTCGTGGACCACATAAAACTTAGAGAACAACTGCTGGCACATAGAAGTATATCTGGAGGGGTTTTGCATACTAAGACCTTACCAACTCTAAAAGATAGGAGTTCTCTATGTTATCCTTTGTATTTTGTTTTATACAATACAAAACCTGTGGGTCATCAGGTATTCAGCATTCCCTGATGAAATTTGTAAAATCCTGCATCTTCTTATTTCTTTTTCCTTTTTGTTTCCTTTTCTTTTTCTCCCTTTCTGTTAAAAGCTGATTTTAACCCCTTTCTTTGGTTACAGGATCTTGTTGGTTTGTTCATATCGATGCTATTACTTGGAGATTTTAGCTTAGTTTTGCTTACTCTACTGCAGCTTTATTCTATTTCCCTGCTCGACTTCCTATTAGTTTTGTTTATACTTCCCCTTGGTATCCTATATCCCTTCCCTGCTGGGATTAGTGCCTTATTCAGTCATGGACCTCGGCGATCAGCAGGTCTGGCACGTATATATGCTTTATGGAATATCACATCATTGATCAATGTTGTAAGTTTTCCTCACCCACAGCTATAATCCACCAGCAGCTTATGCATATTATCGGTCTAAGATATGCTGTTTTATTGAATGATCCGACTGATTTTCCTCTGAACAGGTTGTTGCTTTTATCTGTGGATTTCTTCACTACAAGGCACATGCTGATAAAAGGCATGCCAACTTTCAGTCCTGGAATTTTAGCATGTAAGTAAGACACTCTTAATAGTGCATGTGGTTGGTGTAAATAGGTTTCGAGCATAATCTGTTAATTTATTTGCCTAATAAAGCATACCATTTTGCATTCGATACGTCAATTTCACTGTGCAGGGATGAAAGTGGATGGTGGATGCTTTCTTCAGGATTGGTGCTATGCAAAATCGTACAGGCACGTCTCATTGATTGGCATGTCGCGAATCAGGAAATTCAGGATCACTCGTTGTATAGCAATGATCCTGACGTATTCTGGCAGTCGTGACATGCATATACTAACAGAGCTAGCCAAGGTAGAAAACCATTGTTCATAATTACATTCAAAGTTTTTGTTGGATATTTCTAGTTGTTCGAATAAGGTGGGAAGATTTCCAATCTTATATAATTTTTTGGTATATCATTTGAGGGTTTGGAGGTACACTAGGAAACTAGATTCATTGGGTATTATCCACCACTTATATGAACAAGTAGATAGTAAGTACCAATAGGATTTGGATACATGATGTTACGAGCAGTTGGTTTTTTTTTTTTTTAAAACTACCAATTGCCCCTATCATGTTTTTGAACTTTATTGGTATTTACCCACCATGCGTGCAATACCCAATGAAGCTTTTCTTGTGGGAAAGCTGTGTACTAAATTATTTACCAACTCTTATTTTGTAATATACACCTGCTTACTTGTGAAGGAAATATAGGTTTGGTCCACATTTTACAAAGAGAAAAGGTCACTTAGTGATATAAAACGGAAGACCATGCTTTCATTTTCTTGTATGTGTGTGTATATATTTATATACATGTTCATCTATACTTCTTTTTGCATGCTGCTTTCTGTACGAGATGGAGAAGACATTTTACTTAAAACTCACATAATGCAATCGTATGGAATCTTAGGCAAATATGTTGGTCTAGGACATCAATTTGCTAGGTTGTCTGTTCTCTACTGATGTAGTCAGGATCAAATTGACCATGGATTGAACCCATACCATTTTTATAGTGCGATGTTTAGCTGTCCATGGATGATGCTGGGAGGCGTCCTTCAGGTGATCTCATAGTTCTTACAGGAGATTGTTGTATTATGGACTTGGATCATCTATGTTTATGGAAGTATTGGTTTATAACCAAAACTGATATGTACATAAACATTGTTATGAATGCGTGTGAGCATCATTCAAACAACGTGTAGGTTCAGCTTTATCCAAGATGTTTCATAGAGAATGGAGCTTATAAATCAAAATCTTCTTGTACTTCCTATAAGATCAAATAAACGACGAAGCGAAATTAAACATAGGAATACGGCATTGTCGACACGTAAGAGCACAGAAAGGTGCAAGAAAAATGACTTTTAACAATGGTGTAACGCATACCGATAATAACCGATACGATTTAGCCATGGACCATTTCTTTGCTCTCTGCAGAACTTTGGTCGTCTGATAACTGGGTACACGATTCTCTCCTACTATCTTCAGAAACATCTTTTGCACACATGAAGCTTGGTTGATTCGTTGAAGAAAGAAGCCGAGCCCACATTCTATCAGTAATGACAACTTTGTTTGGTTTCTCTATAATTCTCTGCACAAAAGAACCGAAATCATTCCCATGTTCGATTAGAGCAAATTTTGGTTCATTCAATTACTTAATTAAAAAAGGTCATAAGCATGAAGTCTTTTTCTTTTCTTGATGGGAGCGGAGGAAGAGATGTAACTCAGCAATGGGAGTGTGATCTTGATGTGGTGGAAGTGATCAGTGCGAGATAAGAAAAAGCATCAGTTATTGGTAATTGAGGTATGGTTTAGTCTTGCAAATTTTATGAGATTGGATTGGATAAAATTTTTTATCTAATATTTGGTATTTTATCCAATATTTGGTTTTTGGAAAAAAAAAGAAAGAAAGAAATATATCAAGGACTAGAGAAAATGCCTAAAATTTGTCCAATTTGTCCCATTAAAAGTGTGGTATAAAAATTAACTTTACTCAATGGAAAAAATAAGTTTTTTCAAATCTTAAAAGTATCTTTTTATAATCTGTTCAAATTAAATATTATTGAGGGTATAAATGTCAAAACGAGTCCAATGCTTGTGCATACTTAAAAAAAAGGATGTTATAAAATTTTATCTTCGGTGTTGTGTAAATCAAATATAGCACAACTGGGTTGTATCCTTATCCTTTTGTTGTTAAGCTTTGTTTTTCTGGTCAAATTGTTGTAACAAAATGCAACTTAATCTTAAAAGGCTATTACTACTAGAGATGGACGTAAAACAACTAAAATTGACTCACATAGAAAGGTATGTAAGAGTGCCTTCCATTAACCAGTCCAGAGGTAAACCCTGTATAGCCAGCCATTGCTCCATGGACTGCACTTTGGGCAAGGAGCGTACAGTATACATTGTCAGAGGCATTGCTGGGTATAGCTCGTATCATGTAGGTTGGGTCTGTATTAAAACAATTTAAAATAAAAAAAATAAACTTATATGATATATTTCATAATTCTAAAACCTTGTTGCAACAACATTATTAATTTATTACTCATATAGATGATTGATAATAATCGATTGTATTAATTGACTAACCTATGTACTTGAGGTTTATAGACTTTTTAGTTCGCTGGTTAAAGTGCTCCTGCAGAAGGCAAATGACGTCAGATCAGGACGATTAAGTGAAATGTTATGTAAGGATAAATGATTTTAGCGTAGTATACACATGTAACTGATGTCCAACCAGGGTTTATATAGAAAAAAATTCCATGAAATTAATATATCTGTATCCATATATACACACACATCATATGCCAGATAAAATTTGTATACACGTGTAAGAAAGGGTTCAAGGGATTATTCAAACCATATATATATATATATATATGTATATAAAATAGGTTAAAAGTCACCGAGGAGGTCAACTAGATGACCACCTAACTAGTTGTCCTATATATATTGATATTGTACCAACCTTGATCTTTTGGGACAGCCAAAGACCAACATCACGAAGAAGCTTATTGCCGGAAGCATCCTTTAAGTCAGCAGCTTTAATCTCAGCAAGAAGTTCTTGTCCTGCACCTTCGGCAATTACAATGACCATATGCCCATTTTCCTTGAGTCGTTTCTCTGCAAACTCAAGAAGTCCACCTGGTCCTTCTAGGTAAAATGGTGACTCTGGTATCAAGCAACAATCCACATCCCTACTCGCTAGAGTTGCATACATTGCAATAAATCCTGTGCATAATCCAGCCTTATAACCTATCTTCGAAATGAAACTAACAAAGAGAGAATCATTTTCCTTATTGAATATTAGGATTGTAACTACAGCTACTACTCTTCAGCCATATCTATCGCCTTCTATTATTATTTACTCCTATAAGCTACTAGTGTTTATTAATCTGTAACATTTTGAGAATATCACGATAATATTTAACAATCGCGGAGTTTGATAACAAATATTAGGATGGAGTACTACAAAGGTTAAGAACTCATGTTGTTAGTGTAAGACTAATTAGGTTCAATGCCATTTGTTCGAAGAAGTTTACGAGCTTACCGCTGTAGCGTCCCATCACTTTTACGACCCCAATACCATTTTCAGCACTCTCAGCCTCGACGTGAGCAGCATTTATAGCTCTCTGAGCTTCTTCAACAGCCGTGTCGAAACCGAATGACTTATCGATCACCTATATTGCAATTGTTATATCTATTATTCAAATTATGACATGTTCAATATGTAAAAATGATTCAGAATGGAATAGAAAAAGGTAATAGAATCTGGAATTGTAATTTGGTTCTGATCCACGTGTAACAAATGTGACACTACAGTTAAACACTATTTTGAAAATTCCTTTTCGTAAAAGATAATCTCTTAATATTTCTGCAAATACTTTAGTAAGTTCAAGTCTGTAATTCTAGATATCGAAAAACATAGAATAATTGAAATACTTATAATTGAGATATGATTTATTTAACTTTCCCATGGTAACTTTTCTTCCTTCTTCCTTTTAATTTTCTGTTTTCCTATAAATGATATATGAACTTAGGAAGCTGGTAATACCACGTAGCGAGATCAAGGCGTGTAAGCAATCACTTTAGAAATGTTGGGGATAGAGACATCTGCATCCAAACAGCCTCTACTTAGGAAGTAGGTTTCGCTTCCACGGATAATGGACCCTAGCTATTCTTTCCTAGGAGACCAAGAGCACATTCACTTTCCACAAGGCTTGTCTCCTTTATGTGTACAATCATTACAATCTAGCTATCTAGATTGGGATGGGTATGGATCGGACTGACAATGAATTGTACAAGAAATTGCATCTTACTGTTTAGTTTGAAACATTCAATCAAACTAAACTGTTTTTTTTTTCTTTTTTTCTTTTTCTATTTGAACCGCATGTTTGTATATCTTAATAACTCTTTTTTTTTTCCTGTTAACACCACTTACTGTTTTATTTCAATTATCATCTACATCTAAATCAAAACTTGATTTTTAATTTTATATGAATTTTATTATAACAAAATACAAACATTTCTTTAACCTTTTCGAAAGACAACTATTTATACATAGGTAAAAATGTCAATATTTTCTGAGTTATGTTAGTTTAGATTTAATGAAATGAAATGAGAGTAAATATATATAAATGAAACTTAAGATACATTCTGAACATTTTCTTTTCTTTTAACAATCTTGATTGATTCAATTAAAATGGTTCGATTTGGATCATAAAATCTAATGAACTTGAATTGTTTAGACCTTCTCAAAACAGAAATATGAATACAAAATCACATAATAAAAGAAGTATATTTTATGGTTGAGTTTGATCCATTGAATCAGAAAGATATATAAATGGGATGGCTAGAGTTGTAAGACAATATAAGGTTAAATTGTACGGTCGTTGAGCACTCTTTTTCAAGTGTGCATTAAGCAGCATATGAGGACATATGTTTACCGGGATGTCATTATCAATTGTCTTAGGGATTCCGGCAACAGCTACTTTGAGACCCCGTCTCTTGATTTCCTAATGAATATAAAAACAGAGCAATAACAATTCTTATCGCTAGAAAAAAAAAAAAAAAAACAAAGATATGGAAAAATTAAGAATTAGTCATAGTTATATTTATAAGCTATCACACACACATATATAATATACATATATGGGCAAATGATGTCTCTACCTCAAATATTACAGATGCTCCCTTCTGAGTTCCATCACCTCCAATTATATAAACCTGGTTAATGATTCGATTATTCGGGTTAAGAATGTTTATTTAATGAAATGCTTAAATGAATATATTAAAAATAGATGGAATTTGTCAAATAATATAGAAAGTTGATACACTAGCCCTGCAAAATGAGATTAGACCTGATTGATTCCTCGATCTTGAATGCTATCAACTATTTTTGAGGTATCATGGCCACCTCGTGAAGTCCCAAGCATTGTTCCACCACGTTTATGAATGTCATTCACGACTTTAGGAGATAAGGGGATTGTATTTCTTGAATAAAAGCCTTTGTAACCACCCTGCAATATGGATTAAATTAGACGCTTATTTTGTTATAACATATAAGATTTATATATATACATATATATGTAAAAGATTGCTTACAGTAATCACTTTTGCTTGGGTTTCAACATAATTTATAGGGAATATATGATCTTGCAATTATTTATTATCAATAGTACGAGATGAAATTGTATTTAAATATATAAAACTTCTTCTTATGACAGCCTCGTTGATTGGTCTCTTACAGAAGGAGATGATATACCATTTTTTGTATGAGTCTTCTTTTAAGTTTAGGCAAAGATTGGTTTCAAATTGTGAATTGGTTCGGCTCATGAGAGGTTGAGCCGAACCGTCCCCTTGAATTGTTAGAATCAGTAGGTTGTGAACCGCCAACTTGCTATTGAACCGGCTGGTTGGCCTGGTTGGTTCACCTCCTTAAAAAAAAAAAAAGAAACAAAAAAGGGAGGCTATTAAGTTAGAAAAAATAATTAGGTAATATCTAGTAGGTCATTATATATCAAAACTATTTTATTTGTAATGATAAATAATAATTTTTTAAAAATAATATTATCAAACTAATAATAGATGACTAATTATAAGTTAATTATGTATTAAGAATATATGAAAAATTCAATTTTAGTTAATATAAATCCTTTTTATAAAACTTGTCAAATATTAAAAATTTGAATATGAGGAAAAAATAAAAAAATTAGAATTACATTAAGTCGGAAATTAATAAAAAATTAGAAATTATTAATAAATTAGTATACTTATAAAAAAGAGAAAGGAGATCACATTATTAGAAATTATCAATATATTTTTTAAAAAGAAATTAATAAAAATAAAAATATTAAAAAAAAAGGATTTAAGAACTGAACTAACCTAGAACTGTCCCCTATGAATGACTGATCTCATGAATCGACAGTTTCAAGTCGATTCAAGGCCGGACCGACTAATTGCTCACCTTTTTCTCCTCTTATCCAGGAAAAAGGTCTTCTATGGGGTTATCATATGCTTATAGTAACATATTGCCCTTTTCTTTAAAGTTTAACACTCCCTAATACAATTGAAAATAAATGAGAGGTATTTTTACCATATTCATTTTATTTTTTTCCCTATTTTTCTTGGCCGAATTTTTTCTCCCTATTTAATCCTCTAATTGTAAGAAGAAAGGATTAAATATCAATAATAAAACCTTAATAAAACAATAATTTAATTAGGTAATCACTTACGTCAATTCCAAGGATTTTCTTTACACCATACATGTGGTCCAACGCACATACAATTTCCCTAATCACCGTGTTAAGGCCTGGGCAAAGTCCTCCACACGTCACTATACACGCATGGACTTCGTCCTTCTCGAAATATACCTATTTAAAATCCAATTACAAATTAAATAAGAATTGGTTTCACATCCATATTTTCATTTATTATAATGAGAAATAAATAAGATAAACAAAATTTATCACTTTTTGCCATTTATAAAGTTGATTTGAATCTTATATCTCATATCAAAATAATGAATTGAAAATAATATTTTTGAAAAACTATTTTAAACAAAAATCAAATTATGACCAAAAGAAAAAAAGAAAAAGAAAGAAACACAATTAAAAACTAAGAGCATACCTTTTGACGGGGTCCAGCTCGTCGAAAATGTATTCCTCTTGGGCTAGTTCTGTGGGCAATAATCTGAAGTTTCAAACAAATTATATCAAAAAGCTTGTTATAATAACAAATTTGGGAGCAATATGAATGAAGTGATGAGATGCTTCATATAACTCCATCTCTGGTTCTTCTGAATGAGTTTTAGGAATTAACTTATAATTAGTTAAATTAATTAATTTTAGACAAAATAGATTTTAAAATGCAATTATGAGTCTGGTGGTAGCCGTTCTTAGTTCTTACTACAGTCGTATTGGCATACCTTCCCATTAAAAAAGGAAAAAATTGCAACACATTTCAATATCTCTTGTTCTAAGTAATAAAAAATTACACACAAATATAAATATATACATACATACATAATTATATATATATATATATATATATATAAAAGAGAGGCGTAAAGCTATGACTAGAATGAGCTTACCTTTTGAGCAACGGTGTCATCATCGTTCACGAAATACTGCCTGGTGGTCATACAAAAAAGATAAAATTAAGTAACTATTAAATGCTGATTAGCAAGTAGAACTCACAAATTTACTAACTTCGTTTGACCACCTTTTGCAATTAAAAATTGAAGGAAAATATGTGCTTACTTTACTACCGAATACGCAGGATGTGTTTGTAAGGGATTAGGATAAGTCTGCCAAAATAATAGCAAAGAGTGATTAATTATAATACAAAGCTAATAATAAATTCTATATTTTTGTTTTTCAAATATAAACTTGATTGATTTATAAATGTTTATCAAACATTTTTAATATCAGTAAAATGATCTCAAAACATAATTATTAGTGATTTTTATAGCTAGTACAACCGACAGTGGTCAATCGTCAGTTTTGTTACATTAAAATAAAGTCAATGCAAAAAATATATAATTTTCACTTTGAAAAAGGATCTCTCTCTCTCTCTCTCTCTCTCTCTCTCTTTTCTTGTAATTTATGTTAATTTTTGTCATTCTAATTTGTAGTCACATCTTGTGTATCCCCCTTCATCTCATTTCAAAAGTTATCTATAAATAGTTACTTTTGGCTACCAAAATTATTAGGCTAACTGAATCTTGGATGAGTTGGGACTAAGGATGAGAACGTAGAACTGACGTACTGTATTAAGAAACCAGTTTGAAATTGAACCAATTGGTTCTATATTAGTTACCGGTTGGTTCACGAATAAAACAGAGAAGCTATTTTTCCCATGGGTTGGTAACCACACAAAAAATCTATTAGGGAAGCAAATACCAATTAAGCATGTGAAAATTTCAAATAGGGATTAATGAACGTGTGAAAAATTAGATATTTATCTCTAATGTTGATAGGTTAGAAAAAATTGTACAAGCAAAGAACTTAATAGACCCGATGAATGCTGATTCCGGAATTGTAAAATCGAAAATCTTATTTGGTTTGCACTTGAACCGGCCTTGGAGTTACCTTCAAAGCCTATCCAAGCCAGTTTATTGTATTGAACCGCTTTTCTCCTCCTTCCTAATATTGATAATTAAATATCAAAGTCTCGTAGATGGAAAGTTATAACAATCATAACAGATGCTTACAAAATATTTAGTTTAGCGATGGAATCATCACATTTGATACGAGAAAAGAACGACCTACTTTTTTTCATGTGGCGATGAAAAATCGTACTGGTAGGGTAATTTTATTGTGTTTATATATATATATATATATGAATTCATTGTGGATCTTACTTGCGAAACACTTCACCATCATCGTTTTCCTAATGGTCTTCATCATCATCATTGTATGACATTATTATTATTATTTACCAGATATTATTCCTAGCTTGTTAAAATATGTTGACAATGAGTAATAGTTAGGATTGAAATGTCAAATTAGCTTTGCATCTCTCTATTTTATCACTAACGTCCCTAATAAAAAGGTATGTAACATTTATTTACATTATTTACGAAACTCATAATATAAAAATCAAACAAAATTGACATAAAAGAATGAAAAAATAAAGAAAAATAATACTTTTCAGGGTCCTTATGAGAATATAAGAAAGAAGAAACTGGCTATGTTGTTGGCGAAGGACCCCATGTCGGGAAAGGAGCCAAGAACCCTAAATGAAGATTGAAGATCCTCTTAGAAGTTAAATATTCAACCAACATATTCTGACGACTAAGGTCACTGTTGCAATAATTATATATATGTATGTATGTATAGTGTGTCATTTTTTAAAAATATATCTATTTCATATAGTCGATGCCGGGGCTAACTCTTAACTTATATTCTCAAAACTAGATCTTATTCTAATTTTATGAACATATTATTTATAGATAGCTAGAATAAGTAATCATCCGAATATAGAAGTAAAATTAACTCTTGAAGAGATGTCCCCATAGTTTGCAATTTGCAAGAGAAAAATCAGGATAAGTCCAAGAAGGAGAGAAGGAAAAGATTTGAATTCTTAAATTTCTTTTTGTAGTTAAACAACACGTGTCCTCTTTCCAAAAGTAGCTTGTCCACTCAAAACTAATTAATCCAAATAGAAAAAAAAAAAAAAAAAAACGAAGACAAACTTCCTCGAGAAAAATTGTAACAAAGACGAATCTTCCTCATTTAGGAAAATGCATGAGATTCTAATCTCAAATTCTTAATCCTAAATTTCCCTTGGAAAGTTCTAGGTTCTAACATATATCCGTTTCTTCATGAATCATACATCTATACATACACGGATAATAGATATACTTTATGCATGGTTATCATACCTTATTATAACACGATTTTAAAAGATTGGGTCCTTAGGATAATTTGCCTGTCTCTTAAGTGAAAGTATTGCTTGTAATTATACAAGTTACTTACACCGTAACACTTGATATAATCCATTGCTTCAATTTCATTTATCTTTTCCCATTTCATTTTCATACTATTCACAACAGAAATGCAATATATAATAAGAATATGAGGTGTGAACAACACAAAAGATATATATAGTGAATGCACGCAGAATCAAATAATAACAACAAAGGCGAATGAGGACGCACAGGTAGATCAGAAATATAATCAGAGAAATGGGGAACATCTTCAAGCACGTAACCAGCATCTCCAGTCACAATCTTTGCATTTGAAGTGCTAGATAGCCCCATCCTTATTGCTTCGATAATTATATATCTTGATAGTATATGATTTTTAGCACAGGGGAAAAAAAAAAAAAAGGGACAAAACAGAAGTTGTGCTTTTTTCTGTTGTAAATCCAACAATTTATATGTTCTTCTACAAGTTATATCACGAACGCTATGAAAGAAAGACCATTGAAGCAGATTCAGTGAATGAGAGGAAATAACGAGTTCATGAAGACAAGTTAACAAATGTGCCCTGTTTTTAGGGCATAGCATTGACCGGATATAAATTAATTGGCGTGTAGGAATATGTTTGAGTTTGTGTCTCTTTTGCCGATTTTAAAGGGTGTGCAAGAGAGTGGAAGGAAAGTTTTAATTTCACGAAATTTTTTTAATGATATATGCTAATTTTTATATGACAGTATTACCAAAAAAAAAAAAAAAAGGGAATGGCAATCAATGGATAGTTTTTCTGAGTGTGCACACTCAAACCATTTCCCTTTCTGAATTGGTGCTCACATTTAAGTGATTTTTAACTATATATTGTTTGATCATCTAAAATTTATGAGACCGAATTGGATTGGATAGAATTTTGAAGACTTTTATAATTTTCATTTAGTTTATTTCTATACAAATATCCTTTAAGTTAATTCTTATAGATAGATTTGTTAAGTTAGTTAGATAGTTAGTTTAAAAGTTAGTTAGTTAGTTCTTTAAAATAGATTGTATAAGTACTTTGACTTTACTTCTTCGAAACTCAACTCAGTATTCAGAAGAATTCCTTATGTTTTTGCTGATTTTCATATTCTTCTTACGAATCAAATGTATGTTTTGCTGAAGCAATTCATCTTCCTCTTCACAAGGCAAGTGTAAGTTCTTCTAGTAAGTTCTGTTCATGGTATTAGATCCAAGGTCCAGATATTGATTCCGATTCTACATTCAATTAGCTTCATTGTAGAATAGAAATTGTTTTTAGTTTATTGCAATACAGTTGGATGGAATTTTTGAATAATAATGATTCAACTATTTTCGATCCTTTTCATCTATTTGGATTTAATCATTTGGGAATGTTGATAGGCAATATCATAT
Source organism: Lumnitzera littorea (assembly GCA_024138015.1). Classification (NCBI taxonomy): domain Eukaryota; kingdom Viridiplantae; phylum Streptophyta; class Magnoliopsida; order Myrtales; family Combretaceae; genus Lumnitzera; species Lumnitzera littorea. The sequence continues at coordinate 23,722,049 of JAMXBB010000007.1, forward strand.
TCAATGGTATGAAATTTCTTTCTTGGAATAAATCTGTTAAGATGGCTCTTGGAGCTAACTTAAAACTAGGTTTCGTAGATGGCTCGATTAATAAACCTGTTGAAGGATCATAGGATTATGTCAAATGGATGAGGAATGATTACATGATTAGGTGTTGGATTCTGAACTCCATAACTAATGAACTGGCACAAAATTTTTTTTACACAAGATCTGCTCAAGAATTATGGGATGAAGTTAATGAGAAATACAGAGTAGCTAATGACTCGATGATTTTTCAAATTCAAAGTGAAATTGCTAATTTGCAACGGAATAATCAAAGTGTCGTAGTATATTACAATAAATTGAAACATTTTTAGGATGAAATTTAGGAGTTACATGCTTATCTTAGTTGTACTTGTGAGAGGTGTACGTGTGCTTTAAAGGAAAGAATTTTTGAATATGAGTCTCATATAAGGTTGATACAATTCTTAATGGGTTTAAGTGAAGCTTATGAAGGAGTGAGAAATCGGTTGCTCGTAATGGAGCAATTACCTACAGTGAATTGAGCCTTTTACTTAGTTTAGCAAGTAAAAAAGCAGCGATAAGTAACGAAGTTTGAATTCTACTAATGTTGAATTAAATGCCTTTTATGCCAACAAGTCAAATGCTTTTGGTAAGGTAAATTTTGATAAGAAAGATAATGGTAAGAAGAATTTGGTGTGTAAACATTGCAAAGCTAAGGGATGCACTATTGAATCTTGTTTTCAACTAATAAGATATCCGGACTAGTATAAGGGTAACAAATTAATGTTGAAAGGGAAGACTATGTCCTTTGTTTCGTATTGTGCTAATGAAAGTAGCAGCAGATCAATGATGGAGTCACCTCTTGATGAAGATCTGTCATTGAATACATGTTCTAAATCATTTGGTGTTGATAAACAATTTTTGTAGTCACTTTGTCAAGAAATGCTGAAAATCATGAAAGAGAATCAAGATTCGACCATGGTAATGGCCAATGTAGTTTAGTGAGCAAGTATATCTTGTCTTTCTTTTTGTTTTTCAACTGTTACTAATCATATGGCTCATTGGGTAATAGATACAGGTGCATTGGATCATATGACCCCATTCTCACAAATATTACATGATGTTCATCAATTACATAAACCAATCTCACTTAGATTGCCTGATGGCATATTTCTTCAATCTAATGCTATAGGATCTGTACATCTTAATTCCAAATTAACCTTACATAATGTGTTGTTAGTTCCTCAGTTCACATACAATCTTTTATTAGTTCATAAACTTGTTTCACAAAATTCTTTGCTAGTTGTATTTGATCCTTTATCATATACATTTCAAGACTAGACAACTAATTCTTTGGTTGCTATAGCAAGATTAGAAAATGGCCTGTATGTTCTCAATGTTGATTTCAACAGTAGTTTAATTAGTTTAGTTGACAGTAGCAAACAATCTTTTTCATGTTCAAATTCTTGTAATAAACATAATTTTAGCTTGTTTCATCAAAGACTAGGGCATTCTTCTATTTCTAGTCTTAAGCACTTGTCATCTTGTTAGGAAATGATTCTTGACGATTTCCTTTGTGATACTTGCCTTGAATCAAAGTTTCATGGATTGCCTTTTTCCAAAAGCTCTACTTCTTCTACTTTCATTTTTGAACTGCTTCTTGTGGATATATGGGGACCATATCATGTAGCATCATTATGTGGAACTAAATACATTCTATCCATTGTTGATGATTTTTCACAAGCTACACGGACTTACTTAATGCAGTTTAAGGATCAAACATGTTCATTGCTAGACCAATTTTTCAAATACATCCAATACCATTTTTTTCCATCCTTAAATATATACGAATCGATAATGGGAAAGAATTCATGTCTCATAGTTGTTAGTCTTTGTTTGTCAACCTTGGAATCATATACCAACACACTATACCATATACACCTCAACAAAATGGAAGAGTTGAGAGAAAACATCTTCATTTAATAGAAACTTCACGAGCCCTTAGTATTCATGCTAGCTTACCAAAATCTTTCTAGGTAGAGTGTGTTCTTACTGCCACTTATTTGATTAACCGAATGCCACTGTCCACACTTAATTGAAAAACACCTTATGAAATTCTTTTCAACAAAACACCTACATATGATCGTTTGAAAGTGATGGGTTACTTGTGTTTCATTGCAAATCGTTTACCATCTAAAGATAAGTTTGATCCAAGAGGCTTACATTGTGTATTTTTGGGTCATGGACAAGGTTAAAAAGGGTATAAGGTGTATGATATCTTGAACAGAAAAATCCTCATGAGCAGAGATGTTCAGTTCCTTGAAAATATATTCCCTTTCAAACATGATACTTCATCAAGAGAGTCCTTACTAGATTGTTCTTCTTCTGTAAACAATCAAATTCTTCCTTATGTGCCATTGGATACACTGATTTCATCACACATTGTTCCTTCAAATCCTAACATTCAAACTATTAATCAACAAATTCCTATTCATGTTCCTGAATCCTCTTCCCTAGTTGATCCGCTTAAACTATATAAAATTAAATTGTGAATACTCTAATAAGTATACTAGGTCGGAATTAAGTAATGTAAAACGAGTAAGGTTGTTGATCTCTTGAGGACTAAGAAATTAATAATCCTATACTAGTTTTTATCAATATTCAGGCAATCAAAATTAAATTGTCAATTAACTAATCTAATAATTACCTTAAACTGTCAAGAAGGAAATTATGATAAAATATTTAAAACTAAGCAATCAATTGAAAATTGTGGAAAAAACAGAATCCATCCTAGTTATGCAAATCAAATTGTTATCATGTTATATAGATTAATAGCTACATGATCATTTAAGTGAAATTATTATGCTTTAAAACTTAAGGACTTAACTACTAATCAATCGATCAACTCTTGCATCTCCAATTAATAGTGGACTCTAAATTATAATCATACATCTCCTAATGCTATAATTGTCTAATGTCTTAAATCAATTATCTTAATGTTTTAGTGAATAATCAATCTCAAAATATCGCATTAATCCTTGGATAATTTCTAATTAATCCAATTAATGCTGCTCCCGCATTAGTCAATCAAATTAGTCAAGAATTTCTAACAAACCCCATATCAACTCCTGTATCAATAGTGTTTCTAACAATTATAATTAATAATAGAATTATAATCGAAATCATAGAAATTGTAATTATGAATCCTCCATATATCTATTAACCCTATAATATGAATACAATTCTCATCTCAACTACCTAGGGTTTTATTAATACCCATAACTAAACTTAGCCAGCCATGGAAATTAAAACAAAAGCATAGATAATAATTGAAATTGCAAAGAAGTTCATAATTAAAAGTAGGAATAAATTACAGAATTGCATAAACATAAATAGAATAGAGATCACCAATTCTGTAATTAGAAAGGGTAAACTTCAATTGTACTCCAAAGTTGATCTCTAGAGCAAAAGCGAAGTCTTTTCAACGATCCAAGAAATTCTAAAGAAGAATTCTTCAAAAGCTATCTACTAACTGTTCTAAGACTCTCTTGCTTTAAAGAAGATGAAAAGTTTTGTCTAAACTATGGAACACATGACTGTTTATAGAGAAAACTAGGGTTAGCTTTCGGATGGCATTCTCTTTATGAAGGCTGGCAGTGAAGCTTCTAAGGCTGGCGACATAGACATCCAAGGCCGCTGGTGTATAGTATAAGCCGGCTGTTTTCAATTCCAATTGTGCTATGTCTCGATTCGGGCTTTTTCGTTTACATAAAACTCCTTTAAATCGACCAAATTTCCACTCTGAATCCTCTAATACCTAAAATGTTCAAATGAAAATATTTAAGTACCAATTCTTAATGATTTCTATGAAATCAATAATTATTCTATCTAATTTGCACATTAAAACATGAATAAAATACGCCTTTTATCACTAATTGATACTGATAATTATGAATTGCGAAGGTCTAATAGACTTAAAAAAACTCCTAGTTGGCTACAACATTTTGTTCATATAGTTCAAAATTCTTCTTTTTCTGATCATACTGCATTTACTTATATTTTTGATCAGGCTATTGCATCTATTGATTCTTTATCATATCCTTTGTTTGATTTAAATTCTTTTGCTAATTACCCATCAGATTATGTTACTTCTTTAGCAAATGTGTTAACTACACAAGAGCTGTATAATTATAAACGAGTCGTATAATTATAAACAATCTGTTAAATCTAAAGAATGGATAGAAGCTACGAACCAAGAGTTGATGGCTCTTGAATTGAATGATACATGGGAGCTTACTACACTTCTTTCAAATAAAAAGGCGATTAGGTGTCGTTGGGTATATAAAACTAAATTTCGGCCTAATGGAAGTGTAGAACATTACAAAGCTTACCTAGTAGCTAAAGGGTATACTCAAGTGAAAGGTGAAGATTATCATGACACGTTTTCACCGATTACCAAACTTAGTACAGTGAGGGTATTACTTGCAGTTATAGTTGCCTAGTATTGGACTCTTCATCAAATAGACATTAACAATGCTTTTTTGCATGGCTATNCTAAACATATTGATATTGATGTCCATTTTATCCAACATCATATCAATTTTGGAATTCTACAAGTTTAATATGTTTCTTCTTCAAACCAAGTAGTAGACATTTGCACTAAAGCTTTGGGTCATCAACAACATTAATTTTTGTGTTCTAAGTTGGGTTTTCAAGAGACTCCAACTTGAGAGGTGAATGAAGACTTTTATATTTTTCATTTAGTTTATTTCTGGACAAATATCCTTTACGTTAATTCTTTTAGATAGATTTGTTAAGCTAGTTAGTTAGATAGTTAGTTAGTTAGTTCTTTAAAATAGATTGTATAAAAATTCTGACTTTACTCCTTCTAAACTCAATTAAGTATTCAGAAGAATTCCTTATGTTTTTGCCGATACTTTTCATTTTCTTCTTACTAATCAAATGTATGTTTTGTTGAATCATTTCATCTTCCTCTTCATGAAGCAAGTGTAAGTTCTTCTAGTCAGTTTTGTTCAAATTTTTATTTAACGTTTGGTTTATAATTTCGGCTTAGTCACTGTACAAACAAAAAAGGGTCATAAGTATTGAATAAAATATTTAAATTTGTTCCATTTAAATTACAGTACAAAAGTTTACTTTACTAGATAAAACACTAGGTTTTTTAAAATCTCAAAAATATCCTCAAGCATGTAAAGCAAATTGACTATCCTCTCACTATTGCCTAAACATAACTGAACATCCCAAGCTTGGTTTCGTACAAAATGATATACAACAAACTAATTTGTTGTTATATTATAATATGTATTAATTTGTTAGAATATTGAGTTAATTAATATTTTAATTATTAAATATTATGAAAAATTGTTTTAGATTATAGTATATAATTAATATTTTAGTTACTAGCAAATTTATGACTATTTATTTACTATTATATGTAACTTATTTAATTATGTGAATTTAATAATTAGTTTGAATTGTACCTTTCAAATCATTTTAAATAATATAGAAATATAATTATATATATTAGACAATATTGAGGTTATAAATGTTAAAATATAATAATGAGTTTAGTATTCACATATATTAAATAAGAGACATCACAAAAATTTATGTCTAATACTGTGCAAACTAAATGTAATACAATAGGGTTATATCGTCCTATACTCCTTATACTTGTGTTATTTAATTCTTTTTGTTTTGTCCAGTTTTGTTAATAAGATACTACCTTGTAGGGATAAACCCATGATTATATAACTAAGGGAATTGGACTTATCCTAATTAAGTTAATATTAAAATCATCGGTAGAAAAATATATACTTATTATCGTAATTATGTTGCATTTTATATATGTAAAAATATCTTGTTAATGATTTAACATGCAACAATTCCTAAAGCTTAGTGGAATGGAAAATTTTTTTTAACAAATTATTAAGGGTGATTGGTATACTTCATAAGAACTTAAAAAAATATTACATTAACTTTTTAGCATTTTATAAAAAAATAAATTTTTAGCATTTTATTATGCACCTATATTAAATAAAAATCAACTATTAATTTATGAAAGAATTACATTAACATGTAAAACTTGTGTAAGTTTTGTTTTTAACAAAAAAAAATTAGAAAAAAAATTTTGAGTAGAAAATTACAAGAGAAGCAAAAAAAGAAAATGTATATAAATATTAGTATTGTATTCTTTCTTTTTATGATAATTTTGTCTAATTATTTCATTAGCAATGCTAAAAAAATTATTAGGTTGAATATAAGTTATTAAGTAATCATTTATTCAATAATCAATATTCATTTTTGTAGCATTAATTGTAAAATAAAATTACTAAACCAAATTATATGATTGGTATTATTTATCAATAGATCATGCAATAAGTATGAAATATTTATAATATGGATGATGTAATTATTATTTATGATTTATTACTAATAAAAAAAATGTAGGAGAATTTATTTAGTTAAATATGATTTGTAATTAATGAATTTAATTATATTAGTTATTTTGAAAAAAAAAATTTTAATAAATGCAAAATGATAAATGTCATTCAAGCAATAAATACATTTAGAAAATTATAAGCAAAGCAAAAAAAAAAAAAAAAAATTGATATAGATATAAGTATTGTATAGTTTCTTTTCACGATAATTTTGTCTTATCATTTCATTATCATTGCTAAAAAAAGTTAGTATGTTGAATATAAGTTATTAACTAATCATGTATTTAATAATCAATATTCATTTTGTTAGCATTAACTATAAAGAAAAAATTACTAAATGAAATTTTATGATCGATATTATTTATCAATAGTTCATGTAATAAGCTTGTAACATTTGTAATGCAAATGGTGTAATTATTATATATGATGCAATATAACTAAAAAAATAATAATGTAGGAAAATTCATTTAATTAAATATGATTTGTAATTAATGAATTTAATGTCATTAGTTATTTTGAAAAAAAAAAGTTTAATAAATGTAAAAAGATAAAAGTTATTCAAACAATAAATGCATCTAGAAAAAAGTAAAATGACATGTATGGGATTTGAACTTAAGAATTCATATTTATAAAATCAAACATTTAACCACTAAACTATTTTTGATCTTATGTTATATTTTACTATTTAAAATATATATTAAATACATATTTTTTCCTTTTCAAAAATTTAAAAAAATTAATTTTTTTCAAAGGTTAAGAGGATTGGGCATTGCCTTCCCCTCTTAACCTGCTCTACTACATAAGGATCTTTTTCTTTTAATCTAAGGTTCTTACCATAAGCTCCTTTACAATTTCTGTAGTCGTAATGGATCCATTTGTATATATATACATATATATATTTACATCACTGTTCATATCATATTTACAAAATCATAATGATGACAACGACAATAAATAAATAGTTAATTTCTATATTCGTGATAATGATGACAATAACAATAATTTCATATCCTTATCCTGCTCAACTATGTAAGGATCTTTTTCTTTTAATCTAAGGTTCTTACCATAAGCTCCTTTATAATTTCTATAGTCGCGATGGATCCATTTGTGTATGTGTATACATATATATATATATATTATGGCTGCTCATATCATTTTTATAAGATCATAATGATGACAATGACGACAAATAAATAGTTAATCTATTAAACTCCTATAGAAACATGCTTCTAGCTTAGATTTAATGCCATAAATGGATTTCTTGAACTAGTTGCAATATTTAGAGAATCAAGCCCAATTTGAAGATGTTTTAGGGAGAGCTACCTTAGTAGGCTCAAAACAAAAATTTTTGAATTAGTTTTTCTGCTCTCAGCTTGACTTGATTATCTCGTGTATGAAAAGTATATTAGAAAAGGTCTTTCTAGGTCCATATGAGCTTCTTTTAGCCTTAATAGGCCTTAAGAGGATGAACTTTCTTTATTTTGCTAAATTTTCCTACTTCCAAGCACATTTCATTATTAAAGAAGAAGAAAATGTTTAATATTGATAGATGATAGATGGAGCGATCCAACAATTATCTACAACATCTTATGTTAGTTGTCCATGTTAGAGGCATATGAGGGTTAAGATCAACCTCTTAAATCTACAAATACTTAACACGCTTCAAACACATGCAATTTTAGACAAACAATGAAGCTTTGCCAATACGTTTTTCATGGAAAATTAAAATATTTAAGCTATTAAGATTAGATAAAAAGTCATCAAGAACATTGAGCTTGATCTCTTATCACATGCATACACTTGTGAGATTTAGTTCCTCTTCCCATATCTCTTCCTATCATATTCCTTTACATGTCATCAATTAAAAATTACTTCTTGATCGACCAGCACACTTATGGCATGCGATAGGTCTTATATATATATATCATAATGGATTATATGGGATCTAATATGAAAATAGTCGGATGAAGTAAAAATAAAAAAAAGAAAAAAAAAGGGATAAATTCTTGTATTAGCCACCGCTTATGTAGAGAATCTACAGGGGATGGATTGAGGTAATGGGTCCCAATGGCCCTTCCTTGCCCTTTTCCCTAAAAAAATTTATGTAAGTTTCATACAGTTTGTATGTCAAAATAAATAATACATATATATTAAAATTAGTTTTGAATATATATATATATATATATTAACATTAATTAATCAATGTTTTACAAATATAAGAAGAGGTTTCTTGGAGCACTATATTAAGAAAAACTATTTCAAATTTATTCAATGATCATTGTTTACTTTAATGTGCATTTTAGAGTATTTTCTACCATATTTTTTTTAAATTTTTCAATAAATAAATAGCAAATTACAAATATGCTCCTTATTGTTATTGAGCATAAATAGATCCCCTAAACTCCAAAAATGTGACATTACCTTTTTATAACTTAAAAAAATGCACACGTATTGCTCCATACCATCATTAAAATATATATATATATATATATATTTTACTATTTTGGTCATTTTAGCAATAGTTTTGGCATTTGGGCAATAGATTAAGTGGTTATTTGTTTATATTGAAAGTTATGAGAGAAGTAAAATCAGAGTTTTAAAGTTTAAGGGATCTATCCATATAATTATCCCATAAATAAAACGCTCATAAAAAATTTTGTAAGTATAATAAGCATTCCTTATGGCTCACTTTAAAATAGTCGTTAGAATGGCTAATCTCTCTCATTTCTTGAATTGATTCAAGCTATGGAGCACATACTTTTGTTTTCTTTTAGAATTGGATTTAAAAAGTATATTCTTGGATCAAATATGAAGAAATGGGCTTGAACTTAAATGAGCTCTTGATTCTTTGGCTTTTGATTTTTACTCCTCAATAAATAGTGAAATCAAGAGCTTCATTTTCATTAATAATCATACTTCAATTTCTCAAAAAAATAAAAATAAAAATATCAAGTTTAAATTCATACACTATCTAGATCTCAAAAAACCCAAAAGCTCTCTCTTTCTTCAAAACCTCTACCAACTGTTGCTCCTTGATCCATTTTACCACCTTTTAACATCATATTACCACTACCTTTACCTAAAAATACCCCCATTGACTTTACGTTATTTCCTAGAAATACCTTCAACCACCACCTAAGCCTAAACTATAACCTTAACCCTTTGGTCATCTTTGAGACCACTACATTTCAATGACCTACAATTGTGCCACCATCATTAGATAAACCTCGACCCTCTAATATGCGCTTCCAAAGCTTCAAAGTGACCAATGACAACTAGTATTGATTGTCAAAGCTCCATAACTTGAATTGCTCTTATTAACTTGATTGCCCATGGTTTGACCTAAACTTTAACCCAAACTTGCTTCAAACCTAGTTCCTAATATGATTCTTAACTGATCAATGATTAGACTTAATTCCTTGGCTTAGTTTAGGTTAGTCTTGCCAATCCATATTTATTTTATTTATTTCATATTTTTATCTTATTTTTTAATGCATTTTTAAATAAAAATGAAAATATACAACATTTTTTGAACAATAATAAAGTTTTCAATAATAATAGTAATAATAATAATATGTAGTTTTTGAGAAATTATTAATAAAGTAAATTTTTTGAAAAGTAAAGGAAAACTTTAAAAAATAATAAAGTTTTATCAGCTAATTTAAAGAAATAATAAATTTTTAGAAGACAAGGGAGAAATTTTTAAAAAATAACAAATTAAAAAATAAATATTTTAGAGGTTTTATAAAAATATATAAAATATAACTTTAATAAAGTTTAAAAAAATAGGAATTGATAAATGAAAGATTTTCAAAAATTAATACAAAACTTTTCACAAATTGAAATACGATAGCTTGATGTTGATTAGTAGGTACTTAGGTATCTTTTGGGAGTGGTTTCAGTGGAAACCTTTTAATCAAAAAAATGAGAGAAAAATAATAGTGTAAAAAAAAAAATTCCCAATCTTTTAAAAAATTGAAAAAAAAAAAGAGAAAAGGGAGAAATATAAAGAAATATTCTAAAGTCAGTCCATTTTCCAAAATAATCTAAAATTGTTTTCAGATAGTTTTTTTAAACTTTCCTTTTTCCTAACCTTAGTAGGTGACAACTTCAAAACAATCTTTTTTCCAAAAAATATTAAATTAATTTAATTTGTAGTGAAGTGCTTTATACTAAGTCAATTGAGCCTAATAGAAATCAAAACTGAAGGAAAAAGCAAATTTTAGAGCTTGAACATTCTTAAGCAACCATCTATAGCTCATAAGTGAACCAAACATCAATCACAAAAGCATGGATATTGCCAAAAGAGGATATTAAAATTTCAAAACATGCCATTCAAAGTAAAGTTATCCATGGGATAGCCAATGTTAAAAAGTATTGAAATTTGCTAAATTTTCTATGTAAGAGAAGGGTGTTCCATATAAATTTTGTTGGAAACCTAACAATAACTAGCTACCTTGGAAAGGATGAGATATATGTAAGTGAAAACTAAAGATCTCATGTTCATCATAGTTGCAAGAAGAAGAATTAGAGAATTTGAATACCAGGATATTGAAATAAAGTGTTTGTAATCTCAGTAATAGAGTATATAATAGAGAAGAATCAACTAACTAAATAACCGTTGGTCTATCCAAAGACTAAACATATATACACGGAAAAGATAAATAAAGATAATAGATACATGTACATGTACTCGCACATGCACATGCAAACATGCATGCACGTGTGTACACATACAAAACAAAAAAAAAAAAAAAATTCCCTCCTCTTAAGTCGGACTTCGTCAAAGTTCTAACTTGGAAATAATGAAAGAAAGCTATGCAATAGAAGGTAATTTAGTAAAAACATTTGCTAACTAAGCTTGAGAAGAAACATGTTGAACTCTAAGAAATCCAAGAGTGATATGGTCTTGAACAAAATGAACCTATATGCTTATATGTTTTGTGTGACCATATAAGCAGGGGTTAGAAGTAATAAATTAATTAGACATGCTATCATAAAACAAAGTGATTGGCAATGATGATGGAATATGAAGATCATGAAGAATGAAAGAAGTCGACAATAGTTCTTTAATAGTTGCTATTGTTAGGCCTCAATTCAGCCTTTGTAGTAAAAGTATTGATAATATTTTGCTTCTTATGCTTCTAAGAAATTAAAGAGTTTCTTGACATCAAATAATATCTAGTAGTGGACTTATAGTCACAAGAGGCAAACCCCTAATTAATTTCTAAATAAGTAGTATGACAAAGATTGGTTGTAGCTAGATAAGAAAAGCCTAGATGAGGCGTTCCTTTGAGGTATCTAAGAAGATGGACAACAGCTCGGAAATAATGTACACAATATTGAGATAGATACTAACTTAACTTATAGACAATATGAAGGATGGTAATGGACTAATAATATGTCCGAACATAGATGGTCATCAAGAATGGAACCTCCATTATTTCTAGTAATTAACATGTCGTCAACATAAAGAAGAATGATGAAGAACCTATCAGGTTGTTAACATGTGAATAAAGAATAATCACTCATCGATAGAGGAATCATTTTTGAATGAGAAGTTGTGATATTTTTATGTTCCATGGCTTAGAAGCTTGCTGAAGACAACTTAGAGATTTCTTAAGCCTACAAACTTGATTGAGATTTGCTTTATTGTGTCCTTGAGGTGGTTTCATATAAATTTCATCATCTAGAATACCATATAAGAAAGCATTATTAATATCAATATAATGTAAAGGCTAATGACAAGCCATAGCTATGACAATCAAAATCCTCATTATACTAAGTTTAGCAACTAGAGAGAAGTATCATGATAGCCTACCCCTTAAATTTGATTATACACTTTGAACACTAACTTGGTTTTATATCTATCAACACTAAGCTTCAAACTCCTTATTTATGGCCATTACCTAATCTTGACTTTTGGAAGCTTGAAAATAACGAAATAGTCCATGTATCTTTAAAACATGTGTTAAGAAAGCTACACAATTAGAAGGATATGAATGAAAAGCACTACCAGAAAATAATGGATATGAAGTCGAATCAATAGTGGTATATGAAAAAAATGAACTATTGTCATTAACTAAAACCTGATTCAATAAATGCATAAAATCAATAAGCTATATGGGTTGTTTTCTCTCCTAAACCTAAGAATTTGAGGAATTAAAGGGGATTGAACAAAAACTATAGTTCCTGATGACTTAGTAAGCTTTTGATGAGATGTAGTGCATAAAAGAACATTAGAAAGTGAATGATCTAATTTAGGAAAAGATTGGATAGGAGAAACATCACTAGAACCAAATGACAAAGAAGGAAATTTCTGAGATAAATTATTTGGATGTGAAAATGAATTAGAAGAAGAGGATAAGAATGAATTATCATGCTTAAAAGGAAAGATGTGTTCATAAAAAATAACTCTATTAACAAACATTTTATTGGAATGCAAGTCATAAAATTTAGAACCCTTTTAATTATTTACATAACCTTGGAAAACAAATTTGAGTCCTCTTGAATGAAATTTATGTCTTTGAGAAGTATTTACCGCTATGAAACACAAACAATTGATCACTTTTAGATTATCATAAGATGGTTTCTATTCAAACAACTACTCATATGGTGTTTTTCATGCCAATTTTGACATTGGCATCTTACTAATTAGGTGTGTGGCTATGAGAATACATTCTTTCCAAAACTTCTTTAGTAAATTGGCATGCAAACATTAGGCTCTAGCTTATTCAATAATATATCTATGTTTTCTCTCGACTTTTCCATATTGTTAAGGAGTGTAAGTCATAGATCTTTGTTGAATGACGCTTAGGTTGTGAAATAATTCTTGACATGAATGACAAAGAAACTTTGATCCATCATTAGATCTAACAACCTTAGTGATGGAACATCGACCTTTAGATCTCTCACCTGAGCCCATCTCAAGGGTTTATAGAATCTTATGAGGCAAATTCAATCTCTACAACTCGGCCATATAGAATTCTAGTACTAAGAAGGCCTATTACTGAAACCCTTAAATGCCCAGCTTAGACATACGATGATTTACTCTATCTTATGCCTAGATGCCGAGCTTTTGAATATCTCTGGTATGGTTGAACTGTCAAGTGCTAGGCATCTTAATGCTGACCTGCCACATGCCGAAGACCTAAATGCTGCCCTCCCAGCTTCTTCCTATCGATCTGTTTCTTTACCTAAATAACTCGGCTCTAGTACTTCACTACCCCATGTATAGAGGGAATAATAGTGCACTACCTTTCTCTACTTTTTCTGACATTGTACTATATTCTTTTTGTTGTAATTGTCCTATTTGCCCTTTTTGGCAATTTACTAGGTTTCTTTACTTATTGCCTCTTATGTAATTTTGCACATTTCCTTATTGATCTAGGGACTTACTATAAGTAGTCCCTTGTCATTTGTAGCTGGAATTATCTATCATCATCTTACTGTTAATGAATATCCTCTCTTATGTCTTGCAAGCAACCTTCTCAAGTTACAAACTCTTACTCTTATCTATTCTTACTAATAGCTCGAGGTTAGTTGCTAATGGCTAGTGGCTAGCAGACCTTAGTTCTTTACTTATGTATTATATCAAGCCGAGACTAAGTCGTGTAGTGCTCATTGGTGGGTCATATTTGATGAGCGGCCTCACAAAGCTATTGGAAAGGTTGAATCAACCCATTCTGCTTCTTCGATAGTTTAAAGGACCTATTTTCAATCCTATGATAAGCCCTTATGATAAGTGAGCTCCAAGGCACATCATATTTCCTGATATTAGAGCTTGAGGTTACGATCGATAGTCAAGTATTTGTAGTAACTGGTTTTTGAAGTAGTTTACGTACTTTTTTGTACTATGTTTTCTCTCCTATGAAACAAAGAAAGTGTTAAAGTTATTGTTTGATATAGTGCTTAGTAATATTATGTGGAGTCTTTTGTTGGGTTGTAAACTTGTTGGAGTCTTGTCATGAGAATGTTGAATTCTAGTGTACAAGGAGAGATAGGTGATATTGAGAGTGATGCTCTTGGTCGTGGTTGTATTGGACAACAAACCCTTTAAACTACGGATGAACAGATATAGAACCTCACTGCCATTGTGACCAACTTGGTTGTGATCGTACAAGGATTAGTGGAAGCTCAACCTCAAGAAAGAAATATTGAACGTGAATAAGGTGTGTGAGAAAGATTGAGATGGTAAGGTATGGAAATTTGAGCTTCTGATGCTATGAACATAGAAGATGGTGAAGCTGAGGATGAGTACTTCCTTGAAAATGATGAGCATAGGCTTTAAGCTACTCAAGGGACTAAACACATCAAGGTGTAAGTTCCAAGCTTCTTTGGATATGATAGTGTTGATGAATATATGGATTGGAAAGAAAAGGTTGAGAAGATATTTGATTTCTATGATTATGAGGATGCGGTGTGTATTTAAGTAGTTGCCTTAGAGTTTTCTAGGTATGTAGTGATATGATAGAAGAAGTTGCAAACCATATGTCAAGCCTAGTTTTTCATCCTCCCGATTCTTTTTATAAAATTAGGTCTTCTCTAAGCCAACCAGTTTTAAACCCTTATCCGTTTAATATTGACCTTCGATTAGGGTTTAAAGAAGACCATTTTTTCTAACTTGAAAAGATTCTTTCGGTCTTTCGGCCTTTCGGCTAACTCTTAGAGCACCACCTTTCTCTTCTCCAAATCCCCAATGGATTGGACTTAAAATAGCTAGCTAGCTGTAGCGCTTTAGCATTTCTTAGAATAAAATCTACTCTTAGGGCAAAAATAGTGTCTGTTTTATCTTTATGGTAAAATTTTGCTCAAATTGTATCACAAAGAGAGGTAGCTGTAGACACCCAATTTTTGCCCCCCCCCCTTTTTATTTTTCAAATTAGGTTATAGGGTCCTAAATTAGAAAAAGTTCAAAAAAATAGAAAATTAAAGAAAGCCCCAAAAAATGAAGGAATTTAGAAAAAATAGGAATTTTAGAAAAATATAAAAAAATAGGAAAATAGGAAAAAGCATAAAAAAAAAGAAATTTAGAAAAAATATAAAAAAATAAGCAATTTGAAAAGTTACAAAATAAAATAAGGTATTTAGAAAATAATAAATTTTTAAGTTGTTTAAATAGAATATAATTTTAATTTCAATAGTTTTGAATAAAAAACTGTTAGGTCTAGGCTTAGATTTGAATTTAGCTCAGGCTGACCTGGTCTATATATGCAATTAATTACACATATGAATAAGGAAAAATCAATAGCTCAGCTGGATAAGCATTTGGACTTAATATTGCATATGACTTGGAGATCTTGGGTTCAATCCATAGAAGGTGTAAAATATATCTTTTATTTTCTTTTCTTACTTTATTGTCATGGCATCGCCATGTCACGAGCTACGTTATTGCCACGTCATTTGCCAACTCACTTCTAAGTATGGTCGACACACTTCGGCACATTTATACACGTGCAGCTATGTGTTTGGCACCACATATTGTTCAAGTTTGTCCAATCCAAAATTGGAAGAAAATCATATTGCATTTAATTTTTTCCATCCTTAACACGATCATGACACCTATAAATAGGGGTCCACTCTTCATTTTCAAAACAGAACGAAAACTTCGAAATACTTTAGAAAAACAAAAATTGAAGTTTCCTCTCTCTAGTACGGTTTCTCTCTCTCTAGGATAGCATCCCCTATGATGTTTGTTAACGAAAACTACCACCATCGAATTTCATGAGCCGACCGAGTTGAAGTGAGCGTGAGTCGAAGTGAGCTGATTCGAGCCGAAGTGAGCCGACTGAGTTGATCCAAAGCCAATTCGAGTTGACCCGGTTTTTCTTTTTCTTTTTTTTTATTCATTTGTTTATTTGTAAATGTTATAAATGAGAAAAAGAAAAAAGAACGAAAAAGAAAAAATAAAGAGAAGAAAAACAAAAAGAGAGAAAAAAAAGAAAGGAAGTAGTCTATTTATTTATTTTAATAGAAATAGATAGAATAAGTACAAAATAAATAAGATAATATAATAAAAATAAAAATAAATAAATATGTTAGTAAACAAAAATCATTTTCACACTTCGAAAAATTAAGTTTTCTAAAAATAAGTGAAAATAAATAAACCTTTTTTTCAAATTAGGACTATTTTAGAGTTTCCAAAAATAAAACACCAATTAAGACCCTTTAAAAGAATTTCCTTGAATAAATTGAACTGGGTAAAAACGTAAATGCAACCCTTTTTCAAAAATTAAAATCAAACCACCCACTAAAGTTTTTTATAAACGAACTATGGAAGTCTGATCCTGAATAGCATGTACGTAGGCACTTGTACGCAAATATAGGGCGACTTAAAATATGGAAAGTTTTATTTTTTTCATTTTTAGATATTTATGTAAATTAATCAATTTAGTCGCATGTATCATAATTAGATGTTTTTAAGAATTAAAAAGGGTATATTTAAAAAGCGAAGTTAAATTTGAAAAGTTAAAAAGTGGTACTCGTTTAGGGTTTAATAAACTAGCCCTCGGCCTTAAATATCTGGTTTTAAAAAAAGCCATTTTACAAATTGTTTTTTTTTTTTTGATAGATTAGTAGCTAAGTTATAACCAATCCACCCAATTGGTTATAACTTAACCCCTTTTCCCGACTCCGATCAGGTGGCGACTCCAAATCTTTTCAAGTTGGAAAAAATGGTCTTCTTTAAACTTTAGTCAATGGTCAATATTAAACGGATAGGGTTTAATATTGATCGGTTTAGAGAAGACCTAATTTTATAAAAAGAACTGGGAGGGTGAAAAACCAAGCTCGACAACTTGGTGGCTCCACTGGGGAGCTTGGTTTTTCACCCTCTAGATTCTTTTTATAAAATTATGTCTTCTCTAAACCGATCAATACTAAACCCTACTCGTTTAATATTGACCCTCAACTAAGGGTTAAAGAAAACCATTTTTTCCAACTTGAAAAGATTTGGAGTCGTCACCCGATCGGAGTTGGGAAAAGGGGTTAAGTTATAATCAATTGGGTAGATTGGTTATAACTTAGCTACCGGTTTATCGATTAAAAAAACCAAGTTATAAACTGAGGTAAAACGAGCAAAGTGCTCCTAGAGCTGGCTAAGACCCTAAAAAGAATCAGTAAGCTTGGTCATGTCCTAATGAGCTGACTAACCAAGCCGGGCAAAGTGCTCTTAGAGCTAGTTAAGACCCTAAGAAGGATGAGTGAACTTGGTTGTGCCTTAATGAGCTGACTAACCAAGGTGGGCAAAACGCTTCTAGAACTGGCTAAGACCCTAAGAAGGATGAGCGAACTTGATCGTGTCCTAATAAGCTGACTAACCAAGGCGGGCAAAGTGCTTCTAGAGCTGGCTAAGACCTTAAGAAGGATGAGCAAAAAACCCTAAGAAGGATGAGCGAACTTCGCCGTACCCTAATGAGCTGACTAACCAAGGTGAGCAAAGCGCTCCTAGAGCTGGCTAAGACCTTAAGAAGAATGATGGGACAATGCCTTAAAGGCTAGCTAGAACCTTAATAAGAGAGGGATCGGTGCTCTAAGAGTTGACTTGAACCCTATGAGAAAGACGGGACAGCGCCCTAAAGGCTGGCTGGATCCCTAAAGGCTGGTTGGATCCCTAAAAAGAATAAAAGAAGGATCAACGCTCTAAAAGCTGGCTTAAACCTTAAGAGAAAAACAATGAAGGATTAAAGAACTAATGTAAGGTAAGCAACCAGTTTCAAATAACACTTTTGCTTGGAAAAGTATTTACAGAGAGATTGTTGAAAAACCGTTTATGAATAAGGAAAAGAGTAGAGATAAGCCCCTTGATTTGAAAAAAGAGTTTAAAGGATGTTAAAAACCACAATTGGGGAAGAATGACTTAAACTAGAAAAATGATAACCTTGGAAAGGAAACGGATGACATGGATTAAAAACTTGGCTATTCGAGCCGACATGGATTTGGATAAAAGATTTTGTGACGAGCCTTTACTTTCTCTCTCTTCTTTATTTTTATTTTTATTTTTATTTTTTTTGAAAGTTTTGCCAATAGGTATAAACTCTTATTAAGGAATAATCTTATAACCAACTCTATCTTTGGTAATCATGTGGAATTTCTTAATGCCCTTGACCCTAGGGCTTCTCTTAGGGCTTTTGTGATCTTAAGCCATTCCTTTCTTAAGGAGAAGGTAACTCACAATTAGTTTAGTCAAGGAGATCTTCCTTACTAGCTCTCGGTCTAGATTATACTCTTGACTTCAGTTCTAAAAATTATAGTCCATTTTGTAAGTGATACTCCTTGACCAATTCGTTAGGTCTTTTTCGGTTTACCTTCACGAATTTAGGCTTTTGGTCCAAGGGTTTAAAAAAAAATTAATGAAAAGGCTTGTTTTGACAAAAACACTTTTATTAATCCCGGGTGTACAAATCAAGAACCTTGGGGAAAAATTAGAAGCATGCTTGCCCCTGTTTCAAAAACAATTTTTATTAAAGATAAATTATCTTTTAAGATTTGAAGAGCTTTTACATGTATAAGGGGGGTATTGTGGGTAGGGAGGCCTTATGTGATTTAGTATAGGAAAGAGAGGCTTCAAAGTGTTAGTATGGGTATGGAAATTTGGGTTTCCGGGCTTAGGAGTGTGATTTAAGGCCTTGTGTTTTCTGAGGTTATTTGGGCATCGACTCTTAGCCCTTTTGATTTAGTTTGGTTGCCCCTATTGGGATGTGAAACATTTCTTGGGGCTTTTTATCCTATATTCTGGGCCCAATTCTTTGGTTTTTTTTTTCTTCTCTCTTTGTTTTCTTTTTTAATTGCTTTGCCCCACTATCTCTTATTATTTTTCTCTTTCCTTTTGGCCCTAAGAGTGACTGTTTCCATTGATGATTCAAGGCCTTAATTCTATGGATTTCAAGTGTATGGGTTTAAGGTGGTTGAAAAAGGAAATTAGCTCTTCTTCATTTTAAAGAAAAATAATTTATCAGAAATAAAAATCGTTTTTGAATTAATGTTATTTAAATAAGCATAAACCAATCTTAAGCCGGTGTTTAGGTTGAATGCTTAGCCAAGTGGCCTGTGTTTGGGTAGGTTAATTAAATAGGCCTAAGGTAAGTGTTAGCCAAGTAGCTTATGTTTAGATTAGATGGTGATAAAGGGCTAGGTCTAGTGTGGGTTGAAAGCCAAATGCTTAGGCTGGTTGCTTGAGTGGGCCAAAGGGCTCATGTTTGTTCAAGGGGCTCGTATTTGGGGTTGAATGGGCCAAGGGACTCGTATTTGGCTTGAATAGGCCAAGGGGCTCGTGCTTGGCTTGTATGGGCTAAGGGGCTCGTATTTGGCTTCCTTAATAGGTCGAGGGACCTTATGTGGTTTGAAGACCAAGTATTTGGGTTGGTTACTTGAGTGGGCCAGAGGCCTAAGCTTATGTTGGTTCCTTAGGCCTATAAGCATTTGTAGCTATTGGCAACTTTTATTTTCATTTTTGTTTGTTTTTTTTTTCAATTTTTTTTAGAGAGAGAAAGGTAAAGTTTATTTTCAGAAAATAATTTACAAATAAGGATGGTGGTTATATATATATATATATATATATATATATATATNATTTACATAAATATTTAAAAATGGAAAAAATAAAACTTTCCATATTTTAAGTCACTTTGTACTTGCGTACGGGTGCCTACGTACTTACTATTCGAGATCAGACTTCTATAGTTTGTTTGTAAAAAACTTTAGTGGGTAGTTTGATTTTAATTTTTGAAAAAGGGTCGCATTTACGTTTTTAATCAGTTCAATTTATTCAAGGAAATTCTTTTAAAGGGTCCTAATTAGTGTTTTATTTTTGGAAACTCTAAAATAGTCATAATTTGGAAAAAAAGGTTTATTTATTTTTACTTATTTTTAGCAAGCTTACTTTTTCTAAGTGTGAAAATGATTTTTGTTTACTAACCTATTTATTTATTTTTATTTTTATTATATTATCTTATTTATTTTATATTTATTCTATCTATTTCTATTAAAATAAATAAATAGGCTACTTTCTTTCTTCTTTTTTTTTTTTCTCTTTTTGTTTTTCTTCTCTTTCTTTTTTCTTTTTCATTCTTTTTTCTTTTTTTTTCTTTTCCTCATTTACAATTTTACAAATAAAAAAAAAAGAAATGAAAAATTGGGTCGGCTTGAGTTGGCTTTGGATCGGCTCGGACAGCTCGGATCGGCTCACTTCGGCTTGGATCGGCTTGGTTGGCTCAATTCAGCTTAGATCGGTTCGGTTGGCTCACTTTAGCACACTTCGGCTTGGAGTCGGCTCGATTGGCTTGAAAATTTCGATGGTGGTGGTTTTTGTAAAAACACCGTAGGGAATGTTATCCTAGAGAAAGAAGAACTGTGCTAGAGAGAGGCAACTTTGATTTTTGTTTTTTCTATAGTGTTTCAAAGTTTTTTGTTGTGTTTTGAAAATGAAGAGTAGATCCCTATTTATAGGTGTCATGATCGCGTTAAGGATGGAAAAAATTAAATGCAATATGATTTTCTTCTAATTTTGGATTGGACGAACCTGGACAATATGTTGTGCTAAATACATAGCTGCGTGGGTATGAATGTGTCGGAGTGTATCTACCATACTTAGAAGTGAGGTGGCAAATGATGTGGCAAATGATGTGGCGATGACATAGCAATAAAGTGAGAAAAGAAAATAAAAGATACATTTTGCACATTCCATTGATTGAACCCAAGATCTCCAAATCATATGCAATATCAAGTCCAGATGCTTATCTAATTGAGCTATTGTTTTTTCCTTATTCATATGTGTAATTAATTGTATATATAGACTAGGTCAGTTTGAGCTAGATTCAAATCTAAGTTTAGACCCAACAACTTTTTATTCAAAACTATTAAAATTAAAATTATATTCTATTTAAACAACCTAAATTTTTTTTATTTTCTAAATACCCTATTTTATTTTGTGATTTTTCAAATTTCTTATTTTTTTTGGTATTTTTTCTAAATTTCTTTTTTTTTGTGCTTTTTCTTATTTTCTTATTTTTTTTATATTTTTCTAGAATTCCTATTTTTTCTAAATTCCTTCATTTTTTGGGGTTTTCTTTAATTTTCTATTTTTTTGAACTTTTTTCTAATTTGGGACCCTATAACCTACTTTGAAAAATAAAAGGGGGGCAAAAATTGGGTGTTTACACCATACATCAACTGAATTGATGGGAAATATGAATTTGGAATGACATGAAGCGAGTTTTGAGGAGTAGATTTGTTCCTGAGCACTATGAGTAAGATACTTTTTGACATCTTTAAGAACTCAGGCAAGGTAGCCAAACTGTGGATGAGTATGCTCGAGAGTTTCAACTGATGATTTAATGTGATGTAGATGAGCTAGAAGCACAAACTATTGTAAGATTTATTTTTGGATTGTGACCTAATATTAGGAATATTGTGGAAGTACAAAGACTAAGAACTCAAGATGAGACTATTCAAATCACTAAGAGAATTGAGTAGTAGAGGTGAAGTTAGCTCAATTGAGCTCCGAATAGTCGAGCTAGTACGTTGAATAGACTTGGCATGTTGAGCCGACCTAGATATGACCAGCCCTATGTAGTTTTGAGGTAGACCACCGAGGTCAAGTTCCAAGCAGACTTGATGAGGGTCGAGGTAAGGCTAGGTCCAAGGAGCTTAAGGTCAGGAAAGACCAAGGTCAAAGATTAGGATGGAAGACTAGAGAAATTAAGTGCTTTAAGTGTCTCGGCTACGGATATGTTGCTAGTTAGTATCTGAATAGACGTATGATGACCATTAAGGGTGAGAGCCCACAGATCAAAGTAGAGAGAGCAAGTGAAGGAGAAGAGGTTACGGATGTTGGACATTTGTTAGAAGAATTCTAAGAAGATCTAGACGCCTTAACTTGACCTAAATTTGGGAAATATTGTATGGTCGTTTGAAGATATCTCAGTACCATTGCTATTGATGAGAATAAATAAAGAGAGAACCTCTTTCACATGAACTGCTAATTGAATGGTAATTTGTGCGCTTTAATTATGGATAGACGAAGTTGTACCAATTTAATAACATAAGGAGTGGTGAAGGCTCTAAAGTTGTCGACTCATCCTCACCCTTCGACTTTACAAGATCCGTTGGCTCAATGAGAAAGGCGGACTCCTAGTTACCAAATAAGTCAGAGTGTTGATCTCCATTAGGGATAGATACAAGGATGAGGTGTTTTGTGACGTTCCAGTGTGTGCTTTGCCTATACTTTTAGGTTGATCTTGGCTGTTTGACCTAAGAGTACTCTAGACAGATATAGTAATACTTATGTGTTTTAAAAAGATGGTAAGAAAGTTGTGTTAACTCCTATGTACCCTAAGGAAGTTCAACAATCCTAAGCTAAGGTTTCCAAATCATTGTAGAAGAAATCCTTAGTAATTTCTCAAGCTCAATTTTCTAAAGAAGTCAAATTAGAATCTTACGTCTTTTTGTTAGTCAGAAGGTTACTTAAGTTGAAGGATGAAGGAGCTTTGCTAGCTGATGTGCAGGCTCTACTTCGAGAATATGCCAACATGTTTCTTATTGAACTACCTAAAGGATTACCTCCTAGTAGAGTACCGAACATTTTATTGACCTCCAACCAAACTTGGCTTTACCTAACTGACCTACTTATAGACTCAATCTTGAGTAGGCAATATAACTTAAGATGTAAATTGATGAGTTGAGAAAGAGGGTATGTTAAAGAAAGCATGAGCCCTTATTATTTGTCGTAGTTTTCATACCTAAAAAGGATGGCTCTTGGCGAATGTGCATTAATAGTCAAGCTATTAACAAAATCATTGTCAAGTATAGATATCCAATACCTCAATTAAATGACATGTTGGATGAACTACATGGTACATGGATCTTTTCATAGGTAGATTTGAAGAGTAGCTACCACCAAATCAAAATGAGGCTAAGAGATGAGTGAAAAACAGTATTTAAGATGAAGGATTGCCTCTTTGAGTGGTTAGTAATGCTATTCGGACTTCCAAATGTGCTAAATACATTTATGCGACTCATGAATCATGTGTTGAGATCATTGATTGGTAAATGTGTTGTGGTTTATTTTGATGATATCCTAGTATATAGTGTTCACCTCTCATCTTTTGTCAAGTACTTAAGATTTTGTTTGATATTCTCTAAGTTGAACACTTATTTGATAACATGAAGAAGTGTATATTTTGTCATAGTGAAGTTGTATTCCTTGGATTTGTTGTATTTGGTAGAGGCATTCAAGTTGACGAAGAGAAAGTCTGAGCCATACTTGATTGGCTAACCCTCACTAGTGCTTCAGATGTGAGAAGCTTTTATGGTTTTGCTTCATTCTATTAGAGATTCATTCGAAATTTTAGTTTGATAGCCACCCTATTGATCAAGTTGACTAAAAAGAACTTAGAGTTTAAATGGTTAGAGAAGGCTTAGAGAAGTTTTTAGGATATCAAGTCTAAGCTAACTTTTATCCTAATACTTGTATTGCTCGACTTTGATAAAGTTTTTGAAATGGAATGTGACACCTTTGGAGTCGGAATTGGTGCTATTCTCATGCAAGAACATTGACCTATCACATACTTTAGTGAGAAGCTTAATAGTGCTGGTTTAAACTATTCTGCATATGACAAGGAGTTTTATACCCTTATCTGAGATCTTCAGAATTGGTAGCACTACTTGCTACCTCGAGAATTGGTCATTTATACAGACCATGAGTTCTTGAAGCATTTGCAAGGTCAGCAAAAGGTCTCCTGACATTACGTTAAATGGGTAGAATTCTTAGAAACCTTTTGCTATGTTATCGATTATAAAAAGGGAAGCTGTTATAATGTTGCTAACGCTTTGTCACTTCGACATATGCTCATTACAACCTTATAAGCTTAGATTCTTAGGTTTGGCACTATCCCAGATTAGTACAAGCAAGATCCGTACTTTAGACCCATAGTAGTCAAATGCAGTTATGGAGGAGTGGTAGATGGATTTTACTTGAACCAAGGATTTTTTATGAAGGGTGGACAAGTGTGTGTAACAAGCAGCTTAACTAGAGAACTACTTATTTGGGAAGCCTATGTTAGAGGCTTAACAAAAAATTTTGGAAAGAAGAGGACACTCGAATTGGGAAAAGAGCTTTTTTATTAGCTAAGGATGGTAAAGGATGTATGTAAAGTTTTAGAATGATGCAAGGTGTGCAAGCGAGCCAAAGGAAGAAAGGAGCCCTATGGGGAATATACACCTCTACCTATACCTGATTGGCCCTAGATTGATCTAATCATGGATTTCAAGTTCAATCTACCTTAAACAGCTTAGAAACATGACTCTATTATGATGGTGGTCGATTGATTCAGCAAAATGAGCCACTTCATCCCTGCTATAGATGCTTTTTATGTTATTAACCTCTTTTTCTAGGAAATTGTATGGTTATATGGGATTCCCATAATTATTGTTTTTGGTCATGACCTAAAGTTTACAAGTTTCTTTTGCTGAACTCTATGGAAGAAGTTTGGCACTAAGTTGATGTTCAACACTTCTTATCATCCTCAGATAGATGGTTAGATTGAAGTTGTGAATAGAACAATTGGAAGTCTACTTCAAGCCATAGTTGGGAAGAATCTACATGACCAGGATTTATGTCTGCTTATCATCAAGTTTACCTACAATTGCTCGACCTACAACTCAATAGGCCAGTTACCTTTCAAGATTGTCTACAACATCAACACAAACTTACTTGTGGACATGATTGCTAGCTTAACTTCTAGAGAAGAAAGTTAAACCAGCCTATAGCACGTTGAAGAATTTTAGAGACTACATAAGAGAGTTATTGAGCAACTAGCCAAAATAGTAGCTTAATAGTGAGAGTAAGAAACACAAGGGAGAAAGCGTATTGTTTACAATCCTAAAGATCTTGTATGAATTCACCTTAATAAAGAGCAATTCCTAGGAAAGAGGATGAACAAACTTTCACCCAGGTCGGAGTGGTCCATTTAAAGTTTTGAGAAGAATTAATGACAATGCCTATTAGTTAGAATTACTAGAAGGATATAAGGTATCTCCAACATTCAATGTCTTTGATTTGACACCCTACATCCCAAAAGAAGAAGCTGACTAAGATTTGAGGGTAAATCTTTAATAACCCTAGAGAGTTGATGGAATACCAACCTCTAGACCTCTCACTCGAGCCCATCTCAAGGGCATATAGAATCTTGTAAGGACGATTCAATCTCTGCAACTTAGCCATGATGAATTCCAGTACCAGGAAGGCATGCTACTGAACTCATTGAATGGCCAACTCGGACGTACCCAAATCTACTCTATCTCATGCCTAGATGCTGAGCTCGTAAACATCTCTAGTATGACTGACTTGTTAAGTGCTAGGCATCCTAATGCCAACCTACTACATGCCGAGGACTTGAATACTAGCTTCCCAACTTCTTCTTACTAACTTATTTCTTCACCCAAATAGCTCGACTCTAGTAATTCATTGCCCCACGTACAGAGAGAATGATATTGCGCCACCTGTCTCTACTTTTTCTGACATTGTACTATATTCTCTTTGTTGTAATTGTCACATTTTCCCTTTTTGGCAATGTACTTGGTTTCTTTACTTATTACCCCTTATGTAATTCCTTACATTTCCTTGTTGCCTTAAGGACTTACTATAAGTAGTTCCATGTCATTTGTAGCTGGAGTTATTTATCATCATCTTACTGTTAATGAATATTCTCTCTTGTGTCTTGCGAGCAACCCTCTTAAGTTACAAATCCTCACTCTTATCTAATCTTACTAATAGCTCGAGGTTAGTAGTGAGTGGACTTTAGTTCTTTGCTTATGCATTATATCGAGTCAAGACTAAGTTGTATGGTATTCATCAGTAGGTCATATCCGACGAGTAGCCTCATGAAGCTACTGGAAAGGCCAAACCAAGCCATTTGTCCTTCTTCGATAATTTGAAGGACCCATTTTCAATCCTATGATAAGCACTTATAATAACTAAGCTCCAAGGCACATTACTTAAGATTAGTAAGAAATTGATTCTTGATCATCTTAAAGAACCTTTTAAAAACTCTAACAACTTGTGACTTATTATGAAGCAATTAATTCAAAGTGCAACATGTATAACTATTAAGCAAAGTAAGAAAATAATAAGCACCAGATATATAGGAGTTGAATGAGGACCCCAAACATCCATATCAATGAGATGAAAAGCATAAGAAGATTGATGAAAGCTTGTAGCAAAAGAATTATGTGAGATTTTGCTAGATAAAAAGTACCACAAACAAACTCATCTAAATTTAGATGTTTACAAATATCCAAGTGTTAAGTTTAGAAATTGAAGAATTACTAAGTCCATTATACAAGATAATGAATGAAATTTGTATTATTACAAGATGTAATAATAGAAGAGGAAACATTTGAAACAATTTCATTAGAGAAACTAGGATTCTTGACTACTTTAGATTCCAAAATGTACAACCCATGCATAGCTTTGAACAATGCAATGTTTGATTACTTTTTGGGTTTTAGAATACGATGAATAGATGAAAGATTATGAGTGAAGTTTCAAACAAATAAAATATTGTGAAGAGTTAATGATGGATTAGTATGGATTGATTTAGCTAATTAAATAGTCTTTGAAGTATCATTTAGAAAATGAATTGAAACTGGCTGAGGCAATGAATGAATATTAATAAACAAAGGGTGAAAAAGATTGATATAATCCATAAAACTTAAGTTAACAATCCACAAACTAAATTTGTTACTCAAATTACTAAAATAAGAGGATTTAGATGGGGTACCTGCAAATCGGACGGTGTTCATTGATAAATTTTCTTGTCTTTGCTACAGTTTCATGCATTTGAGATATTCATGACATAAAGTCTAAATAATATGTGGACCAACAATGCCTAATATTTTAGGGGATGAAATAGAAGCCGCTACATTATGAGAATCACTCAACACATATAAAGGAGTTTGCATATTCTAATATGTCTTAGAAACAACACATTTAGCAGATGTCTTATTTTTCTTTTCCTTATACCAATCAGGGAGGCCTATCAATTGAAAATAATTTTCATTGTATGTCCTTCACCATTGTAAAGTTCACAAACAACCTAAATGTCCCTTTCTTTCATTCGATAGTATTCTTATTAGCTGTTATATAAGCCATATTGAATGTAGTATTATCATAGTCATTAAAAGCAATTAATGCAATTTCCTTTTGTTTTTCCACTTGTTGAACTATGTAATAAGCTTTATTAACGGATGCTAATGGATTGATGAAAAGTATGTGATCATGAATTGAATCAGAACCCTCATTTAATCCCATCAAGAATTGCATCAATCTAGTTTGTGACTCAAAACCAAGAATTCTTTCTTTTTAATCTACATGTAGAATACCATTTACCTATACTCACAAGATGGATAACATTGCAAAGTTGGGGTTTATCTTGTTAACTTTCCAATCTAATGTAATGCATACATATTAATTGATCCAATTGTTTTAGGTTACTAATTTCATATTATAATTGAAAGATCAAAGGCCCATTGCCTTATCCATATTGCTTGCACAATTCATTCTACAATACGAATGAAGATTGTGATAACATGCTTAACATGGAATTATGTATCCAGCAATGCACTATATAGCCTAAGGGATCTTGATTAGGTTTAGTAATACTCCCATTCATAAACCTAGCATGAGTTTAGCATCTAGCCTTATCTTAACAAAGTGACTGAAAGCCAAAAAAATTCACTCCACTAAACATGATATTATACATTACCATACTAGGATTATCCAAACTCGATATATAAAGTAGATTATAACTAATTTGATCAACTTATAACATTTGCCTTTGATGTGATTGAGAATTCATGATATCAAAGGATGGAAAAAAATGAGCAATAATATAAAGAAACACTATATATGCACCTTAATACTTTGATACAATGCGAAAACTAAAGATCTCATGCTCATTATAGTAGTAAGAAGAAGAATGTGAGAATTTGAATGATAGGATATTGAACTAAATTGTTTGTAATCCTAGTAACAGAGTCCATAATAGAGAAGAAGCATTATTTATATAGAGAAGAATCAACTAATTAATTGCCATAATATCTAAATGCTAAATTGCCAGCTAAGTATGTACACATGGAAAAGATAAATGAAATATAAAATAAATGAAAACTTCATCTTCATAATGTAGGATCACTATTTTCTAATACTTGATAGTTTTAATATGGAAAATGATACCAAAAGGGCTCTTACAACCAAAGTAGCATGTATGATGAAATTAAAATAAGTATTTCTTCTTTACAAATGCAAATGAAGACAATATGAAAAATATATCTTAGATGCAAAATATCAGTCCTCATATTGTTTTAAAAGAAAAAAAGGGTACATATATGGGTACCAACATGGATGTATAGAAAAAATAATTTTCATATATAGAGTAGCGTTCAAATGGTGTTGACAACTTCTTTTTGTATTATAGTTGCTTAGGTGATGGTTTGGGGGGTGAATGATGGGAATCAGGATATTAGACCATTGATCCACGGCTAAGCTTGAGGACTAGAAGGATTGACAAGACAAATCCTCTTGTTCCAATCGACCCCTGCTAAGGCCAAGCACTTCCATGTTGATTTACCCTTCATATTGAGCTAAATGACTGCTCATCTCTCTGCAGTGTGTCGAATTGAAGAATACTCACTTGCGCCTGAGTTATCCAATGACTCGGCATCTTCCTTGCTAAGAAGCCAAGATAGAGACTTAGGCCTGACTAAGCCACCCTTTCTTGGATGAGAAAGCTATCCTTACTTTTTGTTTGTATTTTCTAATAGCCTCACCAATCTAGCATCATCATGTGTATAGTATCATGTATAGAATCCGTTGCACCAATTACTTCTTCATTCGTCATTCATTCCTTTTGTACTTTCCCATTAACCCTTTCGAGCTTTTTGCAAGCTCAGACCCATCTAACGACCGGTCTTGTTTGTTCTTGGTCATGGTTCGCATCAGTAAAGAGAGGGAGCGAGGGTAAGAGGGGGAGGCAAATGTGAATAACTATTGAAAAATCAAGGTTTTTCTTCTTTATAAAGATAAAGTTATGTTTTGATATTAGAGGGTAAGATTGTAGTATGATGATTTTGATGGGGGTACTTTAGATAAATAAGAGCAATTTCAGTATTGTGTAGCTATTCATAGATCTAAGTAATGAATTCATACACATTATTTTCTTTACTAGAGATTCATTCTAAAATTGCTATTACATACCTATAAGGCACTTAAGTGTAATAATAACTCTTCTATAGGAAAGAGAGAACGAAATGGGCATATGGCCAAATAAATGGGCCATAAATGATACATTCTTTTTAATTCTAGGCATTTTATCATTATACAAAAATCAAATAGATGACAAATGAAGCCTTAATATGTATAAAAGCTAAAACAAAAATATAGAACACCTATACAACCATCTCATGATTGACTTTAGGACATCTAGAATTGATGTGTCTCTGGAGTCGTACATACAGAGAAGTACAACGATGAATAAAAATGAGAAGAAAACAAAGGGGATTTAGTAAATCTAAGTAGCTACCAGCTGGATATGACACACCAAATGATCCTATTTGGCTTAATCTTGACATGCGATATGACACACAAATGTAGTATTAAGATTGCTTGCCACTAACTCTTGCTAAAGAAGTCAAATAAGAGCTAAAGATAAGAGAGAACACATAGGTTACTTTGCAAAAGGAAATTGTAATTCAATAATGAACGTATGTTGTTTGCATTTAAGGAAAATAAGGTTTATATACTAGCCCCACTAGAGTTATAAGTGTATGAGGAAAAGAAAAAAATGATAAGATGCAAAAGATTCCTTAAATATACTAAAAGGGGTAAAAATGGCAAATAATGCCCTATAAGGAAAAGTAGAGAATCCTTTTGGAATGTTGTACCGAAAGACATGTGTCAAGTGGTGACTGGTGATCTACAACACTTCTGGTCTTGTTGAAGTGAATTCTCGAATAGCTTGGCATTTGTAGGATTTAGCTTGAAAGAGAAGGAGGTCAGATAATTGGGTAGACTTGATTTGGATCAGGTCAGAGCTTGGGCATTCAAAGTTATTTATAGTTTCTCCAAGTTGAGTGGTTAGGCAGCTTGTCTTAGATAGATGCCTAGTGCTCAATAACTTAGAAGTTGAGTTGACCGCAACTACGGTTTGGTACTTAGGTTGGTAAAAGTGTAGAAGTCTAAGATCAATGAAGGAATCTTGGTCCTAGAAGGGTTCTTGAGCTAGTACGCGTTGAGTTAGTCTTTATAATCTTCTAGCTCGACTTTGTATGGTTGGTTTAAGGAGTTGATTCCTATTAAGACTAAAACTGCTATCAAGGTCCATGCCATCAAGATCTCTCCATCCATGATCATTTATGGATTCTTTCATTGAGTTGATGTCTCCTTCAAGCCTAACTACATCAAATTCCATGAATCCTTACTTTTTATAAACAAGAATCTTCTTAGTTTGTAGACAACTATATCACAAACCATACTGGTTATCATTTTGTTATGATATGATCTTTAAATATAATTATAGGTCAACAAAATATATAGAATGAGACTACTATGTAAATGGAAGAGAGAATTTAATATACAAACTTTAATGTGAAAAACTTCAAAATAAGAGAAGAAAACCATGGACCAAAATAGAATAAATGTACCCGGTGATAGGGGGTATCACTAGTATGGTTTCTAGTAGAGTTCCTGGTGGTCTGGCAATTGCTGATGGTGGTAGACTTGCAAAAAGCCTCATGTGGTGTAGCTAGTGAGGGTCCTCTAATGCTTAAGTTAGTGGGAAGAGTATTAATAATTGAGAGAGTATGAGAGAGAGAATTGGTTAACAAATGTCCAAAGGGAATCTAATATGTTGAGCATGACTTTTTTCTCCCTGGTTTTATGAATAAGTCTTCTTTAAATTGATCAATATTAAACCCTACTCATTTAATATTAACTTTCGACTAAGGTTTGAAGAAAACCGGTTCTTTTAACTTTGAAAACATTTTGGAGTCTCTACTTGACCGGAGTTGGAAAAAAGAGTTAAATTATAACTTATAATTTAGTTACTGTCCTTTTCGATAAAACCAAATTTATAAATGGTTTTAAGAACTAGAAATTGAGTCCGAAGGTTAAGCTTTTTAAATCCTCGTGGGTACCATCAACTTTCCAGATTTAGATTTAATCTTAAAAATAATCTTTTTTTTTTAAAAAAACTATCTTACGAAATGAAGCTTAATTATCGATTGGGTTAACTTGAGTGAAACTACACCAAAAATGGAAGAAATGGTTTTTTTTTTTGTTTTTTACCGTCATCCTGTACTCATAGGTGCCTACATACTCGCTATTTGGGATTAGATGTAAGTAGTTCTTTCTTGTAAAACTTTACTGTGTTAGATTCGTTTTTAATTTTGAAAAACACGCTGAGTTTACGTTTTTAAGTAGATTTGATTTTGTTAGAAAAGATCTAAAAGGTCCTAAATTTGGGTTTTATTTTTGAAAAATTCTAAAAGAGATCCTATGTTTGAAAAAGATGATTTTTCTAAGTGTCAAAATATTTTTTATTCACTAACCTATTTTTATCTTATTATTATTATTATTATTATTATTATTATTTTTTAATTATGTCTCCTCATTTAAATCTTAACCAAAAATAAAACAATAAAGAAAAACGACAAACTTAAGCTTTTCTCTATTTTCTCTTTTTTTTTTTATTTTTTTCTTCTTCTCTTTTTCCTTTTTTTTTTCTGTTCTTTTTCTTCTTCTTTTTAATTACATTTACAAATACATGAGTAATAAATAAAATAAATAATTTTTTTTAAAAAGAGGTAATCAACTTAAGTTGGCTTCAGATTAGCTCGAGTTGCATAATGAAGAAGGCAACAGCAATGGTAAGGGATGATTTAACTTGATCCAGCCACCAATTGAAGTGGGAAAAGTATTTTTTGTGGGTTTTAGATTAGGGATATGTGGGGTAGGATCAATGCTTTGGTGGTTTGGGTTGCTTTTGGTGGTAGTTGGAGGTAATGGCTTGCGGTGGTTGTCAATGGTGGTGTATAGTGGTTGCTGGAAGGGAATAGGAGGTTAGGTCTTGGTTTTTTGACCATCATGAATTCAGTCATGGTAGTGGTTTTAGAAGACGATGCCTAAAGAGAGGGATTCGAAGAGAGAGAGAGAGAGAGAGAGAGAGAGAGAGTGGTTATGGGTGCGAAGAGAGAGAGAGTTCGTAAGTGGGATCCTCCTAGAATGATGGCCGATGTCCTATTTATAGTGTAATATCTCATAAATCAGTAATCAAGGCATGAGCATCTAAATATTAGGACAAAACCCTATCCTTGTACGATTAGGGTTAATAGTTGATTTAGGGCATTCAGAAAAATAAACCGGTTAGGTTAGAAATTTATGAGAGACATAATAACCTTAATCAATGAATTCTCATACGTTTAGAAGTCCATAATATAATACAATCAAAATAGTGAGAATTTACTCTATATGAGACCCTAAAGTTGAATTTAAGGCAATTATACCTAAATTTAGGACTTTTTGGAAAACATATCCGATTAAATTCAAATTTTACGATTAAGTTAGAAAAGTTAGTTGAAATGACCAATAAGATTAGATGTAAAAAATAATGACCAAAAATCTTAATTTTAGCCTTAAAAATATGGTTATTCAATATAGTATAAAAATGATTGAAACCCTTAAAACTGAGCTTGAAATGTGATAGGGACTTAAAGATAAGTTAATTAGGTTATAAAGGAAAATAAAATAGCATGATATACTATATGAGAATATATGTATTTTTATGAGTATACTCGGTACATATAATAAATATACTTGTAAATTAACCTAAAATTCTATAATTATGCATAATAAGCAATAAAATCGCAAAAATCAAATAGGAAGTATATCTTAAAAATAAAAGATATGTTAGAAACATAATTATATGAGTATAGTTATATGTTGTACGTGATATACATATAGGATATATACTCGCATATAAATAAAATAACTAAATACTAATATAATATATAATATTAATATTTAATCAAAATATCTATTTAAGCTTATCTAAATGATTGAAAAATGTTTGGAAATTGTTGGAAAAAATGTATCATCCTCATTTTAAGTCCCTAAGCTGGATCAAAAGCAAGAAGGCTAGAAAATTGATACCTCATACTTGCAAATTCCTTAAAAGAATAACCAAATAAATAAATAAAAAATTACTTAATGGCTAAGAAAAATTCTAACTGACCTAAAAAATTATGAATAGAATACTAGGACTTAGATTTAACATTTTGGCAACCAAAAACACTTAAGGAAAACTTGAAAAAATATTTGGATAAAATAGGAAAAATAAGGCAAGGACCAAGCCTAGCTTCCACCACCATAGAGCACCACCAACGCCCTTGCCAACCGACATACCCCCATTAACCAACGGTGGTTGAAGTACCAATGAACAGGTCGGTTAATTTTCTGCTCTATTTTTCTTATAATTTTCAAAAATATTAAATTAAGTTAGAAAATTGTGAAGAAAATTATATATAGGTTATTTTAAATATACTTTCATGTTGTAATTTTATTTTTGTAAAATTGTAATCATTTTATGTACATGATTCATTCGAATTTTGACTTTCAAAATAAATATATTAAATGATGTAGTTTTAAGTTCAAAATTTTTGTGTAGGATATACATGATATATAGATAATTTCTATGTAGTCTGATTTTTTATTTGAATATTTTTAATATTTATTGTATTTTTCAGCCTAAAAATAGTTAGAAATTAGGGTGAAAATGTGAAATAAATAGGTTTTATGAAATTAAATGGTGAAATTGACTTATACTGATTTCTAATGAAGTATAATGATGTTAGCATAGGTTGAAAGTAATTTTATGCAAAAAGAATCATATTTGAGTAATTAAGTGTAATTTAGGGGTAAATTGGTAATTTCGAATATATAGGCGATGAATTGATAACATGAAGCTAAGTGATGACTGAATTCCACATATTTTTAGGAGTTTATAAAAATTTTTGGGGAATTATTTGGTAACTTGAGCTACTTGTTATGAATTTATGTAGTAAAATAGCTTAAATAACAAATTTATACCCAATTTTAGTAATAATAGGTTAAAATATGATAAATAGTTGAATAAAAACTATCTATATGTGTATTGGTTAGATTGGATAAAAATTATATTTTAAATATATTTAATGATATTTTAATAACCGGGATACGTTATAGAGGTATTAGGGTTAGATAATACCTATATTATGGGTTATATTAAAAAATTAGGTAAAATATAGTTTAATAACATAAATTACGTATAGTATGATAACATTTGATTAGATACGTATAACTGTATTAAAAACTCAAATTACCAGTTAAAAGTTATCTTTAGAAATATGACCCATAATACATGTCATTAAGTTTGTATGAACCCAACAACACTATTTTTTACTAAAATCGGACAATCTTAGGTAATATAACCTATATCTTTATAATATTACTAGAATGTATGTATTACGATAATCTTACCAAAATTAAAACATGATTTAATCAATTAAAAATATGTTTCGATACGATCAAAACGATATATTCTGTGCAATAGTATGATTACATATATTATTAATAATTAATAACTTAACTCGATGTATAATATAATATAATAAAACTATATATTATTATGATAATATACTTTATATATATATATATATATACATATAACCGTTTTAGATAAAACCCTAATATTTTCATAACTATTACGAAAACTGAATTTAGGTTTTGTATACATGAGGCCTCCTAGTGATCAGACTGTTAACGATACGAGTTTTTTGAAGTGAGTGTCGAGACAAGGTAAGTGGAATTAATGCTTTACTGCATTTTTGGGTATTATTTTAGAATATCTGAAGACCTTGATATGTATTGGCTTGTGATTGTAGGTAGTTGTTTATATATATGCAACGCTTGTGGTTGGGTTTTGATCTGCTATAACGAGAGCTGAGCTCTATGTTATGGTTGTTCCATGAATATTATGTTTGAATTGTTTAAGCTTGGTTGATTACCGTAACAATGAACTAACTCAAACTAGGCTTAACATCTAACCTGATTTGCATTGTAACCTTTTAGGGGTAACTACTAGGATTTTTGGGCCAAACATGGACTCCCTTTGATGAGGATAGCAGAAATGGTTCTTTCCCAACTCTTAGTTGAACTAAGTGATAAGAGAGGAGGTTAGGGCAAGGTTGGGGGCTATGGTTCGAAGGTGATCACTAGAGGAGGGTGTTCTCTATTATATAAGCCTCAATTTGGTTTTGATTCGTGAGTATGTGATGTTAATCTCCTTAACCTCGATTAGAGTGGACGCAATTTCTCTGATCTTACGATGAAATGGATAACGTCGTACAATGACATTTTGTTGTACATGCATTGTATCTAATCAACTTGGTTGAAAACTCTGCTTGTGATGTGCTAGGTGCATACTTTTATCTCTGCCCACTTACTAAGCAAGTTATCGCTCATTCCCCTATAGTTTGTTTTACAAGTTTCACATGGATTATAAGTGCCTACCTAACACTATAACACTAGTAAACTGGGACAGGAAATGAGACACAATAAAAGAAGGTCAGTTGTTGTCCTTAGTATTAGCTTTTTTTTTTTTTTTTAAGGAAAATTACACAAGACTCCTTAAAGGGCTTGGTAGTTTTCAATATTTTGGTTTGTATGTGAAATGACAAGTACTTGTGGGATTTATTGCCACTCTTTTATAAGGTCAAATTACAAGTTTATTTTTAACAAATTATTTCAAAGGACTACACCGTAGGTTTATATCAAATAGATATTGAATTGAACGCTTCAAAAGGGTAGAGTCAAGTATGCCCGATGTAGACTAGGTCTAAGATAGTAGTTGTAAGGATAGTTTCTATCTTAGGATGACTCATGTGGTGGGACTATTATGACTTTACTTTTTTGGGGCATGATATATAGCCTTAGAGGATTGAGTTAACTTTGGGAAGTTCAGGAATTTTGAAAATCACTAGTAAAGCATGATGACCCGAAAATATTTTTTTCAATTTTTGAACTTGATTCTTACTGCATAAGAGGATGAACTTAGACGAATTTTTATCTCGATTCAAAGTATGCCAAGTGTACTATATGATTTCACCATTAATTTGGTGAAATCGTGTAGTAAATGGGGTTAAAAATGACCCTAAATTGAGCACACAAGAGAAGGAAAGAATTGGAAATTTGGAAGAAAAAAAAGGAAGAAGAAGACTAGGGGGTGGTGGATACGTGCCACGCACCCCCATGTGTGAAGTTGAAAAATAATTGAGGTATGCCAAATACGCCCCTTGCCCTCTGTCTCGATGGAATGAATTAAGGCGTTGGGCCCTGCTCAAATTATGCGGAACGGGTTTTAAAACCGGGTTCGATCCCCTATCTTTTTTTTTTCTAACTAAATAAAAAATAAATAAAATAATAAAACAAAAAGAATGAATCCTAGCTTCCCTCATTTCTCTAAATTTTCTTAATTTTCTACTTTTTTATAATTTTCTTACATTTTCTATATATATATTTTTATTTTTCCTAAATTAAGACCCCTAAATAAAATAAAATAAAAAAGGGGTAAAATGTGGTACCTACAGCTACCTCTTTTTGTAATGAAGTTTGAATAAAATTTTGCCATAAGGACAAAAGAGATACTATTTTGCCTTAGGGGTGGAATTTGTCCTAAGGAGTGCTACATACAACTAGCTAGTTGTCTTAGGTTTAGTCCACTAGGGATTTGGTGAAGGGTGAAAGAGAGAGGGAGTGCTCTAAGAGCTAGCTGAGAGAGTTTAGAAAATTCTGGTGCCATAGGAGCTGGTTAGAAAGATTGGTTTGAAAAATTGTTCATGCCCTTCTGAGTTGACTAACTTAGGTGAACAGGAAAAACGCTCCTTGAGCTGGCTAAGACCCTAACGAGATGTTGAGTACTTGGTCGTCCTCCTATGAGCTAACTAACCTAGGTGAATAGGAGAAGAGCTTCTTGAGTTAGCTAAGACCTTAAAGAGATGTTGAGGACTTGGTCATGCCCTTATAAGCTGACTAACCTAGGTAAATGGGTAAAGCACTCCTTGAACTAGTTAAGACCTTAAAGAGATGTTGAGGACTTGGTCGAGCCTTTTTGAGTTAACTAACTTAAGTGAGAGTGTCTCTAAGGAACTAGCAACCCTTAACTGGAATCGATTTGGAAAACCTGGTCATGTTCTTTTGAGCTCACTAACCTAAGTGGGAACATCTTTAAGGGACTAGCAACCCTAAATGGGAATTGATTTTGAGAACCTGGTTGTGCTACTTTAAGCTTATTAGCTTTGGTGGGAGTGCCTTTAAGGGACTAGTAACCCTAAATTGGAATCAATTTGGAAAACTTGGTTGTGCTCTTCAGAGCTCACAAACTTAGGCAAGAGTATCTCTTGGGGACTAGTAACCTTAAATGAGAATCAATTTTGAAAACCTGGTTATGCTACTTTGAGCTAACTAACTTAGGCGGGAGTGTCTCTAAGGGACTAGTAACCATAAATTGGAATCAATTTGGGAAACCTGGTCATGCTCTTTTGAGCTTACTAACTTAGGTGAGAGTGTCTCTAAGGGACTAGCAACCTTAAACTAGAATTGATTTGGAAGACCTGGTCGTGCTCTTCTAAGCTTACTAACCTAAGCAAAAGCATCTTTAAGGGACTAGCAACCCCAACATGGAATTGGAAAAGTGTCTTGTAGGCTTGTTAAAAGGAATCAGTGATGAAAGGAAGTACCCTATGGGCTTGCGCAAGAGAAGTTGGTGAAGAGAAGTGCCCTTATGGGCTTGTTAAAAGAACTTGGTAAAGAGAAGTGCCTAAAAGGCTGGCTAGAACCCTTATAAAGAATAAAAGAGAGGTCAGTACTCTGAGAACTGGCTACAACCCTAAAAATGAAAAAAAGAGGGGTTAGCGCTCTATGAGCTGGCTATAACCCTTAAAAAGAATAAAAGAGGGGTTAACGCTTTAAGAGTTGACTAGAACCTTAAAAATGAATAAAAGAGGGGTTAGCATTTTAAGAGCTGGCTAGAACCCTAGAAATGAAAGACAGGACAATGCCCTAAAGGCTGATTAGGTCCAGAAGATGGTATAAAGGATAAATGCCTTAAAAAAAAAAAAAACTCCAAAAAGATTGTAAATACTGGTTATTCTCTAAGGAGATGTAGTCTAAATGCAATGTTCAAAAACCAATGTGCTAACATCATGTGGAAGTACTTACTTGGTCTTGTTGATAGCATCCAAACTATCAAACCTTTCTCTAAAAAGTCCTATAAAAACCAACTAACTCATTCTTTAAAATGAATTCAATCTTTGATCCCTTGTTGTCAATTGAATTGATCTTGGTATGGAGCTTCTGAGACTTCACTGGCTCTTTTAATGAAATCACAGAAATAAGCTTGATACAGAATGCTACCAATTGTTTTTGTCCATTGACTAGTTGTCTTTCTAGTAAATATCTACCGTGAGGTGATTGCCTATTTGGACTTTGCCTTTCCTTGAAAGATAGACAATAAAAACTCTCCAACAAGGGGGATCAATCCGTAATAAAGTATTTTAAAGGGTTTTATCAATTACCAAGGTTCTATACCTCACTTTTCAACTTCTCTCGTGTTTTCAATGTATGGGTCTAATTAAATAAAGTAAGGGAGTTAGACCTTTTAATGGAGCAGGAAGAGTAGGTAATGATTCTAACGTCAACAATTGCTAAGGATATTAACTTTGCTTATAGAGAATGAAAATTAGACCATAATAACATTCAAAACGATTGGCATTTATGGGTTTAAGTAAAAATTTCCATTGACTTCTCATGGGTCTTGCAACTTTATAATGTCGGCATTTATAGGGTCTCTCAATTATGGACCATCCATTTGAGACAAAATTAAAGCCCCTTTTGGTAATACTCACTTCATGACATAAGGGTCTCCATAATTGGGATCAAATTTTCCTCTGGAGTCTCATACATTGGGCAGAGCCTTTCTCAACACCATTTCACCCTCTTTAAAGTTTCCGAGTCATACTCTTTTGTTGAAAGCCCAAGCCATTCTTTCTTAGTAACATTGATTATGACATAGGGCTATCAATCTTCTCTTACAAATCAAATTCAGCTGCTTGATGCATTTATTTACCTAATCAGCTTTGTCCAACTAGGTTTTTGATAGTACTTTGAGAGACGGGATCTCAACTTTTACTGGTTACACCGCTTTTGATGGGAATCAGGCTACTGGACCTTTGACCCGCAGCCGAGCTTAAGGACTAGAAGGGCTGGCATGACAAATCCTTCTGTTCTAACCAACCCTTGCCAAAGCCAAGTACTTCCTTGCCAAGTCACACTCCATGCCATGCTGTATGGCCACCCATTTTTTTTGTAGTGTGCTGATTTGTTGGTTACTCTCTAGCGCCAAGCTGACCAATTACTCGACATCTTCCTTACCATGCAAAGAAGCCAAGAGAGAGTCTGGACTGACTAAGTCATCCTTGCTTGGATAAGCCCATCTATCTGTACTTTTTGTTCGCATCTTCTAACGACCTCACTAATGTAGTATCGCAACATGTACAGTATCATGTGTAAAATCCGTTGCACCAATGATTTTTTTTTTCTAGTATATTCATTTTTACTTTTTTATATTTTGTACATTATTTCCTTAGGAAATGCCCTTTTTGTCTTTTCCTTTTTAGGCATGTTGCCTTAACTTATAGGTATAAATACCCTTACACTTGTAACTGTGATGACATTAGATTATTCTTAATACACTTGAGTATTTTTTTCCTTGCATAAACATTACTTGTTTACTCTTGACATCACTCTTATCCTTCCCTTAAGAAAGCTTAGGTGGCAATTAACCTTACTAGAACGATTCGTGCATCACATTGAATTATGCCGTGAGTCCTCAGAAGATCTATTGGTGCGTCATATCCTCTGGAGCTGTTCATAGGTTGTTGCTTACTGTTTCATTCTTCATTTTTCCCTTTTACAGTTTCCCCACTAATCCTTTTTCGAGATTTCTGTAAGCTTGAACCCATCCAACGTCTTGCCTTGTCTGTTCTTGGTTACGATTCACACCATCTTGATATCAGAGTGGAGGTTTTGTGTGAACTGTAGTAGTTCTTCTTAAAGTTTTGTTATACTTTATTTTGTATGTGTGAAATTAAGCAAGTTACTGTGTTCAATTGACTGCTGTGTTATCAATTGTTAAATTCCTGAAGTGTTTGTTTAAGCTTTGAATTTGTGAGGAAAAATGATAGACCTAAGTATAAATGTTGGTATGAGTGATGTCGGTAGAGTTGTCCACCATAGATGACAGTCTCAGGGAACTCTCAGAAGCACTGATGAGAGGTTTGATGAGGCAGCTAACCTCTTAATAGATCTGACCTAAGCTGTTCATGCGTTATCTTGCTAACCTATTAAGGCCACACAAAACACTCCTCAAGCTACTTAACTTATTCGAGGTCAGAACCCAGCTTAACCTGTTCGAGGTGGAGGTGTTGGTGAACCAGTAAGGCAAAGGATAGACCTGAGAGAGCTTGATGAAGAGGAAGAGAAGTATTTTGAAGAAGAGCGAGTACGAGTCCCCAGAGCATCCGACCATGTGAAGCTTTGAATTCCAAGTTTCAATGGACTTGGGAATGCAGATGAATATCTAGAGTAGGAAGAGAAGGTAGAGTGTGTGTTTGATTATTATCAATACGAGGATTATGAGAAGGTGAGAACTAGTGTTGTTGAGTTCTTTGAATATATCGCCATGTGGTGGAAGAATTTTTAGGCCATGAGGAGACGAGAAGGGTATTGAGAGATTAATACTTGGCCAAAGATGAAGATGATACTTAGAAACAGATTCTGCTAAAAACCTATCTTTAAGACACTTTCACGTTGATGAGTATTGTTGAGCCCTATTTCAATTTCTTTAATTTAACCTATATCAAGTCCAGCCTGCTTAATATAAATTACTCGACATTAAACTAAGGAAATAGTTTTAAAAAAATTAAAAAATTGGAGTCGTCAACCAGTTTAACTAGTAAAAAAATAAAATTAGGGTTTTCAGGTAGAAAAAACCATAATTTGACCATTAGTCTGCAGATATTCTAAAAAAATTAATTTTTAGAAAAATTGAACTAGAAAACCGGGTTCAGAAGTTGATTTATTAAGACTAAGTCATCATGTCAAAATTAAAGGAAAAATTGATGGACCTTATTTTGTAATTTTTTAAAATATTAAAAATATACCTAAATTCACAAAATGTAGCTAAAAATGATTTTTATTGTTTTTTCATTATGAATTTCTAAAAAAAAGGAAATTTTTTTTAGACAGTTGCCTCAAAGTTGCCTACGTATCCGCTATTTGGGATCAAATCGGCTGTAGTTCTTTTTTTTTTTTTTTATATAAATTTTTTAGTGAGTGGGTCATTTTTATATTGAAAATTGAGCCAAGTTTATGTT
Organism: Lumnitzera littorea; assembly: GCA_024138015.1. Taxonomy (NCBI): domain Eukaryota; kingdom Viridiplantae; phylum Streptophyta; class Magnoliopsida; order Myrtales; family Combretaceae; genus Lumnitzera; species Lumnitzera littorea. The sequence continues at coordinate 23,764,033 of JAMXBB010000007.1, forward strand.
TTTTTTTATCAATTTATTATTTTAAGAAAAAGACCTAAGAAATCCAATTTTCCTGAATTAAATAAAAAACCCTAACTAACTAAATCTTTTTGGAAAAAATCAACTTAAGATTTTTTATTTTTCAAAACCACTATGTATAAAAAAGTATCTTTCTTAAATCCTAATGATAAGATATGATCTAGATATGTTTATTTTCAAAAAAAAAAAAAAACATGATCTTATTATGACTCAACTTACTATGACTCGACTTACTATGACTTGATGACTTGTCTTTTTTTTTTCTTTTAATTTTCGTTTATTATTATAATTTTTTATTTTTTTATTTTTCTATTCATTTATTAACCTGGCCCAATTAACAAAATTGATAAAAATGAGGTGTCTACAAGTATGTTTAAGACTTTCAAATGCTTATGATACGTTGTGAAGTGGAAGAGCCACTAGCTCGAACAGTCTCAAGATTCATTACTGGGTTGAGAGGAGACATTCGAGACATTGTGCAGCTCCAACAATTTAACATAATAGATGAAGCCGTTAGGGTTTAGACACATGGCTACTTAGTATCTGAATCGAAGGACGATGGTCATCAAAGGAGACATCCCGAAGCTAGAAGTAGAAAGTACTGATGAAGAACCTAAGGAGGAGGAGGTTCTTGTCGAGAAAGAGCAGATTGAGGAGGATGTGTTTCCTGAGGACTTAGATCAAGACTCATGGTTGTTTGACGCACTATGAACATGAAACCCTTATGAAAGGAGGAGTAGAGAGAAAATTTGTTCCATATCACTTGCAAAGTGAATGATCAGATATGTGCCCTTATCGTGGATAGTGGAAGCTGCACTAATATAGCATCAGCTGATCTTGTTTCAAAACTGAAGTTGCCAACTGTTGTACATCCGAGGCCATATAAGTTGGATTAGTTGAGTGAGAAAGGAGCATTACATGTTACTCGGCAAATACTACTGCTGATCATTATAGGGAATTATTCCGACTGAATTCTCTATAATGTACTGCCAATGTACACTTCCCACGTGTTGCTAGGAAGACCGTGGTTGTTTAACAGGAGAGTTATGCATGACGGCTACAAGAACACTTATATGTTCGAGAAGGATGACTAGAAGATCACACTAAACTTGATGTTGCTAAGAGAAGCTCACAAATTGCAAACAAAACTTGCTCGCGGATTGAAGAAGGCTTTGGTGATGAGTAGAGCCGAGCTACAAGAGGCCATCAATGCTAATGAGCCAACCCTCATGTTAGTTAGGTGACTATTGGAAATGAGGGAGCGGGGTGAGTTACCTTAGGAGGTTAATAAGTTGTTAGATGAATATGTTGACCTATTCCTAAAGTAGTTACTTGAGGGTTTACCCCCAACTCGAGGCATAGAGCACTGCATTGACCTAGTACCTAGTACTACACTATCGAATAAGGCAACTCATCGCATAAATCCTGAGCAGGCTTCTAAGCTCCAATGTCAAGTCAATGAATTGTTGGAGAGAGGCTATGTAAGAAAGAGTTTCAGCCCTTATGTTATGCTTGCACTTTTAGTGCCGAAGAAGGATAGAACTTAGCGAATGTGTGTAGATAGCCGAGCTGTAAATAAGATCACGATCAAATACAGGTATTTGATCTTAAGGTTAGAAGATATGTTGGATGAACTTAGTGGAGCTAAGATTTTCAATGAGATTGATCTTAAATTTGGCTACCATTAAATTCGCATGAGGCCAGGAGATGAGTGGAAGACTGCGTTTAAGACTTAACGTAGACTTTACGAATGGATGGTCATGCCCTTCGGCCCAAGCACTTTCATGAGACTAATAAACCATGTGTTGAGACATCTTATAGAGAAGTGTGTCGTAGTGTACTTTGACAACATTATGTTCTACAGTACCGATATGTCGAGTCACTGTGAACATCTCAAAGCAGTCCCGAATATCCTTCATGTTGAGAGACTATTCGGCAATCTAAAAAAATGTTGCTTTCACCAGGAGGAGTTGGCATTCTTAGGCTATATAGTCAATGGAGGAGGCTTGCGAGTCAATGATGAGAAGATTTGAGCAATTGTTGAGTGGTCGACTCTTACTACTTGTGCCGACGTGAGAAGTTTCCATGGATTGACTTCTTTTTACAGAAGATTCATTAGGAATTTCAGCATCCTCGCTGCGCCACTTACTGAACTAATGAAGAAAAACACTGACTTCTGATGGGGAGAAAGGGAGGAGAGGAGCTTTTTCAAGGTGAAGGCAAGGTTGACTTCTGCCTTGGTGTTAGTACTACTTGACTTCGATAAAATTTTTGAGTTGGAATGCGACGCATCAGGCATTGGAATAGGCACTATCCTAATGTAGGAAGGCTAACCAATTACCTCTAAAGTGAAAAGCTCCGAGGACCTTAGTTAAATCATTCCGTATATGATAAAGAACTTTTGGCATTGATCCAAGCACTACAAGTATGGCAACACTATGTATTGCCGAGAGAATTTGTCATATATACTAACTATAAATCGCTGAGGTACCCCCGAAGTCAGACTAAGTTATCGAAGTGGTAGGCAAGATGGATTGAATTCCTTGAAGGATTCAATTTTGTGATTAAGTACAAGCAAGGAAAGAGCAACGTAGTTGCAGATGCTCTTTCGAGGAGATATGTGCTTTTATCAGAATTGCAAACTAGATTGTTTGGGTTTGCAAGTATCAAAGAATAGTACTCCGATCTATACTTTGAACCCATAATTTCATGATGCGTCGATGGGAGGATAGTGGACAAGTATCATGTGGAGGATGGTTATTTGTTCCGAGGAGGAAAATTATGCATGCCGAATTGTTCATTGAAGGAGCTACTGATCAAGGATGCTCACAATGGAGGACTCTCTGGACATTTTGGAGAAAGGATGACTTGTGAACTATTGAATGGCCGCTTCTTTTAGACGAGAATGATGAGATATGTACACCAAGTTGTCGAAAGCTGTGCCATATGCAAGAAGGCCAAATGCCGAGTAGAGCAAGGGAGAGTAATGCCCCTACCTATTCTAACGAGATCGTAGATTGAATTGAGCATGGACTTTATCTTTGGACTACTGCGAACTGCTTAAGGTAAAGATTTTGTAATGGTTGTTGTGGATATGTTTACCCTGCACCAAAATTAACGACATTTCGGCTATTGCATCTCTTTTCTTGCAAGAGATTATACGGATACATGGCGTGCCGAGAAGTGTAGTCTCTAACAGAGACCTGAAGTTCTTGAGCCATTTTTAGAGAACCCTGTGGTGTCGGTTGGGAACTAAATTACTCTTCAGTACCTCATGTCACCCCCTAAACTGATGGCCAAATCGAAGTGGTTAATCGTACTTTAAGGTTACTGCTCCAAGTTGCAGTAGGTAAGAACTTGGTTGATTGGGACGTTTGCCCGCCAGTGGTCGTGTTAGTCTATAACCAAATAGTACATGACACTACTAAGCAAACTCCCTTCAAGATAGTTCATGGGTTCAATCTCGAGTTGCCCTTCAACCACGCCTTTATTCCAATACCCTCGCAAGAGGTCCCTAATGCAACGGCCAGAGCACAATCCCTTCAGCACATCTATAACAAAGTCACTTGGCACATTGACCAAGTTGCTAGAAGAATGAGAGAAAAGACTAAGGGTAGAACAACTAAGTGATTTCAGTTAGGAGACTTGGTGTGGTTGCACCTCAGCAAGGAGTGATTTCCGAACAAGAGAATGAACAAATTATCTACAAGAGTAGAAGGACCTTTCATAATCCTCTAAAAAATCAATGACAATGCTTACAGGTTGGAATTGCTTGAGGACTATGTGATTTCTAATGCCTTTAACATTGCCGACCTTAGTCCATATCATCCTGATGGAGAACTGAATGAACACCATTCGGATTTGATCCTAAATCCAAAACAACCCGGAGGGAATGATAGGAATCAGGTTATCGGACCTCTGACCTGCAGTCAAGCCTAAGGACTAGAGGGGCTAGCATGATGAATCCTTTTGTTCCAACCAACCCTTATCGAGGCCGAGTACTTCCTTGCCAAGTCACCTTCTATGCCATGCCGTATGGTTGCCTATTTTTCTTTAGTATGCCAAGTTGTTGATTACTCTCTAGCGTCGAGCTGACTAATTACTTAGCATCTTCCTTGCCTATAAGCCAAGAGAGAGTTTGGACTAACTAAGCCATCCCTGCTCGGATAAGCCCATTTGTCTGTACTTTTTTGTTTGCATCTTCTAATGACCTCACTAATGTAGAATTGCTACGTATACAGTATCATGTATAGAATTCGTTGCACTAATGATTTTTTTTTGTATATTCATTTTTACCTTTTTATATCTTATACATTACTTTCTTAGGAAATGTCCTTTTTGTTTTTTCCTTTTTAGGTAGGTTGCCCTAACCTATGGTATAAATACCCTTGTACTTGTAACTGTGATCGCATCAGATCATTCTTAATACACTTGAGTATTTTCTTCTTTGCGTAAATATTGTTTGTTTACTCTTGGTATCACTCTTATCCTTTCCCTTAAGAAATGTTAGGTGGTGAGTAACCTCACTGTAATGATTCATGCATTATATCTAATTGTGCCGTGAGTCCTCGGAAGTTCCATTGATGCGTCATATCCTTTAGAGCTGTTCGTGGGTTTTTGCTTATTGTTTCATTCTTCATTTTGCCCTTTCGCACTTTTCCCATTAATCTTTTTTACTAGCTTTCTACAAGCTTAAACCCATCCAAATATCAGCCTTGTTTGTTTTTGGTCACAGTTCGCAACAACTTCAGTGTTGTGTACCAAAGAGTAGGGTATTGCCCTAATCGATGTTCTGATGGAAGTTTGATAGGCTATAAGTGCGAATGACAACATCTTATGCTAGTCCTTGTATGTAACATCCATTTTTTCGATTATTCTTTTGAGGTTTTTATTAGCTACTTCAATGGCTCCATTCATTTGGGGTCAATAAAGGCTGGAGTTCTTGTGAATGATCTTGAACTGTTGTCACAACTTAGACATAAGCTTATTGTTAAGATTAGTGCCATTATCAGTGACGATTGTTTTTAGAGTCTTGTATTGAACTAAGATATCTCTCTTGATGAACTTAACTATGACCCCTTTAGTAACACTCGAATAGGATGTGGCCTTAACCCACTTGCTGAAGTAGTTAATGGCAACCAGTATAAAGCGATGCTGATGCCTCTCTGGGGTTGGACATACAGAAAGGCACCACAATGAAGCAAATCGGAAAGAAACAAAGAAAAAGATAGCAAAGTCCGGGCAGCTATGGAATGGATATGACACACCACCCGATCCTACTCGGCCAACAATCTGTTGAATATGACATACTAGTCCAAATTGAAGGGTCACTCGCCACTACTCCTTACTAAAAGGAATAGATAAGAGTTGAAAGAAAACGAGAATATGAAGGTTACTCAAGTGAATAATTCTATATTAAAAGTTCGATGCCTGCGTACAAGGAAAGTGGGGGTTTATATACTTGCTTACTAGGCTTATTTTACATGTATGAAAAGACAAAAGGGTATTTTACAATTATGCTATTGAATCATGCTAAAAAGGGGTAAAAAGGACAAAGAATATATAATACGGAAAAGAACAAATCATTCTGGAATATTGTGTCAAAAGGCACGCATTACTTGATGGTTGTTCATCAAGAGTATGATACAACATAGGCGGAAACAGGAATGTGTTATAGTTAGGGGCCTAGTTGATTTGGATTAGGTTAGGAGCCAATCAATCTGGTTAGGAAGTCTGCTGAATTGGAGTTAAGTACCAGCGATCGGTTAGAGAGCTCAGTTCAACTAGCCTTTCTTGGGTTACCTTCTACGTCAGGACTTCGTAGCTGGGCAAGAACATGTTGGACATATATAAGGATCTGACAAATAGGTCGGCTAGGGGTCGGATTAGGATAGGAGTCCCCGTCTCAGTTATGGCTTAGAGTCAGTATTTTCTATGCGAGCCCTTGAAGTGCTCGAGCTCAGCTTCTTATGATTGGCCCAAGGGGTTGATTCCTATTATTTACTTAGGGGTCGGAAATATTTATCCTTAAATTTGAAGTAGTTTTTGCTCATTCTTTTGGGGTATTTATAGGGTCTTCTTCTATTGGTTGATGGGGAATCAGATAGGGCACATTGAAGGTAGAGGAGACATTATAGTCATTAGGCAACTCAATTTAGTAGGTGTTGTGGTTGATCTTTTTTAGGACCTTAAATGGGCCATTAGCTCGAGCTAATAGTTTGCTTTGTCTTAAGTGTAGGAATCGCTCTTAGCTAAAGTGAATCCATACTAAGTCTCTTAGCTGGAAAGAAACAAGTCGGTGGCCTCGATTACTAATCTCTTGCTACCTCTGGTTGAATTTGGTGATCTTCTTTGTTATGGACTGGTGTAGTTCACGTAATTCTCGAGCTCGATCAACTCCAGATTGAGTCTCTTCAGTAGCTGTTGGGGTATTGATCATGTCTAGGGGAGTGGTTGGGTTAAGGTCATAGACGACCTTAAATGGGGTCTTCCCTATAGTGCTGTAGACAGTTCGATTGTATGTGAACTCCATGATTGCTAGGCATAGATCTAAATCCCTCAAGTTCTTCCCGACAATAGCTTTGAGTAGATTGCTTAGTGTCCTATTCACTACTTTAGTTTGGCCATCAGTTTGAGGGTAGTTATTGGAGCTGAACACTAGTTTAGTCTCGGGTCTCCTCCAAAGAGTCTACCAAAAATAGCTAAAAAATTTTGTGTTTCGATTTGAGACAATAGTCTTTCGGCACTCTATATAGTTAGATAACCTCTCGCAAAAACAAATCAACAATATATAAAGCATCATTAGTCTGATGGTATGGAATAAAGTGCGCCATCTTGCTGAAACGGTCTACTACAACAAAAATAGAATCTTTCCTTTGGAATGTCCGGGGCAACCCTAGGACAAAGTCCATGTTGAGGTTGGCCTGTGGTAAGGTAGGCATTGGTAAAGGTACGTAATCTTCATGGGGTTCTCTCTTCCCCTTAGCACGCTTACACACTTTATAATGACTGATTACCTTATGGACATCCTTAGCCAGTAAAAATTCTCTTTCAATAAATTGCCGTCTTGACCTCCCTAAAGTGGCCAAAAAGTCCATTGCTATGAGCTTCTTGAACCAACAGTTCATGTGTAGAGTAGTTTGGAATACATAGCCTATGATCATTGAACAGATAGCCATCCTTAAGATAATATCCTCCAACAACTAGTCCTTCGCGATACTGTTCAACAATGGAACTGAAGTGACAATCATTATCATATTACTTAATGATGAGTGAGGATTCCAATAGTTTTGTTTGCAAAGTGGTCAGTAAGGTTTGCTATCATGACAAAGTGTCAGTGACTACATTTATACTTCTCTTGTTGTGTTAGATGACGTATGAGAAACCTTCCATGAACTCTAACCACTTAGCTTGTCCATTCGAAAGCTTGTTTTGACTCCTAAGATGCTTCAATGATTTGTGGTCAGTGTAAATAATAAACTCTTGCAATAGCAAATAATGTTGCCAAACAGTAAAGGCTCAGAAAAGGGAGTACACCTCCTTCTCATATACATAATAGTTTAAGGTTGGGCCACTCAATTTCTCATTATGGTAAGCGACAGGTCGTTGTTCTTGCATCAGGACAACACCAATTCCAACTCCTGATGCATCGTACTCTAGTTCGAAGGGCTTGTCAAAATCTAGTAGTGAAAGGATAGGTGTCGAGGTAAGCTTCTCCTTGATCTCCTTGAAACTTCACTTAACTCGATCATTCCACTTGAACCCTTCATTCTTCTTTGTCAACTTAGTCAATAGGGCAGCTATTGTGCTGAAGTCCTTAATAAATCACTTATAAAAAGAAGCTAGGTTATGGAAACTTCAGACTTCAGTGACATTCTTCAGTGTCAGTCGGTCCAGAACAGCTTAGATCTTCTCCTCATGTGCTCGGATTCTATCACCTAACACTACAAACCCTAAGAAAATCACCTCTTTCTGGCAAAACATATACTTCTTCACATTTTCATACAACTTCTCAACTCGTAAAATGTCAAATACTTCACGAAGATGTTGAACATGGTCATTCAAGTTGACACTATACACCAATATGTCATTAAAGTATACGACCATACATCTCCCAATTAGGGGCCGCATTACATGGTTCATTAATCCCACGAATGTGCTTGGTGCATTAGTAAGTCTGAATGGCATAACTAACCATTTGTAGAGCCTGTGCCTAGTCTTAAAGGCAGTTTTCTATTCATCCCCCAGCCTTGGTTGAATTTGGTGATAGCCACTTCGCAAATCAATCTTCGAAAATATCTTTGCGCCATGAAGCTCATCTAACATGTCATCGAGCCTTGGTATCAGGTACCGGTACTTGATAGTAATTCGGTTGATTGCTTAACTATCGATAAACATGCACCATAAACCATCCTCCTTCAAAACAAGCAGAGCTAGTACAATATAAGGCTCATGTTCTCCTTCACATACCCTCAGTCAATGAGTTCATTTACTTGTCTTTTCAGCTTGGTAGCCTGCTTAAGGTTTATCCTATATGCAGATCGATTTAGCAGAGTAGTACTTAGCTACAGATCAATACAGTGCTCTATGCCTCAGACTGGTGGTAGTCCTTTAGGTAGTTCTTCCGGAAATAGGTTAGAACAGTCATTTAGCATGCTTCGGATCTCTTCTGGAACATTCTATAACTCCCTCATCTCCATCAATCTTCTAACCAATAGGAACATCAGTTCATTAACTTTCTTAGCTGATCGGAGCTCTCTATGTCTCATTGCCAAGGCTTTCTTCTTACTAGCCTAAGTGAGCTAATTATGGGTCTCATTTACTTAGGACGGCATAGGTGTTCTTATACCCATCGTGTGTAATATGTCGGTCGAACAACTAAGGTCGTCCAAGCAATAGATGTCAAGTTCCCATGGGGACGACATAGCACAGTACTTGATCCATGTATACATTTTCGAAATTGAACGGCATGTCACTTGTTCAGTTACGTGTAAAGCTTCCTTATTATGAAGCCAATGCAGCTTGTAAGGTTAGGAATGCCTTGAGGTCTGTAGGCCCAACCTTTGCATAAAGGATTGTGCAAACATATTAGTACAACTTTCTCCATCCACTATGATTGTACATAATTGGCCTCTAATGGTATACTTGGTATGGAACAAATTCTCCCTTTAGTCCTCCTCAAAGTTTGGCAAGGAACTCAAGACTCGTCTCAAGACTAGGGTCATTACTTCTCCTTGGTTAGCGTAGACATAGGTCTTCTCTTCCTCTTCGGCTTTTACCTTTTGAACATCCTTCTCTTCCTCAAGCTCACTCTTGTCGGTGCTATCCATTACATCTCCTCGGAGCATTGTGACACGTCGGTTTGGACATTCAGTAGCCATGTGTTCGAAGCTTAAGCATTTAAAGCATTTCACCTTGCTAGAATTTTGTTTGGAGGTTTGTCCCTTCTCATACACTCTTAGAGGTGAGCTAGCCTTGGCTTGGCCTGACTATCCTGCTTGGCTATTGTTAGGTCGGTCATTCCTTTCCTTAACTCAATACAGTCTCCTAGGTTCAGATTGAATGTGTTGGCAAGGTACTGGAGCTTGGGAGAAGGTTGGCTCAAGTTGGCTTGGAACATTTCTCCTTTGCATTTCGACCCTCTACGCTATCTTGATGGCCTCTTCCAAATTATAAAACTTCTATACTTCTACGATATTGTGAATCTCATACTTAGGTCTGGAAATGAACCTCAACACTGTATGGGCCTCTAGCTCTTCTACGTCGGCTTAGATCATTAGCATCTGGAACTCTCTTATATAGTCATCAACAGTTCGGCTTCTTTAGTGAAGCTCCTATAACTTTACAAACGTATCTTGTAAATAAGTCTTAGGAACAAATTTGCCTCTTAACAGTCTTTTCATTTCATCCCAAGTTCTAAAACCTCATCTTTCATCTCTTGCCTTAGCTGTATTCAGATTCTTCCACCATATGATGGCATACCTAGTAAACTCCAATGTAGTAAGTTGGACCTTGATCGTATCCTCATATCCATAATATTTAAATACTTTCTTGACCTTCTCTTCCCACTTCAATTATTCATCTGCAGCTCTACTTCCACCGAAGGGTGGGATTTACACCTTGACATTGTATAGCCCTCAAGGGACTCGACATCCTTATTCCTGTGCTTGGTAATAATTAACTTATTCTTCTTCACCAAACCCTTCAACATCCAGCTCTTCATCGTCCTCTGCAATCTCCTTTAACTCTAGTCTTTGTCCAGTAGCTCTTCCAGCTTGAAGAGCTCGAACTGGGTGATTGGTTTGATTGACTCGGTTATAGTGTCTCTTAGGGGCATCATCCTGGGGGTTTTGTTGTCGTATACCTTGTGGTTGTTGCCTATTAACTTACATTGCAGTGACTAGACTTTCAATAAAGTTTGTGAGTCTATCAAGTTTGTCATCAATGGGCCCTAGGGTATTACTACCATTAAAACCACGACTAAGTTAAGCACCACCACCTTGGTCACCAATAACTCCTTGAATACTTGAATTTGACATAGTACAGTACTTCTCAAATGGATTAACAACCGGCTAACAACTTTAACACCTGATAGTCACTCAAATAAGATAGAAACAAACTTGCTCTATTTTCGTAATAAAAAACAGAGGAAAATTGAGTAACAATAAAACCACTCTTATTGTCACACCAACATACTGCAGTAGCTACAGAAGGAACACAGCAACCACTAACAGTAAAGTGAACAAAAACTTCATTGCAACTTCATACACTCCCTCGCGGAACAGTGCTCTGATACTAGCGAAGCTAATACATCTCTAGGGTTAGACATATGGAGAGGCACCACAACGAAGCAAATCGGAAAGAAACAAAGAAAAAGCTAGCAAAGTTTAGGTAGCTATCGAATGGACATGACACACCACTTAATCCTACTCGGCTAACAATCCGCCGGATATGACATACCGATTCAAAGTGAAGGGTCACTTGCTACTACTCCTTGCTAAAGGGAATAGATAAGAGTTGAAAGAAAATGAGAACACTAAGGTTGCTTAAGTGAATAATTTTGTATTAAAAGCTAGATGCCTACGTACAAGAAAAGTAGGGGTTTATATACTTACCCACTAGGCTTATTTTACATGTATGAAAAGACAAAAGGGTATTTTACAATTATGTTACATGAATCATGCTAAGATGGGGTAAAAAGGACAAAGAATATATAGTACGGAAAAGAACGAATCATTCTAGAATGTTGTATCAGAAGGCATGTGTCACTTGATGGCTATTCGTAAGGAGTATGATGCAATATAGGCAGAAATAGGAATGCGTTACAGTCAGGGGCCGACTTGATTTGGATTAGGTCGGGAGCCAATCATTCTGGTTAGGAAGTCTGTTGCATTGGAGTCAGGTACCAGCGGTCGGTTGGAGAGCTCGGTTTGGCTAGCCTTTCCTAGGTTACCTTCTATGTCAAGACTTCGCAGCTGGGTAGGAACATGCTGGATACACGTGAGGATCTGACAAACAGGTCGGCTAGGGATTAGATCGAGATAAGGAGTCCCTATCTCGGCTATGGCTTAGAGTTAGTATTTTTCGTGTGAGCCCTTGAAGTCCTTGAGCTCAGCTTCTTATGATCGGCCTAGTGGGTTAATTCCTATTAGATGCCCATTGGATGCTTTTGGAGTAATCGAGCTACTGATGTCTATTCCCCACATTGAAAAAGGTCATGGCAAGGAGAGCATGTGTAATTCCTAAGGTAGGGCATTTATCTTATTTGCATAAACTTGGCATAAGTGACAATACCTGGCGTATCTAATATAATCACTTTCCATTATTGACCAGTAATGCCCTAGTTTCATAATTTTCTTAGCCAGCATATAATCGTTCATATGAGGGCCACATACTCCTTCGTACACTTCTTTCATCAAAATCTCGGCCTCTTTGTCATTTACATACCTTAAAAGTGTGCCGTCAAAAGATTGTTGGTATAAAGTGGACTCGCTTACTAAGAATTGGATAACCAATCTCCTGATCGTCCTTCTATCCTTTTTCTTGGCCTCTTTAGGTTGTGTGCCTTGTTGTAGTTACATTTTAATATCATGGTACGATGGCCTTTTGCTATTCATACCTTCAATTGCCAAACAGAAGGCAGGCTTTTCTTCAATTTCAAAAGTAAGGGGCTGAATCTCGACTCCACCGGATATCTAGACCATAGATGCTAGAGTGGCCAAGGCATTGACAAATTGATTTTGAGTTCTCGATACATGATTGAAAGTGATTTCTTTGAATTTCTCCATCAAATCAGTTAAGTGCTAGTGATAAGGTACTAGTTTATGATCTTTCGTCTTGTATTCTCCTCGAGCTTGGTGGATAATGAGTGAAGAATGATAAAGGCATATTTTTCATGCTTTAAAGTGCAAATTAAGATAGAATTATTATTGATTTTATAGAAATCATTAAGAATTAGTACTTAATTATTTTCAATTGGACATTGCAGGAATTAAAGGATTCAAGAGTGGAACTACGGATAATTTAGAGGAATTTTAAGCAAATTAACGAAGTTGGGATCAACACATGCAAATTGGAATTAAAGGCAGTTGGCTTATAACTTACAACTTACATTGATGGCCTTTGATATCTATGCCATCAGACCTTGATGGCTACGCTGCCAGCCTAAAAGTCGATGTTGCACTTACATCGCTGGCCTTCATGAAAAAGAAACTTCACACGAGCCAACCCTAATTTTTCATATAAATAGCTTATGTTTCATTGTTTGGGAGACTTTTTGAAACTTTTTCCTTAGATGTAGAGAATCATAGAATAGTTTTTAGATAGTTCTTGAATAATTCTTCAGGAGAATCACTTTGATCATTGAGAGCATTTTGTTTTTGCTATAGGCTATGGAAACAAATTTGAAGTTGCAATTGAAGATTATCTTTTTCAATACAGAATTGGTGACATTTATTTCAATTATTCTTATGCAATTTTGTGAATTACTTATGCTTTCAATTATGAATTTCCTTGCAATTTCAATTAGTATTTGTGTTTTTGTTTCCAAATCCATAGCTGGTTAAATTTATTTGTAGGAATTGATGAAATGCTAGATAGCTAAGATAATAATTGTGTTCATGTTATAAGATTAAAAGATATATGGATGACTCATGATTGTAATTTCTATGATTTTGATTATAATTGTTTAATTAATTATAATCGTTAGAAACCTTAATGGTACGGGAGTTGATATAGGTTTTGTTAGAAATTCTTAGTTGATTTGATTAATCAATTGAAACGTAGAGTTAATTGAATTAAGTAGAAATTATCTAGAGATTAATGCGATGTTTGGCAATTGATTATTCACTAAGACATTGGCAATTGATTATTTACTAAGACATTAGGGATAATTGATTTAGGACATTAGACAATCATAGTATCGAGAGATATATGATTGTCATTTAGAGTCTATTGTTAATTGGAAGATGCAGAAACTGACTAATTAATTAGATGTTTAAATCCTTAAGTTTTAAGGTATAATAATTTCACTTGAATGACCATATAACTGTTAATCTATATAACATGATAACAATTTGATTTGTGTAATTTAGGGTGGATTCTGTTTTCTCACAATTCTTAATTGATTACTTAATTTTAGATTTTTCATACTTATTTTCTTTTCAATAGTTTTAGAGTAATTATTAGATTAATTAATTTAATTTTGATTGCCTGAATATTGATAAGAACTAGTATAGGATTAGTAATTTCTTAGTCTTCGAGGGATCGACAACCTTACTTTCTCTATATTACTTGATTCCAACTCAATATACTTGCTGGAGTATTCGCGATTTATTTATATATATATAGTCTAAGCAAATCAAGTTTTTAGTGTTGTTGCCAGGGACAGAAAATATTAAACCTTTTATTTCTATCGATAATTTAGGTGCACTTGACGACGTATTTTATTTTTTTCTCTTTGCAGGTGTTTTATGCGCAGGAGTAGAAGTGCCGAAATTCTATCACTAGATTCGGAAATAGAGCGTACTTTGCATTAGTTGAGGTGAGAGAACAAAAGAAGAATAGATGAGATGGTAGGTAACAAGGATAATAATAAAATACAAGGAGTTTCGCGAGCACTACGAGATTATACAGTACCTATGGTAATGGGTTCGACTATAAGTAAGCCTACCATTCAAGCTAACAACTTTAAGTTAAAGCCGTCCCTTATTTAGATGGTTCAGACGAATTAGTTTGGAGGATGTCCTAATGAAAGGCTTGATAAGCATATTGTAGGATTCCTTCAATACTGCAATATAGTGAAGATGAACAATGTGACAGACGAGGTTATCAGATTACAGCTCTTTCCCTTTTCACTGAGGGATAAAGCTAGAGCTTGGTTTTATTCACTGCCACAAAAGTTTATCACCACTTAGGATGATCTTTCATCGAAGTTCTTAAGGAGATTTTTCCTATTGGCTAGGACCACAAAATTAAGGAACGACATCACTAACTTTACCAAGTTTAGTGGTGAGTCACTTTATGAAGCATGGGAGAGATTCAAGGAAGCAATCAGAAAATGCCCACATTATGGATTGCCAGACAATCTCCTGATTGATATCTTCTATCTCAGTCTGGACGAGACATTGAGGTCCTTAGTTGATGCTATAATTGGAGGTGCTTTGATGGGTAAGGCATATAATGAAGTAAGTGCACTAATAGAAGAAATGGCCTTTAGTGCACATAACTGGTAAAACGAGAGAAGCAAGTTAAGAGTGGCAACAGCCAGTGACAATAGCACTACATCTCAATTAACAGCTTAGATAACAGCTCTCACTACTTAGGTAAGTAAACTCACCTCAACATAGTCTTTTAATGCTAACCCTATTGTTTTTTGTGAGTTATGTTCAGGATCACATTCAACTCTTGAGTGCTTAAATAGGAATCACTCAGCTTTAACTAATGGAGAATAGGTAAATTTTGTCAACAATTTTCAACGTGGTTATTAGGGACCATATTCGAATACATATAATCTTAGGTGGCGTAATCATCCAAATTTTTCATGGAGAAATGAAAACAATGCATTCCAACCACTACTTGGATTCTAGAAGCAAGGTCTTACTTAGAGCGCTTTACCTCAGCAAAATTAGTCTAGAATGGAAGAGCTCATGTTAAGCTATATGCAAAAGACTGACACCATGTTACAAAATCAGCAGGTGACTATTTGAAACCTAGAGAATTAGATTAGTCAAATTTCTCAATAGTTGAGTAACAGACCATCAGGGTCTTTACCCAACAATATTGAATAGAATCCTAAAGGTGTCAATGCTATTATGTTGAGGAGTGGAAAAGCATTGGAAACAGTTGATAGATGAGTTGAAGAAAAGGTGGAGATTCCAAAGGTACAAAAAGGGAAAGAGGTGGAAGAGGACCCAACGTAGAAGTCACCAGAAGTGAAACCATATGTTCCGTTAGTCCCCTTTCCAGGAAGATTGAAGTAATAGCAGCTAGATGCTCAATTCGCCAAATTTCTATATGTCTTCAAGAAGTTGCAAATCAACATTCTTTTTGTAGAAGCACTTCAGTAGATGCCTTCGTATGCCAAATTCATGAAGGATTTGCTCACCAAGAAAAAAAAGATTGATGGGAACAAAATGGTAATACTTACAGGGGAGTGTTCCTTGATCCTTTAGAAAAATTTATCCACCCTGCCTAGAAAACAAAGAGATTAGGGGAGTTTTACTATTCCTTACACTATAGGAAATTTTCATTTTGATAAGGTTCTTATTGATTCATGTGCAAGTATAAATTTAATGCCCTTATCTATTTTCAGGAAGCTGGGACTTGGAGATTATAAGGAGACTCATGTCACCTTACAACTTGCTGATAGGAGTATTAAATACCCAAGGGGCATTGTTGAGAATGTCCTAGTCAAGGTAGACGAATTTATCTTTTCAGTTGACTTTATAGTCCTGGAGATGGAAGAAGATAGAGAGGTACCCATGATCTTGGGCAGACCGTTTCTTGCAACAAGTAAGGCATTGATAGATGTGGAATAGGGTAAGCTAACTTTAAGAGTTATGGATGATCAGGTAATGTTTAATGTTTATGAAGTCATAAAGCATTTTGATGATTGCAAATCCTATTACATCATTGACATTTTTGATGAGATTACTTGTGAGTCTATAGATGAGAAAGTAGGATTGGATACCATGGAGTCAGTTCCTAGGGATCTGGATGATTGGAGCAATGATGACAAGCTTGAAGAAGAAGGTAGGGAACGTGTGATAGAAATCAAAGCTCGATACTATGAAGAACTAAGCACCAGTAAGCAGCAACCAATTCTGTCATTGATACAACCCCCAGTGCTTGAACTTAAACCTTTACCTAGTCATTTAAAATATGCTTATCTTAGAACAAATGATATTTTTCCAATAATTATCTCCTCCTCTTTGATAGGTGACCAAGAGAAATAACTTCTAGGAGTTCTGAGAGAGCATTAAGAAACCATCAGGTGGACCATTGCCGATATAAAGGAGATCGGTCCCTTAATTCGCACTCATAAGATATTGCTTGAGGCTGAGTGCAAACCTATAGTACAACTATAGAGACGGCTTAATCCAACTCTCAAGGAGGTAGTGAAGAAAGTGGTACTCACATTGCTGGATGCAGGTATTATCTACCCTATCTCAAATAGTAAGTGGGTTAATCCTATTCAATTAGTGCCAAAAAAAGGTGGTATGGTTGTGGTTAAAAATGAGGTTAATGAGTTAATCCCTACTCATACTATGACTAGGTGGAGAGTTTGCATAGATTATAAAAAATTGAATGATGCCACCTGTAAAGAGCACTTCCCCTTCCCTTTCCCTTTCATAGATTAGATGTTAGAAAAACTTTTAAGGAATGATTATTATTGTTTTTTAGATGGATATTCTAGTTACAATCAAATTCATATCACACTCGAGGATATGGTAAAAATGGCAAAAATGGGATTTTATGGTAAGAGAGGGAATAGTCCTAGGTTACAAGGTGTTAAAAAAGGGGATTGAAGTTGATAGAGCCAAAGTGGAGACAATAGAGAAGTTGCCACCTCTTACTTCAGTCAAAGGAGTCAGGAGCTTCCTATAGCATGCTAGCTTCTACTAAAAATTATTAAGGACTTCTCTAAAATCTCTAAACCTCTTTGTAATTTCTTGAAAAAGATTATACCTTTGTTTTTTTATGAAAATTGTTTGCAGGCATTAATCTGTTAAAGGAGAAGCTTACTTCGGCACCAGTGATTGTTGCACTAGATTGGGAACTTCCTTTCGAGATGATGTGTGATTCTAGCGACTATGTTGTAGGAGCAGTACTTGGGCAAAGGAGAGGTAAGTTATTTCATGTTATATACTATGCGAGTAAAACTTTGAATGAGGCGTAGATAAACTATACCATGAGAGAGAAAGAACTTTTAGCAGTTATATTCGCCTGTGACAAGTTTAGGCCTTATCTCATAGGTTCTAAGATCATAATATGCACATACCATGCTGTTCTGAAATATTTATTTGCTAAAGCTGATGCTAAACTTAGGTTAATTCGATGGATCTTATTACTGCAAGAATTTGACCTTGAAATTAGAGATAAAAAGGGAATTGAAAATGTAATTGCTGATCATTTATCTCGATTACAATTGAAGTATTTAGAGCTACCCGTTAACGAAAAGTTCTTTAATGAATAACTGTATGCAGTAAAGATCCGAGGATTATCTTGGTATGCTGATATAGTTAATTACTTGGTTAGTAAAATCATACAATACGATTTCTCATTTCAAAAGAAAAAGAAGTTTTTACATGACGTGAAATTTTACTTATGGGATGAATTGTATCTTTTTAAAAGTTATGCTGACTAAGTAATTAGACGTTGTGTGCTTGAAATAGAATAGTTTAGCATAATTCAGCATTGTCATTCTAAAGAAGAAGGAGGCCACTTTGGTGTAGAAAGAACTACAGCTAAAATTTTATTTTGTGGATTTTATTGGCCTAGTTTGTTTAGTGATTGCATGAATTATTTTATGTTTTGTGCTCAATGCCAAAGGACTAGGAATATTTCTAGGAGACATGAATTACCGCAATATAATATTTTGGTGATTGAGCTTTCTGATGTATGGAGAATAAACTTCATGGGTCCTTTCCCTTTATCTTTTTCAAATAAATATATACTTCTGGTAGTAGATTATGTGTTGAAATAAGTAGAAGCAGTAGCTTTACAAACTAACGATGCTAGAATGGTAATTAATTTTTGAAAAAGAACATTTTTTTTTTCAAGTTTGGGGTACCTAAGGCTATTATAAGTGATGGGGGGTCGCATTTTTGTAATAGGCAATTTAAAAAATTATTAACAAAATATGGAGTTACTCATAAACTTGCCACCCTACATCATCCACAAACCTGTGGATAAGTGTAGGTGTCTAATAGGGAAATAAAGAATGTCCTAGAAAAGACTGTCAATGCATCTAGGAAAGTCTGGTCTCTAAAACTCGATGATGCATTGTAGGCTTATAAGACAGCTTTAAAACCCTTATAGGAATTTCCCCATGTAAAATCATTTATAGTAAATCATGTCACCTACTTGTAGAGCTCGAGCACAAGGCCTATTGGGCCATAAAATACCTTAATTTTGATTTATAGGCTGCAGATGAAAAGTGATTGCTCTAATTGAACTAGTTGGACGAGATCAGAGAAGAAGCTTATGAAAACGCTAAGATCTGCAAAGAGAGAGCTAAGCGATGGCATGACGGGAACATTTAACAACAGGAGTT
The DNA here is from genome assembly GCA_024138015.1 of Lumnitzera littorea. Lineage (NCBI taxonomy): Eukaryota > Viridiplantae > Streptophyta > Magnoliopsida > Myrtales > Combretaceae > Lumnitzera > Lumnitzera littorea. The sequence continues at coordinate 23,782,826 of JAMXBB010000007.1, forward strand.
TGTGCTTGGTCAGAAAGTGTTATTATACAACTCTCGACTGAAATTGTTCCCAGGTAAATTAAGATCTCAATGGTCTAAGCTATTTGAAATAGCTAATATTTTTCCTCATGGTATAGTTGAGTTAAAGATAGGAGACAATCGCACTTTCAAGGTAAGTGATAATCTCCTCAAACATTATTTTAAAGAAGATAACATGAACAGTGATATCACTATGGTGGTGAGCGAAGACCCATAATAAGATTGGAAAAGTCGGGCTACCAACTATAAACTAAGCGCTTCATGGGAGGCAACCCATGTTTAACTAAACTAATTTTTTATTACTATTATTTTTTTTTTATTCATTATTAGTTAATTTTTATTTATTTATTACTAAAAAAAATTTGAAAAATTTTAGGTTGGTCATTGACATAAAGGCTATCGGCCTAAAGAAAAAAAAAAAAGGAGAAAAGTGCAAAATTTGAATTCAAGGCCGATACTCAAGGCAATTGGCCTATTAGCCGGCTTACCCATATAAGTTGGCATATAGTGCTTTTAAAAGCACGTCCATCGGTTTTCTCTCTCTCTTCACTCATTTTTTTTCTGAATTATCTCTCTAGCTTCTCTCTCTCTCTAGATTTCTCTCAAACTCTCCCTCTTCCGCATACCCATAACCTCATACACTCACTCTCTTTACTTTTTCTACACACATTTCCATTCTTCTTTACAGATCTGTGATTTGCATCCACCATGCCACCCAAGAAGATGCAACCGAGAAAGAAATAGAAGACGGTAGTCACTTTGACTTCTAGGAGTTCAGATAGTGATCTACTCTCATATTAGGAGTATGCTAGGGAGAGAAGGAGGAAGCTCCAACAAATGACATTCATGAATCAGCAATATCTAGATTGGACTATTTTGCAAGAGTATGGAATGGACGATAGAATCTAGCAAATGGTTCCTGATAAAACATGGTTTCAGTTTTTTGAGATAAAAGAACCCACTTATAGAAATATAGCCATTGATTTTTTATTCACTTTGTAGTTGGAGAGAAGTGGGTGTATGTCTACTTTTACATTTCAAGTTTATAGAGAAATTCATGTCATTGAATTGAATCAAATTAGCTATTTTCTAGGTTTATATGAGGAAGAGGAAGTCAATTTACCCAACTCTTAGCTTAGTGATATGTTTGCTGAGAGATTTTGGTTTTAGTTGATTCATCCTAAGCGGAGCGATTTTGTACCTTCAAAGTTGCTCACCATGACTTTCTCAGCAGTGGAGCACAAGTTACTCCACCATATCCTTGCTCATACTCTTAACCGTAAGAAGACTAGCCATAGCAAGGTAACTAGTTTTGACATGTTTTATCTATATAGTATGATTTCTAGATAACAAATAGATATGGGGATAGAGATAGCAAATTTTATTTAGTTGTTCAGTTATTTTTGTTTAGTACCCATCTATTTGGGTAACTCTGGATCTTTATCTCTACTATGTACTCTTTAGTACACTTTTATGCTATCTTTGCTATTTCATGTTCTTTGCGTTTGATGAGATAGGTTAGATCTGAATTCTATGATAGTAATGATCTTATGCATGGAATTCTCATTGTTGCTGCAAATTTGAATCTAGAGGAGTACCGGTTTTTCATTTCATATTGCTGCGATTTTTTTTTTATTTCCTCTTGAATATTGAATAGAAGACAGTGTGGATACTATTTATCTTATAGTGGGGGGAAGGAATTATAGGAAATGAAAATATCAATTTTGATGTCGGTTTTTGTTTACAAATAGTTATACTTTCCTATCAGCTTGAACTTCACTTGTTCTTAAATTTCTTGTTTTGAATCTAGAGATTATACAAAGAAATTGTTGATAGCATTTGATTGTGATTGGAATAATTGACTCGCTAAGGTGGCCTACTCACCAATGTTACGATTTTTGTACTCAATTAAAATTAATTAGTCAATTCTTGAGGAACCTAATTTATCTAGTTTTTAGCCTTAGAATTTGAAGTTCAAAAGTCGATCGAGTCCTTAAGTGAAAAATAAATAGGTTCACTTCTACGCAAAGTTAGTTAGTATATGGTTTTTTAGTTATTCTAATGGCCATTTAACACTTAGTGAAAGAGGTAAGTAAAGCTTTAAACTTAGTGATTCTTATAAAAGAAGTCTGAAAAATTTTAGTGAGTATAAAAAAAAAATGATGAAATGTGAGCCTTTACTCCAATAACTCAAGAAATTGAGTTAAGAGTATCCTAACATGAATGTTAGAGTGAGGAAGAGTTCGTAGGGGTCCCTTTAAAACTTGGTCGCTTGGGTGATGAGCTCGAGATGAGCTGACTTAATGTACTCACTATAACGAGAAGGGTAGAAAGGCAAAAGTTCAGTATTTGAACTAGAAAAAATAAATTGGGGGGGGGGGGAGGGGGGTGGTAGAGAATGGAAAATGGAAATTTGAATGCAATTCAAGAAACGAATTAAGACTTATAATAAAAAGGAGGAAAATATAGGGATAAAGTAGATACCATATACTTTCACTACTTTGTTAATTTGTTTGTTGGAATAATTAGAGGGATAATATGCTTACTAACAGCCGCGAAGTTTAAATGGGTGTTTTTCCCCCTAGGATTGAGTATCTACTTTTGAAATAGAAATCTTAAGTTAAATGCTTGGATTAACATTTCTTTTTTCTAGAATAGCTGATTAATTTCAATCGTAGTACTCTAATCACATATTTCAATTTGGTTAGAGTAGTAGGCATTATAAATTAGTGAGTCTGAAAATGTGAAATATCGGATATCTTGAATTTACAATTAGAAAATTTATATTTTTAATGATTGATTTCTTTAGTTCTATTTATTTCGCTTGAGGATAAGCAAAAGTTTAAGTGTGGGTGAGTTGATAAAGGCATATTTTTCATGTTTTAAAGTGTAAATTAAGATAAAATTGTTATTGATTTTATAGAAATCATTAAGAATTGGTACTTAATTATTTTTAATTGGACATTGCAGGAATTAGAGGATTCAAGAGTGGAATTACGGATGATTTAGAGGAATTTTAAGTAAATTACGAAGTTCAGATCAACACATGCAAATTAGAATTAAAGGCAGCCGGCTTACAACTTACAACTTACACCGGTAGCTTTTGATGTCTATACCGCCGACCTTTGATGGCTACGCCGGCCTTGCACTTATACCGTCGGTCTTCATGAAAAAGAAACTTCACACGAGCCAATCATAATTTTTCATATAAATAGCTTATGTTTCATCATTTGGGAAACTTTTTGACACTTTTTCCTTAGATGTAGAGAGTCGTAGAATAGTCTTTAAATAGTTCTTGAAGAATTCTTCGGGAGAATCACTTTGATCATGGAGAGCATTTTGTTTTTATTGTAGGTTATGGAGACCAATTTGAAGTTGCAATTGAAGATTATCTTTTTCAATACAAAATTTGTGACATCTATTTCAATTATTCTTATGCAATTTTGTGAATTACTTATGCTTTCAATTATGAATTTCCTTGTAATTTCAATTAGTATTTGTGTTTTTGTTTCCAAATCCATGGCTGGTTAAATTTATTTGTGGGAATTAATGAAACCCTAGATAGCTAAGATAATAATTGTGTTCATATTATAGGATTAAAAAATATATGGATGACTCATGATTGCAATTTCCATGATTTTGATTATAATTGTTTAATTAATTATAATTGTTAGAAACCCTAATGATACGGGAGTTGATATAGGGTTTGTTAGAAATTCTTAGTCAATTTAATTAATCAATATGGAAGCAAAGTTAATTGAATTAGTTAAAAATTATCTAGAGATTAATGCGATATTCGACAATTGATTATTCACTAAGACATTGGCAATTGATTATTCATTAAGATATTAGGGATAATTGATTTAGGACATTAGACAATCATAGTATTGGGAGTGGAAGTAGAGTTAATTGAATTAATTAGAAATTATCTAGAGATTAATGTGATATTCGGCGATTGAATATTCACTAAGACATTAGGGATAATTGATTTAGAACATTAGACAATCATAGTATTAGGAGATATATGATTATAATTTAGAGTACATTGTTAATTAGAAGATACGGAAGCTAACTAATTAATTAGGGGTTTAAATCCTTAAGTTTTAAGATATAATAATTTCACTTGAATGACCATATAACTATTAATCTATATAACATGATAACAATTTGACTTGCGTAATTTAGAGTGGATTCTGTTTTCTCACAATTCTTAATTGATTGCTTAATTTTAGATTTTTCATACTTATTTTCTTTTCAATAGTTTTAGAGTAATTATTAAATTAATTAATTTAATTTTGATTGCCTGAATATTGATAGGAACTAATATAGGATTAGTAATTTCTTAGTCTTCGAGGGATCAACAACCTTACTGTCTCTATATTACTTGATTCCAACCCAATATATTAGCTGGAGTATTCGTAATTTATTTTTATATATATAGTCTAAGCAAATCAAAGAATCCTCATACACTTCTAATTCTTGAATATCTTTATTTAGGGCCATTTTGAGTCCCATGATGCGTGCTTCGTATTTAGTAATATTATTAGTGTTTGGGAAAACAAGTTACATAGCTATAGGGTATTGTGTACATTTAGGGGATATTAGTATTGCCCTAATTTCACACCCGAACTTGTTGGCTGCCCATCAAAGAACATCTTCCATTTTGGTGATTCATCATTATCTTCTTTATTAGAACTTCCTTCAGTTGCTAAATGTCTTCATTGAGGAAATCGACTTGTACCTCTTAGGGGGTGTCATCAGAGGGATTTTTTGCTAACTGATTTGCTAGAGCTTATCCCTTGACTAAATTTTGGTTCACATATGTAATGTCGAACTTTGATAGTAACATTTGTCACTTTGAGATTCTGCCGATTTGTTTACTAAGTACTTTAGGGGATCATATTGAGTCAGCAATTCAACCTGGTAATAGAGCGTGTATTGTCTAAGCCAATGCATTACTCAGACCAAAGCACAGCAGGTTTTTTTAATTTTTGAATATTTATGTTTGCCTTTAGTGAATTTATTACTTAAGTAATATTCAACCAGTTCTTTCCCTCCCTCATCTTTCTAGTCGAACATATACCCTATAGATTTTGGTAATATTGTTAAGTATAGAAATAAAGGCTTCCCAGGTTTAGGAGCCACCAAAATTAGAGGGTTCATGAGGTATTCCTTAATCATTGTGAAGACTTGCTCTCATTCTTCATCCCAGTTTATCTTGGCATTTTTTTTCAACAACTTAAACAAGGGACTGCATTTATCTGTGAGTTGAGATATGAACTGGGCTATGTAGTTTAAACGGCCCAACAAACTTCTAATTTCTTTAAGTGTGCATGGAGGGGGCAAGTCGGCTATTGCTTTAACTTTATCAATCCACGTCGATGCCTCTTTGGCTGATTATGAAACCTAGTAATTTCCTTGAAGTCAATCTGAAAGTATACTTCTCTGGGTTGAGCTTCAATTATAATTTTCTCAACCTATCAAACAATCTCCTCAAGCTATCCACATGATTTTTTCCTTCCTTGGACTTTGTGATCATACCATCAACATATAAGTCAACTTCTTTGTCGTGAAAGATTGCAACCATGGCTCTTTGGTAAGTTGCCTCAGCGTTTTTAAGTCCAAAAGGCATTACTTTATAGTAAAATATGCCTCAAGTTATGATAAATGTGGTCTCAGCTTTATCTTCTTTAGACATTTGAATATGATTATATTCGAAGAACCTATTTATGAATGAGAAAAGTGGTTCCCTACTATTTTATCGACTAAGACATCAATATAGGGCAAAGGAAAATTATCTTTAGGAGTTGCTTGATTGAGGTCTTGAAAATTCACGCACACCTTGACTTTTTCATTCTTCTTCATTACTAGCACAATGTTGGCTACCCATTCAGGATAATTAGATACCTTGATGAAACCGACCTCTAGTAACTTTCTGAGTTCTTCCTTAATTTTCAATAAGACATCCAATCAGAATCTCCTTAGCTTCTGCTTCTTGGGTATGACATCTTCTCTTGTAGGTAAGCGGTGGACCACGATTGATGGATCTAATCTAGGCATATCTTCATAAGACCATGTAAATACATCTTGGTATTCAGATATTAGTGCAGTTATTTCTACCTTTTATTCTTCTTTCAAAATCCCTCAAATTTTCAATATTTTGGTGTTATCATTAGTCCCAACATTAATTGTCTCAATTGGCTCATTAATGAAAATTCTACTCATTTCATGTTTTTGCTAGCTTTCTTGTACATTACTGTAGTCATTAATATTACTCTTGACGACTAACCCAATAGGGTTAGAAGTGATATCAATATTTTCATCACCTATATGTGTGGGGTATCTATTGATAAGCATTTTTCAATAATTATTATGTGGGTTTATATTAGTCGGCCCGATACTTAAGCCCAATCTAATTATCCAGTTTAGGGACAATATCCATTGACAACATTATAAATACCAAGCAAGACCCCCAAGCAAGAAGACCCTCTTTTTCATTCTTTTACTTTCATAATCATTCAACAATTTTACTCTCATGATAAGAGGGCTAACTTAAACATCAGAGTAGCCGTATCAGAGTACCCTCTGGCGTCTCCTGTAGCCGTGTTTTTGTTTTGCAAGTATTAACACACTAGAATGAGAATCATTAGTCAACAATTGGCGGTTGTCTGTAGGAATTGAAAAAAAAAATTGAACGATTCTCTAAAAAGATGCAAAAGGATAATTCTTTCATGAGTTTTTCTAAATCCGGTTTGTCCGATTTGATTTTCTCCACTTCTCTCAAATTCAGAAATCTAGATAAACATCTTCATAGTTTGTTGTTATATTTTGGAGACTTGAATTCCTCCATGCTTCTTGTTTTTAAGCCACGACATTGATGTTTCCTTTTCATATTTTTATGGCATTTGATGGTGATTTAAATAGTTGGTTTCTCTGAATATACCGCCATTGAATTATTTGTTGAAAGGATTTACCATCAGGAAATTGAAACAACTTCATTAACCATCATTTGTCTAGCATTTGATGTGTCGTAATCAGCCATCCAACCACTTGGTAACACGATGATGCTGAAGTTTTTAAGAATACTCGATCAGGTTTGTTCTTCGAATAGGAACTTCATGATTTGCTCTCGAGCCACGTTCTACCATTTCCTCTTGACTATATCTATCCTCAAACGCCTAGCTGGATGATGGAAGAAAAATAATGCTCCATGCTCAAGAGATCATATGAAGAAAGATGTTATAGCTCGACACGTATATTCTCAGCGAATATGGATGCGCTTCTATCAATGCTTCTCGGCATTTGTGGAGCTGCTGAGATCCAAAATGCCGAGAAGCATTGATACTGAGATAGATCTAATGGCTTGCAACAATGGCCGAGAAGCCTGAACTTATTGCTCCGAGACATCATCGAGCTTCCTGTTTCGACCAGCATTACATCCATGCCAAATGCCTCGAAGCCGTGAATATTTGACGAGAAGTTTTGGCCGAGTAGTTCGGCAAATGGGAACATCGAGCCTGTGTCGAATAGCCGAGACATTTTGGTCGAGAGTAGCCTACGCCAAGCTTTTCACTGCAGCAATTAAATCGAGAAAATACCAGCAGCAAATTTCGAGCAAATTCTAAGCTACACCAAAGTAATTCTGAGCGCGGAGTATTCTTTCCAAGCAAGTACAATAACTGAGCCTGTTGTCGACTAAGTTCCATAGCCGAACTTGTGCACCAAGCAATTCCTGTTAACTGACTTGAACCTCTCGTTGAGATGCTTAGTATATTCACTTAAATCAGATTTCTAAAGCTTAGAGAAGCTTAGAAAATAAGTCAAGTCAGCTTTGATTGAAACTGAGGCATGGACTTTTGAAGGAACTTACAAGATGTAGCTCGGATATTTTTTTCATCATGCATGTATATATATATATATATATATATATCTGAAAGAAGAAACAATACGAGCTGCTGACAAAAGCTTGAAGGCACGAACCGAAATCCATACCATGATAACGAAACAATTAATGATAAGTCAACCGAGCCAATGCCAACCGAGTGTTCCTTAAAGGGCACTCCAACATCCGACCTAAAGGATAGTCCGAAATCCATCGTCCTTTTGCTATAAGATCCGAGCAAGTCAGCAGCCGCGAACTTTTCCAATTTTTCGCCGACAGTTGTACAACCAACCCATGACATGTTGAGTTCTCCGAGACAAGGTTCACAACGATCCGAGCAAAACTTTATCCACGTGGTCTGAGCACCGCACATGCCATCTCCTTCACCAAGCTCCTTGCGACTTGGTTGTTCACAACTGCAAGTAGGATCAAGCAGCATTTGAGCTTCAGATTTGAATAGTTGAAGCAGGCCGGGCAAGTGCTGCCGACCAACGACAACAAGCTGCAACGCAGAGCAGCAATGTATAATTACCGAGCAAATGGCCGGCAATGCCGAATGAAAATGTCGAGCTGAAGACCAATCTTTGCCGATCAATATCGAGCCAAGCAATTTATATGCCGAGTAACTTTGACGAGCTTATGGACAGCTAGTCACCAAGCCGGTCACCCATGCACGCATCTGAATAGTTGATCAAAGCTCTCTACTTTGATGACCAGATTGCTTTCGGTTGATAATCAATTTTCGCTTATTTGGCATACTTGTCCATTTGGCCACTGATATGACAAATATATTAAATCTCTTGGCATACCTTTGGAAAAATAACATACGGTATTTATGCCAAGTATCCTAAATCCGTTCTTCGTTTGAATTCAAGCTCATGGTACGAATAGTTATCATAAACATGGTTATATTACGTAACCATCTGCCCTCTTTACATATCAGGAAAAATGTCAAATCAAGAAATTTTCATGTGTTTTAATAGTTTTTTCGACAACTGTCTTAGAAATTATAGCCAACTATAAATATAGGAAAGAAAACTCCGTAAAATTTCTCTCTTTAACACTTGACTGACATACTTTTTATATTAAGTCAACCTACTAACTTAGACATCGGAGTAGCCGCACTGGATTGACCCCAGTACCAAGCATCTCATTCTCTTTTGTAGGATTTTCCTTGATCCCAAAATTCACCAACAATACTTTCTACCGAGATGATCTACAACAATAAATGCAAAATTTCATCAATTTGTAGCTGGTTAACTCAAGGATGGGATGTCCGAGTTCCAAGCTCACTTTGGGCTAAGCGATAGTTCTAATGCGAACCCTTCTTATAAGCTACTAAACCAAACTTGATGGGTCTCAAGCTTCACATTCAAATTCCTTTTCAAAGTGACAAGTCATAATAGATTTAAATTGATCTTCATTTGAATTTTGGTAAGAGTTTTGAACTTTAATTACCAACCATTGAACTCTACAACCAGATAACCTTTGAGTCACTTATTGGCTACAGTAAAAGAGCATCTTAGATGCTTTTTTATCCTGTGAGTTGTAGTGTGCATAAATCCCAAGCTCCATAGGACAAACGGTTGCAACAATTCCTCCATTAATTACCGACCTACTTTCGAGTTGTGTGGCTCAACAACATTTGGCCAAGCAACTTGAAGCTTTGATAGGATTCTAGGTACTGACCCGATGACATGTCAGGTTTTGGACTACATGGGAGGCTTGTTCGTGAGCTTTGTGTGAATGGATGACCTGTTTATGTGCTCTATTAGTGCTGAAGGGCCTACCCTACTCTGTTGCGTTAGCCCTATTATGCTGTGTTGCGAATCGTGACCAAGAACAGATAAGGCCGGTCGCTAGATGGGTTCAAGCTTATAGAAAGCTCGAAAAGGATTAATGGGGAAAAGTGTGAAAGGATAAAAAAGAAGAATGAAACAGTAAGCAAAACCTATAAACAGCACCAGAGAATATGATACACCAATAGAACTTTCGAGAACTTAAGGCTCAATTCGATATGACGCATGAATTGGTCCGGTGAGGTTACTCGTCACCTAACTTTGCTTAAGGAAAAGGATAAGAGTAATGTCGAGAGTAAACAAACAGTGTTTACACAAGGAAGAAAAAGTACTCAAAGAATGTATTAAGAATAATATGGTGTTCTCACAGTTACAAGTACAAGGGTATTTATACCCATAAATTAGGGTAACTTGCCTAAAAAGGAAAAGATAGAAAGGGCATTTTCTAAGGGAGTAATGTACAAGATACAAAAGGGTAAAAATGAATATACAGGAACAAAAAATCATTGGCGCAACGGATTTTACACATGATACTATATATGGGTAATGCTACATTGGTGAGGTCGTTAAAAGATGCGGATAAAAAAGGACGGATAGATGGGCTTATCCAAGTAAGGATGGCTCAGTTAGTCCAGACTTTCTCTCTCGTCTTCTCAACAAGGAAGATGCCAAATAATAGGTCGGCTTGGTGTTAGAGAGTAATCATCAACTCGTCATACAGTACTGTATGAAAGGTGACTCGGCAAGCAAGTACTCGGTCTTGGCAGGGGTTAGTTGGAATAGAAGGATTCGTCATGCCAACCCCTTTAGTCCTCAGGCTCGGTTGGAGGTCAGAGGTTTAGTAGCCTAATTCCTATCATGTTGAGTGCGACTTGTTTTCCCTTAACCGAGCTCTCAGATAGATCTATTTATGAACTCCATCCATATAGGAAGACCTGCCCTACTTTGATAGTTCTATCTTGGACTACTGGTTGTGCCTTGTTTTGCTAAGCTTTCCTCACTATATTAGGTCTGTCCTACCCTTCTAATTGGCTCAGCCATACAAGTTTGGCCACCATCCATGTTAAGATTGGCCCGGTTACGCAAGGTTAGCCATTGTCATGTCAAGTTAGCCTCAGATCGGTTACTACCATATCAGGTTGGCCTCGGCAACATCAGGTCGGCTTAGGTCATATAAGATCGACCTCGGATAAGACAGGTCATCCAAAATCAGGTCCGCCCAAATCAAAGCTCCAAAGTCTCCAATCGCTCTTTAGAATCAAACATCAACCCCTCACTCGAAAAACTCAATCAGCTATATATTTTACTTAAGTTATTTAGGTTTCCTATTTCTTGTATTTTCCTTAAGTAGTCTTCATGTATTATTTGTAATTATTGGAATGCCACTAAGGCATCCTTTAGTCATTTTATTTACAACTTTACTACTTTATATAAATATAACACTTGTATAGGGTTTTAAGGAGATTTACAACATTAATGAAAAACCCTTGAGTCTTTTCTCTTAGAAAGTTTTCTCTTACCAGCTCTTATTAATCTCTTTAGCAAGGATTGTGGCGAGCAAACCTTGGGCTTAGTGCTCATGCATCATATCGGATACTAACTTAGGTTTATGTATGGTTCTATGGTATGTCATATCGGTACAGTTAGTGCGCGGGATTACTAAACCATTGACTTTCATTTATTTTTCGAGCCATCTCGCGGCCTATCCATTAGTTTTCGTATGATACTAGGTTCGTGTGTTCATCAATGAATCTGTATCATCTTGGTATCAGAGTACGGTTCCGAAAAGAGAGCGTGTGAAGTTGCTGTGAAGATTTGTATGTGTTTGTTGATTAGTAGTTGTTGTGTTCCTTTAATGGGTACTAAAGTTGGTCCTATTGGAGTAAGTTTTGAAAATATTAACCCATAAATCAATAAGTCTGGTTCCTATTATGCTCTGTTGTACTCTGTTCTTCATTGCAAAAATAGAGGAGGTTCATTTCTGTATACACCTATGCATTTGGGTCATATTGGCCATGGGCTAGAGTAATGTGTGCTATTACAGTAGTGGTAGTTAGAAATTAGAGTCATGTAAGTCTGTTATTGTATTGGTGAAGTACACAACTAGGTTACATGTGTTGGGATAGAGATTGTGTAGGGTTTTTCACATAACAATAACTACAGAAATTACAAGGGATTTGAATTGGGTGCCTTAAATTGTTGTCATGCCCCGAAGCGGTAGAGTCGTAATAACCTTGCCGTGTAAACCATTCTAAGATAAAAGTTGACCTTACAACTGCTATCCTAGACCCGATCTACACAAGGTGTCCACGACTAACCCGCTTTGAAGTAAATAGTTTGTAATTTAAATAAATCATTTACTTAAGAAAGTGAGAAAATATATATATACACTAAAATTTAGTTATTACAATTAACGTTTACAATATTTTTCCGTAATATATTTCCTACTTATTACATTATTTAGAAATGAAAAATTCTAAAATAAAAGCTTAGACCTTAAAAATATATGTTTGTTCTTCAAATGTTTTTCCTTACTCCCTAGGATCAAGCAGTTGTTAGCTTCAGAGTAGTTATATGCCGCTTCTTAGCCAGCACTTACACGACGTCTATAGGGATGTGAGCAACTACAACTTAATAAGTTAAGATGGAGGACTTAAAACTATACCATAAACACAACAAGGTTATTAATCAACTTATTAGGGGAAATGTATGTTCAAGCAAATGTCATCGCATGACGTTGTTCGGCCTATAATGAGATTAGAGAAATTACGCCCACTCTAATCTGGGTTGAGGAGTTGCTGTTAATGCAACAACTCACGACTAAACCCAGGCTCGTGCAATGGAGACACCGCTCCTCCCGTGACTACCTTCAAACCATTGACTTCACTCTCGCCATGACCTCCTCTCCTATCACTTAGTTCGACTAAGGATGAAGAAGGGACCATTATGCAATCCTATGCTATCTCTTTCGAAGGGGTCGGTATTTGGTCGGAGAATCTTAGGTTTCCCCTAATAGGTTGTTATGCAGGTCCGATTATGATTACGGGTCGTATATTTGATTAGGTCCAGTTTAGGGTGATTAATCATTTCATATAAATCATACAATACAAGTCAAAACAATAAACAGAATCATAGTATCACTCATAATCAAGCACATATATACAACCAACTATCTAACAAGTACAACCAAACATAATCTTAAGTCTTCAAAATATAACAATATATTAATCCCAACTTACCTGGACTCTTCGCTCACTTACTCGAGGTCCAACTCGCTCAGGTCATCGCCGATCATCCCTATAACACAAACGTGATTTTAGTTTTTCTTATAACTATTATAGGTTGGTTTTATTCTATAATGCTTATTGTTATGTTTTGTTTAGGGTTTAATATATCCAGTTATCTAGGTTCTCAAATTTTTTACAATTATTCTAGGTTTGGGTTCAGTTTCCGCATCGATTTCTAAATTAGGTTCTAGTTCGATTTCTAAGTACTGTTTTATACTCAAACCCTATAAACTTAATTTAACTCATAATGTGAAATTAATAACATTATTTCAAGATATCCTAAATACCATAATTGCCCTTAGTTAGTATTTTATTATACTCTGTACACTTAAATTCTTAATAGTATACCAAATTTACTCTTAATGTAAGAAATTTTTATATTTTTCATATAATTACATAAATTCAAGATTTCTATCAAATTTATTATATATCCCTATTATTTATATAATATCAATTTTTATTCTAATATCTTCTATTTATTATATTTTCAATAATTACATATTATGTATATAATATACATCTAATATTTCTAACACTCTAATTACCATCTCCCAACATCAATTATTATTTCAAAATGTCTAAATTCATCCTAAATCAGATTTTACACCTAATTACCCTATTTTACAAAATTAACTTAAAATTTATTATTTTTTCCCTATTACTTATTTACTACATAATTAACCTAATAATTACATTTAACACCCTAAATGCTACAAGTATCGTACTTCATCAGATTTCAACATCCTAAAACATATAATTATTCATTAATTAATAATTAACTATTTAATTACTTAATTAACCCTAAATTACCTATTTTATGCCTCATTTTAAGGCCTAAAAATTATCTAAAAATTTCAAAAATTACTTTTTGAAAACGGGCTTTATAGCACTGTTTTTTTATCATCTAAGTAGTCTACACAAAAATTTTGGGCTCAAAATTACACTCCAAAGGTCATTTATTTCTAAACCGAAACATATTCAATTTTGCATGATTTCTTAAGGACCATATATCACGGGACATATTTTCATCAAAATAATATTTTTCCTCAAAACTACATACAAAAATATTCTAGAATAACAAAATTCATAATTTTCTAAGAGTATTTACTATTTTTACAAAATTACATTAAATCGGGCTGGAAATCGAACTCATTGGTCTGGGTGGCTTCGGCCACTGCCGGCTACCGTGGCCTTGTCAGCCGGTCTAGGCACTGCCACCACTGTGTGGTGGTGGTGGTGGCCGTCCACTCCTAGGTGTTTGTTTGGTGTGGGTTCCCCTCTAAGGCCTTAATTACACAATTTTCTTATTTTTTTTTTCTAACCTTAATTTTTCTCTCAATTTTGCCTCTCTCTATTTTTCTTGCTCTCCAAACTGACCAAATGAGCTTTTAAATTTTTCTTGCTATTTATAGAGTTTAGAGAAATTATTGTGCATTAATTTGATTAGACAACTACCTTATCTTCTTCCAATTTGCCTTTTGTGTTGTTCTAATTTAATTGGATAATTTTTTTCTTATTTTCCCCAGCTGCTACGACCTATATTTGGATCATTCCTTATTTTTTCTGATTTTTCTTTATTTTTATTTAATTAATTATGAATTTTATTTAATTATTTAATAAGTTTTTAGCCAATTTAAGTAATTTCGCGTATTTTTATCTACACGTAAATATATGTGAGGTACATGTGAACATTCATAATTATTATTTAGGTCATTCTATGATTTTTAATATACATATAATTTATCTCTAGTAATTTATTAGTTATTATATTACGCTTTTCATCTTTTCGATAATTAATAATTATTATACTTAAAATTTGAAAATTTTATAGTTTCCTATTTTATTACTTATTTTCTTAAATTCAAGTTTATGGGATCATCTTTACTAATATTTCTAGCTTTACTTTATAATTTAGGCTTGATCGGATCTTTCAACTGATCGAAACCTCGAGTGGCTGGTTGTAGGGTTTACAATTGTGAAGTGGGAGTTTGATTTTCTAGCAAACATGCTCAAATTCTGTGGTTTTGGTCATTGAATTTGGACATAGGGTGGTTCAATGGGATTCTTCCATGTAGTTGCAACAACAATTAATGGAATGTGTTGTGGCTACTTGTTTTGAAATCAAGGTTTTCAACATTAATTTATAGTGTTTAGTGGTTGTTAGCTGCGGAAGCTTTGTTGTTGCACTTTGTAGAAGTTATTTGAATTGTTGTGTTGACTGAGAGTGCTGAACTGAAGAAGTGCTGAGATGTCATTCTAGTAAAGTGTTGCTCAAATTGAGACCAGCAAAGGTGTGCACTTTGGCTTGTTATTCCCATTAACTTGTCGAGTCGAACTGTTATACTCCTAAGGTTACTAAGCTATGTTGTTTAGCTATTCAACTTGTCAAGCTGGTCTCTAGTGTTTAAGCTCAAGCGACAAATTGCTACAACCTATTAGTCGAGTTGATTCTAATATTCGAGCTAAGTTGAAGTGTCGAAGTGAAGTGGAAGATTTGAGCTGTGTAAGCATTTAAGCTACTGAGTTCTTGAATCACTGAGTGTTGGATAGTTCTAGTCATTGCTAATGAGACTTCTTATGAGTCGAGCTAGTCTACTAACATGATACCTCCATTTAACATGGCTTATGACAATCAAGGAGCACATGGTTGTGATTATGACTATGAAGATATAAGGTCAAGAACACCTATGTTTGATGGTTATGGACCTCCAGAAAAATACTTAGATTGGGAATTCTGAGTTAATAAAGTCTTTGAAAAGTATTCATGCAATGAATGTGATAAGGAATATATCATATAAGATCAACTTCAAGGCTTTGCTAGGACTTGGTGGAAGAATGTATTAAGGTAAAGGATCTTAAGAGGGGCGAGTACTACATGGAGCTTAATGAGACTTGCCATGAGAGAAAAATTTATACCCCCATCATATCAAGACGAGTTGTATGAAGAGCTATCTACCTTGAGGCAAGGGCAATTGAGTGTCCAAGAATTTGCTTAAGAATACAAAGTACTCTTGCGACGATGTGAATTGTATGAGTCTCTTTCGTGTACTATCTTACAACTCATGAGAGGATTGAGACCAGAGATCGCCCAACGTATTAACCTCTTAGGAGTAAGAAGCTTAAATGAAGCCATTTGACTAGCCTTAAGAGTTGAATTGACCATTAATGTCGATCCTCTAATGTACAAAAACAATTAGAGGTTATACTTGTTTAACTTGAGGAGCTTAGAGAAGAAATGAAGCAGCAAAGGGATACTCATACAGAGAAAGTTGACGAGAAGGAAGCCCGAAGAAAGGAAGTAGGGGAAGGAGAGATGAAGGCTGCTAGAGAGATGAACAATAGAGCTGTGGAAGACTAAGCTAAATTGTAGTTAAACCCCCATGTTCTGGAAGTGGTTCCATTACCTACCATGAATACCGTAAATGGTTGCTCTAGGAATTACTATGTTTATCTTCCTCATATCAGAATCTTACGTCATAGTCATTTGACAAGTTTACATGGCATTGATATGAGCAATTACAGCATCGTACTTGTGAGCTATTATCAATTGTCGATTGGAGATTATCAAGGCTGAGGTGATGGATATGTATATTGGGGATATATTATGTTGACTTTCGGTTCTCTTATGTTGGAAAGATTTGAAGTGTGTAGATGGAAGGAGGAACAAGAATCGATTTATAAGGAAGCAGAGGGAATACTGATTGCAACAAATGAGGAGGTTGTAGGATCTGAGCTAATTGAGCTTGAAGAGGCGGAGGCCCTTCTAATTGATGAGCCATCTTATATCCTACTGACATAAGATCTACGAGCCCATAATCTTTTGTATGACCCTTAGATCATGTTACTTCCTATAATTGATAGTTGTTGGGACTACCATGGTGTAGTTAATTAGATCCATGATGAGTGGAAGTAAAGATCTATGATAAAAGGTTTGATTGATAGAGCCCACGACGAGTAGAGGGAGTGTCGGTTGGTAATAACCTTATTACAAAAGCCAGAGTATTTTCGTATATCTAAATTTCAACATTGTCAATTAGTGTTTGACTTTGAAGGGATTTGGAGCTACTAACTACTAAGTTTTGAGTCGAAACTCTTCCAAGAGGGAGGGGATGATAGGATTCCAAGCACCAACCTGATGACATGCTAGGTTTCAAACTATATGGGATGTTTGTTCGTGAGCTTTGCGCAAAATGGATAACCTATTTATGTGCTTTATTAGTGCTGAACGGCTTGCTTTACTCTGTTGGTTCGACCTTATTATGTTGAGTATGACTTGTTTTACCCTGACCGAGTTCTTAGATAGATTTATCTATGAACTCCATCCATTTAGGAAGACCTGCTCTACTTTGATAGTTTTGTCTTAGACTACTAGTTGTACCTTGTTTTGCTAGGCCTTCCTCACTATACCAGGTCTGTCTTACCCTTCCAACTCAGCTCGGCCATGCAAGGTTGACTACTGTCCAAGTTAAGATCAGCCCGACTATGCAAGGTCAGCTACTATTGTGTCAAGTCGGCCTCAAATCGATCATTGCCATATCAGGTCGGCCTCGGCAACATCAGGTTGGCTTAGGTCATATAATATTGGCCTTGGACAAGACAGGTCATCCAAAATCAGGTCCGCCTGGATCAAAGCTCCAAAGTCTCCAATTACTCTTTAGAAAATCAAACATCAACCCCTCATCCGAAAAACTTAATCGGTTATCTATTTTACTTATGTTATTTAGGTTTCCTATTTCTTGTATTTTCCTTAAGTATTATTTGTAATTGTTGGAATTCCACTAAGGCATCCTTAGTCATTTTATTTACAACTTTACTACTTTGTATAAATAGAACACTTGTATAGGGTTTTAGGGAGATTTACAACATTAATGAAAAACCTTTGAGTCTTTTCTCTTAAAAAGCTTTCTCTTATCAGCTCTTATCATTCTCTTTAGCAAGGATTATGGCGAGCGAGTCTTAGGCCTAGTGTTCGTGCATCATATCAGATACTAACTTAGGATCGTGTGTAGTTCTACGGTACGTCATATCCGTAGTGTTAGTGTATGGGATTGCTAAACCATTTACTTTCATTTATTTTTCAAGCCATCTCGTGGCCTAGACCCATCCATTGGTTTTCGTATGATATTGGGTTCGTGTGTTCATCTACGAATCCATATCAAGCTCCTTAACTAAGTTGCTTTACATATCTTCCAAGCTTTGCTGAGCTTCATGGCTGAATGACTATACCCCAAACTTGTTGAGTAAGTGTTGCCAACCTTTGAGGTAATAGTCCGAAAGTCGAGTTATCTATTCATATGTTGAGTAATTATCCATCTCTTTACCAAGAACTATTCACAGTAACCAAGCTCTGCAAAAGCCAAGTTATTTATACCAGCCATACAAGACCAAATAAAATCGAGCTCATAGTGACCTACATAGCAGCTCAAGCTACTTGAAAACACGACAATTTGCATGGCCACACTCAAAGTTACATGCCATGCCGAGCTATACTTAATTGGCAACAAATGTTGAGCAACTAAAAACCGATAAAGTATATATCAAGTGAAGCCTTGTAGCCAACAACTACTAAGTAGCAGTTTTAAATATTTGACACTAACCTACCAAGCATTAAGCCTCATCTCATGACGTTCTCACTAACGAAAGATGAGTAAAGCCTCTCGATCTTTGTTTTTGGTTCGTTTGATTAGTCATTTTTAAAACATGTGATTTATATTGTGCCTTATGCCGACCAACTATCAATATTCACACTTGACGCATAGATAATGTGCTATCTATCTACATTTTGCTCCATGATTTGAGTTGATAAGCTTAATGAGGGAAAGTGTTGACTATTCGATGCCTGAAATGATTGATTCAATTCTTGACAGGCTTATTCTTACTCTTTTGGGGACAAGTTCAAGAATTCAAAAATAAACTAAGGCTAAATAAATACCCTCTATTTTAAGCCTACGCAAACATAATTTGCTAATGGCTATTTCTTAATTACTCTAAGTCTTATACACAACGGAAGACGAGCTACTATAAATTCAATTACTTTATCTAGTAAATAGACAATGGGCCACTCAAAAACTCTAAGCTAATAAGCAATGATGGGTAAAATGTTCTATGTCTAAAAGGTTGCATGGACTATAAGTGAACAAGCTTATAGTCCTATACTATAATGGACTAGAGGCCAACTAGCCTATTGTATAGCTTTACTTAGTACAGGTCATGCCTTACTTAGATGACCTACATTCCTCTCCAGCCTTGTCAAGCAACTTAATACAGGTCTTGCCTCACTTAGATGACCTACATTCCTCTTTAGCCTTGTCAAGCACATTAGCTTCTTTAGGCCTTCGCCTTTTTAGGCATAATAACCTCTTTAGGCCTTTACCTTTTTAGGCACACTTGCTTTTTTAGGCCTTTGCCTTTTAGGCATAATAGCCTCTTTAACCACTTTAGTCTCATTAGACCCTTGCCTTTTCAGGCATACCGGCCTCTTTAGGTACTCTTACCTCTTCAGACGTAAGCCTCTTTAGGCCTTCGCTTCTTTAGGCTTTAGGCACTTTAGCTTCTTCGGGTCTTCGCCTTTCTAGGCATACCAATATTTATAGGTGCTTTGGTGCTCCTACTTTTCGCCTTTTCAGGCCTTTGTTTCTTTAAGTGCTCTAGCCTCTTTAAGCTAGAATTACAAACCTTTTTAGAAATCCCATGAAATCAACCTCTCTAAGTACTCTTTTTTCTGACTTTGTCGCCAAAGAGAGTGGGGGGCAAGTATTGATAGGCATTTTTCGATAATTATTATGTGGGATTTTATTAGTTAACCCGATAATCCAAGGACAATCTCCATTGACAACACTATAAATACCAGGCAAGACCTCTAAGCAAGGGGACCTTCTTTTTCATTCTCTTACTTTCATAATCATTCAACGATTCTACTCTCATGATAAGGGGGCTAACTTAGGCATCAGAGTAGTCGCGCCAGAGCACCTTCCGACACCCCTGTAGCTGTGTTTTTATTTTGCAAGTATTTACATACCGAAACGAGAATCACCAGTCAATAGTATCCATGGCCTTTATTCGAAGCATCGGATTTGAACAAAAGGTATATAAAGGAAAGAGTGTGAGTAAGGAAGAAGTGAAGAGAACGAAGACTGATTCTTATTATGTTAAAAGAAATTCTTTCAAGTACAATATTATAGAATAGAGGTAATTATTACAAAACTCCGTAAAATACTGAATCGTGATTCATCCTTTACCCTAAAGAAGACTTATTGCTATTTATAGGGATGGCAAACCAATTATTTAGGTGCTGGGGCTTGTAGGACGTGCCGGTTATTTTATTCTTACTGGAGGTGTCCTCTTTGGCAAGCTCTAAAGTCTAGACATTAACCCAGATGAAAGTTTTTGACAATAGTAGGAAGGTCATCAAAGCATGATACAATCCGTCACCTCTTTTGCCTGTCGCTTGCATATTTTGTAGCTCATCACTGGAGCTGGGACATAATCGAGCCCATAGTATCAACTTGGTCTTCTTTAAATTTGGGCTTCTCATCTTTTTTTTTTTTTTTTTATCGGTAATCATACATACTTCTTCAAACATTTGGAGTCCAAAGTCCTCCTGCTCCTCAATGCCAATGTAGGGTATGGCTGTTTCCTTATATATTTCGAAATCCTGGTTACCTCGAATCATGATGACTTGGCCATTTGAGATGAATTTAACCTTTTGGTGTAAGCTTGAAAGTATGCCCCCTGCTAAATGTATCTAAGGTCTTCCCAATAACAAGTTGAAGGTCCTTGGGATGTCTAGGACCTAGAATTGAATGTTGAAAGTCTGGGGGCCAATATCAACCGGAAAGTTGATCTCTCCTATAATTTCTCTTTTAGACCCATTAAAAGCCCTGATTGTTGTCGAACTCGACTTGATTGTAGTCGTATCAATGCCCAATAGATTCAAGGTAGTGAGAGGGCAGACATTTAATGATGATCCGTTATCAATGAGGACTCTTGCTATGATAATGTTGTTCACCCTCACTATTATAAAAAGAGGCTTGGTGTGTTGGTTACCATCTTCACCTAATTTCTTGGTAGAGAAAGAAATCTAATCAATGGTGAGGATAGAGTTGGTGACAGACCTTATCCTTTCAGCTAGTATTTTGTGAAGGACTTTGACTTCCCTCAAAGTTATGAATAAAGCTTCTCGATGTGGTTCTGATGCCATTAACAAACTCATGAGAGATATTTGTGCTGGAGTCTTAGTGAGCTGATCCATTATTTTATACTCACTAGGCTTGATTATTGTGGTGAAGGTAGATAATCCTTCTTCATATTCAATTGGTTCATTATTTGATCTTTCTAGTACAGGTTTCATTTTCAGGTCTTCCTTTGGGTCATGAATTCTACCAAAGTGGGTAATTCCCTGTACAAGTGAACTCGATTTCGCTTGATTTATTACTTGGTAGTTAAGAAGAGTAGTTTTATAATTTTTAAGGGCTAAAGGCACATGGAAGGTATACCTTTTGGTCTTTAGAATTTGCTTCTCCTCTTGTTTGTAGAATCTATAGACCCTAAGCTCCTGGTTGGAATCAACTATGTTGATGGCAAGATTTGAGTCATCAAATATCATGTTAATGATGGGCCCATGGTTAGGCAAAGGGTTGTTGTTGATGTTTAGAACTTGAGCTTCCACGAAGTCTAGTTGGATTATACTTTCGTTAATTAAATCTTAAATTTTATTTATTAATCTCCAGTATAGGTCTATCGAATGGCCCACTTGCCCTAGATGATATTGATACATTACATTAAGATAAAAAACTCTTGGCTTGTACCTTTCATTGGGAGGCTCAAAATAAAGCAGATTATCCTTTCTTAGTTTTTCGAGTATTTAACTAAAAGGAATGGGTATTTTGGTGAACTACCTTAAGGCCCTATTGACTTGAGGTTGGCTTCTGAACTGTTCTTAAGCTAGCAAAGGATTTGCCTTGAAAGAGACCTAAGCATTGGGCCTAGTATTTGAATTAACTATGCCAACAGTAGCTTCTTGGGGCTTGTTGGTGGTGGGTTTAGCAAAGGGTGGTCTTTTATTTAATGGTTCTTGTAATTTGTTGAAGGAGATGATACTTTTAGTCTGACACCCTGCTATCACTACCTCTACAAAACTAGAAAAGGCTTGCCTGACTAAGTGAAAGAAGTAAGGTTTTTCAAGAGGTTGATGAAAGCTGAAGTTAATTCTTTTTCGGTTATTGGGGGTGGATACCCTTGTAGCTAGGGACCTCCACCTTTGGGCATATTCTTTAAAAGATTCATTATGCCTCTTCTTCAGGACAACTAAGTCCATCATGGTTGATGCTACTTCAACGTTGAACTTATATTGCTCATAAAACACCATAGCTAGCTTCTCTCATGTGTTTATCTAGTTCAGATCCAATTGGTTATACTAAGTCAAAGCAAGGCCCATTAGGTTGTCTTAAAAAGTCTGTACCTTGAGTTGGTCGTATTGTACATATTTGCCCATCTTTCGTACATACAGTTTGGTATATAGTTTAGGGTACCTAGTTCTGTTATACTTCTCAAAGTTAGGTACTTTAAATTTCTTTGGGAAGCTTCCATAGTCATAAGTAAAGAAGTTCGTTATACTAGCCTAGTTGAATCCATTGTACCCTTTGAGCATTTTTATCTTCTCAGTGATCTATTGGGTCAATCGCTTCTCGATCTCTTTCAATCTATCCTAGTTAGATTTAGGCTTTGGGTTGACTAGGAATGGGTAAGTGTTTGGCTTGAAAGTCGGGTTGACCTTTGGATAAACCCCTTCTATCTCCAAAGATTCAAAAGTCTGGTTGACTTTGGGATAGGCTTCTTCTACTTCAAGAGATAGGGCTTCAACATTCTTTCCATAATAGGCTTTAGAGTTTTCTTCATTTGATGGAGCTGTGGACTTGAGTAAGGTAATGTGGTCAGCAAGGAAGCTTAGTCAATCTACAATCTTTCCAACTGTTCATTTTGAAGAGTGGAACCTTGATTTGATAGGATCAACAATTTTGAGGTTGATACTGCTGTTGTTGGTGTTGATGTTGTCGTTTCCTTGGCTAGCCATTCTGGTTTGAGAGTGAGTTCAAATAGGACTTCTTTGGAAAGTTTAACACTTGGGAGCAATCTTGGCGACCTAGTTTAAGATCACTTTTTAACAAGCTACATGAATGAAAACGAGGGGATCACAAAACAGCAAGTTTATTTATTATTTCTTAACTCTCAGAGTTTTATTACATCAAAAAAGAAAAATACAAATTCATCTAGACTAATCTTATTTTCTTCTGTGGGCTGAATGCCATTTTCTTCTTTTGGTTGCTAAGTTCAACATCCACTATTTACCCCTCTTCTGACCATGCTCGATTGCTTCCTTAAATTCTTAGATTCTTTTCTAAGCCATGTTTAATTGGTGCTCTAAGGTACGTGATCTTTGCTTAGACTCCCAAATGAGGTTTTCCTACATGTCTTTTTCAATGTAGATGACTTCCACACGAGCTTTTACTTGGTGCATATAGGTCACCATTTTAGAGCTAGGATTCATGGGGGAAGGTTAAAGGACCTCTGGTGTTCAATACTGTATCGTGCCCGCCTTGTGAAGTTGATTGTATAAGTACTCTTTGGTGACCTAGTGTTTGTCTACTTCTCTTATGAATTCACTCAAATTGATGTTAGGGCTTATGGTCCTGATGTCCCACCAAGCCTTGATCTTGCAAAGCTTTGATACCTTTTTTGTGGAGTGAGGCTCTTCAAGGTTAAGAGTGAATGGCTCCGATGAAGGCCTGTAAACTATGTCCTGGATGCCTTTAAACTACTTTACCAAGTTGTTTGGATAGTAACCTATACACTAACTCATTCCAATAAATGTTATGACATGATAATTTTTATAAACCAATATGACCTTAGTGTAATTGCTCTATCTAGTTGTCTATAGTATGTCTTCAACCCGAAAATCTTATAGATCCTCTATCCAGGGAAGGGTAAGGATATTTTTTGGTAATTTGATTTTATCAATGAAAGAGTCAATAAGATCAATCTTATCGGCAAATGTACCCCTTTATCAAGTCTAACCTGAAGCATTTAATGTAGCTGACAAACCATACCATTAACAGTGCCATGCTTGACATAAGATCTCCATAGCCTTTTTTCTTAAGTAAATTAAGGTTCCTTATTTGTATATCGAGTAGGGCAAGAATATAAGACTTCCCTTCCTAAAATTGAGCTACTAATTCTACTACCTTAAAGTGTATAAGGAAAGATCTGCTTGGAAATAGGATGGTGGCAAATATTGCTAATATATAGGCTTTGATTTAATTCTCCCTCCAATTACCAAGAAATAGAGCGCATTTGTTAGAGCTAGGTTCGGTCTGAAACCAATGGACTAGATCCCATATCTTAATAATGTACTTACCCTTGATGGTCCCCAGTAGAGTTGCCATCCCGTTAAGCTTAACTTTTTTCTCTTCGGTTTTATGAATAAGTTTTCTTTAAACCGATCAATATTAAACCCTACTCATTTAATACTAAACATCGATTAGGGTTTGAAGAAAACTAGTTCTTTTAACTTTAAAAACATTTTGGAGTTATTACCCAACCGGAGTCGGGAAAGAGAGTTAAATTATAACCAATTGAGTGGATTGGTTATAATTTAGCTATTAGTCTTTTTGATAAAACTAAATTTATAAACTGTTTTAAGAACCAGAAATTGAGTCTGGGGGTTAAGCTTCTTAAACCCTCACGGGTACAATCAACTTTCCAAATTTAAATCTAATCTTAAAAATCACTTTTTTAAAAAACTATCCTATGAAATGAAGTTTAATTATATTAGGTTAACTCAAGTGAAACTACACCAAAAATGGGAAAAAATGGGTTTTTCATTTTTTATCGTCGCTCTGTAAGTGCCTATGTACTTGCTATTTAGGATTAGATGTATGTAGTTCTTTCTTATAAAACTTTACTGTGTTAAATTCATTTTTAATTTTAAAAAACACGCAGATTTTATGTTTTTAAGTAGATTTAGTTTTATAAGAAAAAATCTAAAAGGTTTTAAATCGAGGTTTTATTTTTGAAAAATTCTAAAAGAGACCTTAAGTTTAAAAAAGGATTGTTTGCTTTTACTTATTTAAAAAAAAAAAAATGTTTTCTAAGTGTCAAAACAATTTTTATTCAATAACCTATTTTTATCTTATTTTTATTATCTTTTTATTATTTTTCTTCATTTAAATCTTAACTAAAAATAAAACAATAAAGAAAAATGACAATCTCTTTTCTCTTCTTTTTTCCTTTCTTTTTTTTTCTTTTCTCTTCTTCTCTCTTTCCCTTTTTTTTCCCTTTCCTTTCCTTTTTCTTCTTTTTTTTTTTTAATTACATTTACAAATATATGAGTAATAAATTAAATTAAATGAATAATGTTTTTTAAAAAAAGATGTAGTAGACCATATCAGCTTTGGGTTGGCTCGGGTCATACAATAAAGAAGGTAGCAGTGGTGGTAGGGGATAATTTGGCTTGATTCGACCACCAATTGAAGTGGGAAGATTTTTTTTTTTTTTTTGTAGGTTTCAGATTGGGGATATGGGGGTAGGGTCGATGCCTTGGCAGTTTAGGTTGCTTTGGGGGGTGGTTTGAGGTAATGGCTTACAGTGGTTGTCGGTGGTGGTATGTAGTAGTTACTGGAAGGGAATGGGAGGTTGGGTCTTGGTTTTCTAACCACCTTGAAGTTAATCGTGGTGGTGGTGGTTTTAGAAGAGGGTGCCTAAAGAGAGATTCGAAGAGAGAGTATGTGGCTATGGGTGCAAAGAGAGAGAGTGATTAAGGAAAAGAGAGAGAGTTCGTGAGTGTGATCCTCTTAGAGTGATGGCCGAGGTCCTATTTATAACCTTGGAGGATTGAGTTAACCTTAGGAAGTTCAGGAATTTCAAAAATCACCATTAAAGCATGACCACTTGAATTTTTTTTTTTTCAATTTTCGAACTTGATTCTTGCCGCATAGGAGGATGAACTTAGATGAATTTTTATCTCGATTTAAAGTATACCAAGTGTATCACACGATTTCACCATTAATTTGGTGAAACCGTATAGTAAATAGGGTAAAAAATGACCCTAAATCGAGTACACAAGAGAAGGAAAGAACTAGAAATCTAGGAAAAAAAAAAAAAGGAAGAAGAAGACTAGAGACGATAAGCACATACTATACGCCCCTATGCGTGCGATTGAAAAATAATTAAGGCGTGCCAAGCACACCCTTCACCCTCTATCCTGCCGAAATGAATCTAGGCCTTGGGCCCTGCTTAAATTATGTAAACTAGGTTTTAAAACCTAGTCTGATCCCTTATCTTCTTTTTTTTTTTCCTAACTAAAATAAAAAATAAATAAAATAATAAAAACAAAAAGTGTGAATCCTAGCTTTCCTTATTTCTTTGAATTTTCTATTTTTTTTTTTGTGATTTTCTTAAATTTTCTATATATTTTTTCATTTTTCCTAAATTATGACCCTTAAAAAAATAAAATAAAAATAAAAAGGAGGCAAAATGGGGTGTCTACATAATCCCCTTACTTGGTGCTTCTCTTCTTATTTATAAGTAAGGGTCCTTACTTGGTCAACTACGTAGCAAGAGGAGATTGGTTGGAACGAAGTCTAGGGAGGAGGCACTATCAGTACTAAAAAAGGATTTTACCCTTTTGCCATTTGGTAGAAGCTTGAGGACTATGCTTATTACATCGGCATGGGCGGTTACCATAACCTAGTAGTTAGACCTTTAGGCCATGTGTTAGGATGTCATTTAGTATTTAGTGAGGAGAGAGAAATGAGTAAGGAGGACAATAGGTCTATCCATGATGGGCAGCGCACCTTATAGGGGTTGCTCCAAGCTGGTGGTGCACTCCTTTTTGGTAGTCAAAAGATGAAATGCTGGATCTTTAAGGGGAGGCCTCAAGTGCTCGAGGCTTAGTCTAAGAGCACTTAGGGTCTTAACCCTTTCTAAGGGTTACATGTGCTCTTTGGTTACGTGCACTTAAAGGGGAGCAAGGGGCAACATAGGTGCTTAGGAGCCACCCAAAGTTTTCGTCTATACTATGAGCTCTAAGGGTAGTGCTAGCATGCATACTCAAGTTATCTCATGTATTTAGTATGGGAAAGTGCCTAGCAAAGGTGAGAGGGGATCTTAAGTGGGCCCATTAAGCTTGGTGATGGGCTTAGGCTTTTAGAGCCTTAGGCTGAAAGGTCACTATCAACAATACGTACAGCAAAGCACTCTATAATTGAGTCTTATAGGGTTTCTCACAACCTTAATAACTTAATACAAAATAAATAAATGAATAGCTAAATTGGACAATAAGTGTAAAATATGCCAACCATGTAAGGGTTGGTTGACTAACCAATCTGCTTGGAGAAAACATAGTCACTTTACTCAACTAAACTCGAGTTTGATTGATTGAGCTCAGGGTTCCCTCATGTTACATGCTCACTCATGCACTAATTCAATATCCTATTGAAATTTAAGATATACTTAACAAGTTAGTTCAATTGATGACATTATTGAGAGTTAATGTATTATAATGATTTTTAATATGCCTTCTTTGTTTAGTTATAATTCAATTTATCTTGGTATTTTTCACTATATATTTAAAAACTGGTATTAAAGCTAAGACTACATATTGGGTGATTTGGTGTAAGGTTTCATTATGAAAGCCTTATTTTATTCTTTATAGGCACTACTACTATAATGTGGCAATTTTGTACTAATGAGATCCATGTTTACAACAAACTTTTTCTATAGCTATTCTTCTCAGTTCTTTCCTTCCTAACAAGGCCAAGTTAGTAGAGTGACCCTATCGAGCTTAGGCTTCAAGTAAAGTAAATGAGTCAGGAAATCGATTTGTCTTCAAATTTACTTCTTTTCTTTAGGGAAATCTTAATTCATTGGTCCTTTCGATACAATCAAATAGAAAACTCTAAGGGTACCATATTCTGAGAGCAAAGAGGGGTCTTGCCCCATTTTCGATGAACAAAATCACTAATTACAATCAAGAGTCAGTTGTGAGTAGGTCATGCTATGAACAAGGATAGCCTTGGCATTACCAACATATATCATGTAAACTTCAAAAATCGCTAAACCCTATAGTTGTAGGCCTTCCAACCATTGGGATACTTTATTTTCCAAGTTCTAAGGTTAGAAAAAGAAAAGAATAAGATAATGACAATTTTTAACTCACTACTTTGTGACATGTATTATTGCTTTAAGATTTCTATTGGGATGGTAGATTGATGGGCAATTTGCCTGCTTAAAATTAGCTTGATGATGATTTTTATGGCAATAGGTACTTTAAAATCACAACTAGGACAGAAGACCCTAATACTACATAAGATAAGCTATGTGAAGTATATCTTCCCATATAGATAATGAGAGAGAATTGATATTAGTTTATAAAGGACAAGATAGTGAATGTCATATCTACAACACCTTAGAACCCTATTAGGCATTACAACCTGCTACATGCCCCTACTATTTAGGGACATGCTAAGGATTTATGTTCATAATTACCTAAAATCTATACCTTATCATGATTGAGAAACATCATCTACTCAACATCAGCATAAAACTAAAAACAAGTCATCAATTCTTCATATGAGAGTACATTCCAATTCTAACATAAGTCATAAAATAGTGTTTCAAAGGAGTCTAGCAAACTCCTAAAACCACAAGCATTAAGTATTGTAAATTAAGGAGTCTAAAAGCTCCATAACAACCTCAAGACAACGTAGGTAAATAAAGGAGTCTATCTCCTCACACTCAACAAAATCCTCCAATCATAACAAAATCTCTAAGTAAAAGTAACCCATCCCTTAATCTCAAAATATTTACAAGTCTCTAATCATCATAGAAGTAAAGATACTTGACTCCTTCCTTTTCTTGAATATCCTTAACATATGGCTCCTCATAAATAATGTAATCATCGGTACATGTGCCTAAAAATGATAAAGAGTAAGATAAGTCTTAGTACATTATGTACAAGCACATGGGGATCCTACACAATTTAACTTACATATACAATGTAAGAAAAAGGTAAGCAATTGTTTATTATCTTGAAATTAGTCCAAAAAGTAACATAGGGGTACTCATGACCCCACCATGCCATGATCTTATATATATATATATAGTGTTTTAGCTACGTTGTTCCATATACAAGTCCACTAGGGAATCCTCACATCTAATTAGCAGTTGTCCCTTAAGGATTTGCCATTAGATGCCCTTAGATATAACTTAGTCCAATTAATTCACTAAAGTCCTAGTAAGCACAAGCAAACAAACTAAGCACTACATACCTGAGTTGTTGAATACTAACTATATGACCTGCAGTAAAAGTAATCTTGAAAGAGAACCCGACCAAAAAAAAAAAAAAAAAAAAGAAATCTTCCCTTAATACACCTAACCAAACTAAACCAAGAAGATTTAAGTTTAATTTCCCCCAACACTCTCGAACTCTAACTTACTAAACTCCAAAGGAATGGAATAGGTGGAAAGATTGGATCTTAGGATAAGGTCCAGTGTAAAAGACACTTAAGTGCAAGTTTGGGATAAAAAAGATTCAAGAATTACAAGTTTATAAGCTAAACAAGGGATAGCATTCGAATGGCAACTATTAGCATTCGAATCTTAAGCCAACATTGCTTACAAAGGCCTAGCATCTAAATACCAAGCTACTATTCTACAATTTTCTAGAACAGCTTAACTTGAAATACTCCTTAAGTTTATCTAACTTCTTCCAAACTTTAATAGACCTTCAAGTACAAATTTAAACATAAAAGCTTAGTGATTTCCAACTCTAGAACTCCATCTGAACATAACTACAAATTCAATCCCTTACACCCAAACTTCAATAACCCTTTATAAGACCCAAAACTAAAAGAGGGAAACATATATAACTTACTTGACTTAGCTTGAACACTTGGAGGAGTCTGGAAGTGGAGCTAAACACCACTAACAACTGAAACAAATAATTTGTTTGAGATTTAATCCTCACTAAAACCAAGTAATCGAAGAACTAAGCTAAAACTCAAGAAGAGGAATGGGAATGTTGTGGGGGGTTACAGGGTGGGGGTGGTGTGGAATGGGTGGTGGTAGGTTGTTAATTAGGTTTTAATGAAAAATTGATCTTCTTTTTAAATTTAAGCACTAAATACAACAATGATCATAATCAAGATAATGATAAAACAATAATTAGTGCAAAAATTAAAAGAGATAAGGATAAAGAAGATTAAGTTTGGATTTAATATGGAGTTTGGACTGCCCCCTACTCTCTACGGACATATAATACCTTTAACCGAAGACTTCACACCACTTTATTGATCTTCTAATCCAAGCACCAAGAGTTACACATACATAAGCTTTATATACATAAAGTGATATACTTTAACCTAAACATTTTCCACAACTCGTCTTGGGAACCACATGGATTTGTCTGCCTACTGAATGTTCATTTGAATGCTTTTGGGCTCCCTAAATTCGATCTCTTAAACAAACTATAGGGCATCAAATTGATGTTGGCTCCAAGATCTGCTAATGCCTTCTCTACTAGAATGTCTCCTATGAAATAAGGGATAATAAAGCTACCAGGATCCTTGAGTTTCTTAGGTAACTTGTTCATAAGAATTGTAAAGCATTCTCCACCCAAGATAACAATAGAAAGTTCCTCCAATTTTCTCTTGTTGGAAAGAAGCTCCTTAAAAAATTTTGTCTACTTAGATATCTGGCCTAGAGCTTCCACCAAAGGAGGGTTAATGTGCAACTGCTTAAAGAGTTCTAAAAACTTCGTATAATGCTCATCATCCTTATCTTTCCTTACTCTAGAAGGGTATGGAAAATGTGGTTTATATTCTTTTGGTACTATTGGTAAGACTTTCTCTTCTGGTGATCCATTATTCACTAGCCGATCCCCATTCTTGGCCTCAACTTCTTTTCCACTATCTTGGATCCTCTTAGAAGTTTGTAACTCCTTACCACTTTTAAGAGTCATAGCCTTAACATGCTCCTTAAAGTTTGTCTTTGTGTTGCTTAATGGCGATTCAGGAGCTCTTTCGGATAACATCTTAGAAATCTACCTAAGCTAATTTTCTAAGTTATGTATTTAGGCTCCTTAATTTCTTAAGGCTGCTTCTGTAGCTTGGTGGCGACTCTTAGAGGTCTTGATGTACTGAGCCAACATCTCCTCAATGGAAGTTAGCTTACTTTGAGAAGGAGGCACTTGCCTCTGAAATCTAGGAGGTGGCATATGGGAACCTTGACCAGTGTTGTTACCCCATTTGAAATTAGGATGATTTCTCTAACCTAGATTATAAGTGTTGCTGAAGGGATCATTGCTAGGTTTGATCGGGTTCCCCAAGTAGTCAACTTCTTCCACTTGATGAATCTCGGACGGGTTGGCCAACTCTAAACCTATAACTGCTATCGCTTTGTTCTGACCCATTATGAGATTATCGGTTTTCCTTATCAACACTTTCACCTTATGTGCTAAAACGGAAGTGGCATCCAATTCATGTTTTCTTGCTGACTTTCTTTCTCTTCCTCTTATAGATGGCCACTGATAATGATTGTTGGCCATGTCTTCAAACAATTGAATGCATTGCTCAGGTGACTTATGATTCAAGCTTCCTTTAGCAACTACATCAATGAGTTGCTTGGTCGTGTAGTTTAGTCCATTATAGAATGTCTAAACTTGATGCCAATCTGGAAGACCATGATGAGGACACTTTCTTAACAACTCCTTCCACCTCTCCCATGCTTCATATAGAATCTCTGAATCTATTTGACTAAGAGAAGAAATATCTGCCCTTAGCTTAGTTATTCTTTAAGGTGGGAAGTATTTTTACATAAATAGTTCAGCCATTTCTTGCCAAGTATTAATGGAATTTTGTAGCATAGAGTTGAGTCACTACTTTGCATTGAAAACGGAAATAGCTTAAGTCTGATAGTGTCCTCAGAAACTCCACCTATCTTAAATGTGTCACATATCTCCAAGAACTGTTGCAAATGGTTGTTGGGGTCTTCATCACTAAACCTATCAAACTGAATACATTGTTGGATCATTTGTATAATACTCAGCTTGATCTCAAATGTACTGGCTTGAACTCTAGGCAGAGCTATACTGGTATTAGCCCCATCCAGGTTAGGCTTACAATAATCTAACATTGTCCTTAGAGCCATAGGTGGATTTACTTCTAGCTCGATTTTCACTTGTACTACATTTCGATTTCCATCAAGATGCAGGTCCAAATTCAATGGTAGATCACCTTATATACCATCTTCTGGATTTAAGAACCGATTTCCTACTAGCGGCTCGAAGTTTTGATTTGGGTTTTTCATTCTAGTTCTCAACAGTTCTCTTCCTTACTAGTTGATACTTGCTTCTCAAAATATTCTTGAACTTTCTTTAAGTTACTTCTAAGTGTTCTCTTAGGTTTAGGATTGAAGTCAGCTAGATTAGTTATGTTGCTTCGAGTCATAAATTGCAATTTAACAAATAATCAAATATGAGCACAAGTATTATGACTAAACTATTAACAATTATAAAAAGAAAAATAAAGGCTAGAATAATAGGAATCTTAATGTTCCTAATGATGATGCCAATTTTCCTCGGCAACGGCACCAAAAACTTGATCGCCTCTTTTTAGAGCTTTCAAGTTTTACAATTTATAAACCTATATTCTATACCTAACTCGATTCTACAAACAAGTGTACCTATCATTTTATAGCACAGATGAGTATAAGGTCGTCTCTATTAGGAAGATGACTTAAACACTAGTACTTAATGATTTTTCAATCATCTAGCAATCAAATTTATCAAGCGATCGATTATTAAGACTCTAATTGTTAACTAAACTATACTAATCCACAAACTAGAGTGATTAATACGATGATTACAACAACAACTACGAAAATACACTTAACATGTAGACTTGCTTCACCACTTAGTATAATCTTACCAAAATACTTCTCATCCTAATACTTGTTAACTATGGGAAATTACAATACATAAGCATTCTTCTTAGAACTACTTACTTATAATCCTAATTGTGTCTAATGGAATCTCTTCCTAATTAACAACCAACTAAGATTGTATTAATATCAGATTAATGTATTGATTCCCTTATGGATGCAGTAACTTTCCTAATAATATCTCTATTATTAGGAGTAAGTTGTTCCAATGAACTAAATCTCTTCAATAGAATTGTCTCTCGACATATTCTATTGAAATCTATCCTAAGTCAATGTTGTGCACTACATCGTACTTAGATTCATTAAATGCCATTCATCAGAATTAACAAACGTTAGAAAATTAATTTCCCATGCACTTAATCATATTAAGTGATGTAGCAAGCCCAAATAGACTACTCACATATGATAAAACAATAACACAAACTAATAGGAAACAGAATTACATAGAAATAAGGTATGGAATAAGTTAAAAGTAAAAACCCCTTTTTATTCCACTAAAAAAGTTGATGAATATATGAACAACGAATTCCCATTGTCTCTCTCGAGTTATTTGAGAAAGTACAGTACATACTTAGGAAGCTATACAGAAAATAACGGAAAAATGCAAGACTGGGTATAAGGATGGGTGAATGGATGTGTTGTGGATAGGTGATGTGTTGTTCTTGATGATTTTTACTCTCCTAAAATTTGATGTTTGAAAAATTAATTCTTCTTCACAAGTTACGGTATCTTTTTATATTCTCTCCGTCAAAAGACTCGAATCTACCCCTTTCACGGTACCACTTGACATTTCCTACGTACTGGTTCGCATGAAAAGGTTGAAAATAATAGTTGTACCCCTTTCTATCATGCTTGTGACTTGGGGCGTAATAGTCTCGAAAAGAATTATTTTAAGCCAATCATGGCCGTGATGAATGCCGTGAACTCCTCATCGCATTGATCTCATCACTCCTATGACAATTGCGATGATCATCCTCCTGTTATTCAATCACGGTTGTGATTGATAAGGGGATTGACAAAACTTCTTTAATCATGGTTGTGATTGAGAGCGTGACTAAGGCTGGATTCTTCATTGCTTCATTATCATGCTCGTGATTGATGTTACTACATTGATTTCTTCTCCTTCACGACCGTGACTGACTAAAAAGTTATTGTTCTTGTGTATAATTCATCCCCTTGCTCGTGATTTACATGAAATCCATATTTTATACAATTTAGTATCTAAACTAAAGAATTAAATTACATTTATGATCAATTATATGCCTAAACATGCCTTGAAAGCATAAAGTAATTTACACTCATCAATTGTATAACTAGCACATGATAGACAAACATACACTTATACTCTGTTTTGCATACATGAAACAAGGGAAGACAGAGCACAAAATTTCTTTAACACTATTCACCTACTAAACTCTTATGACAACAATAGAACATCTAACACACATACACGAAATCAATAACAACTTACTTAGAGAATACAATAATAGAAACTAGCTTCAAACATAGCCAAGGTCTAATACCAAGATGATACAGTTTGACGTGAATGAACATATGGCATCCAGTGTCGATTTAAATAAGGGGAAGGGCTCGAATCTCAAGATGATTCGAAGGATAAATGATAGTCGAAGTTTGAACAGGGGTCCTTATGTACTAACAGTAGATATGATGCACCAACGCCGTACATGAGCTCTCGTCATACTTGATATTACACATAAGTATGGCGAAGGTCGCTTACCATTAGTTCATACTTAATGGGTTAGATAAGAGTAATTGATAGTAAGCAAGCTATGCTTAGCTCACGTAAGAAGAAAAATTGTCTGAATGTTAATTGTATTTATTGTTGTGGCTATTAAAATAGATGAGTATTTATAGGACCCAATTAAGGTAAATCTTAGGTTAGTGTAAATTAACAAAAGGATTCCTACTAGTAAAGGAAATGAATAATTTACAAGGGTAAAGTTGTAATAAGACAAAAAGATGGATATTCGGTTACAAAGGATAGTATAGATGTTAGACAAATAAGATGTTTTAGCTATCCTTTCTATGGTCCCAATGATGCTATTTTCTAAAAGGAGTAGGTTCCGTGCAAATGAGGTTGGGCTTAGTAGTTTGACAGCTTTGCAGGTTGGATGTTTAGTGCTAGGAAAGGGTTGGTTTAGAAGGTGGCTTATTGTCATATTGGCCTCGGGTAGTTGGCTTCGAATAGGTGTCAACTCGGCCTCAACATGTTTCAAGTTGGCAGTATACAGATTCGATAGGTAGCTTTCGATAGATGTGTTGTGTAGGGGTTAGCTCGATATACAGGTCAGTCATCGCGACAGCTTCTTGAATGATGTAGAGGGCAAAGTAACTCAGCAAGTCAAATTAGGGAATGCACTACTCTTTTGAGTTCAACTCTCCTTAGACAGCTCAACGAACCATATGAGCAAGTCCTTGAGCTTGGGAGCGCATGATTGGTTCATGATCCCTATCGCTATAAAGTTTAACTTCAAAGAGAATTGTACATGCTTAAAATCTAAATATTTTGGAGAGTTAATTGATATTCATAATCATAATGCAAGATAGCCATTCTTTTTCAATTAACTTAATATAATCAAATAATAATATGTTTAACCATGCACTTTTTGTTTTGTTCTCATCAGTGAACTCTAAGTTCAACATTCTCCCCCTTTTTTGATGAGGACAAAAGTCTTATATTTTAAAAGCTCCCCCCTCAATCAAGTATGCGGTTTCAAAAGGTTTGCAAACGTGTGAGAACAATGGAATACTTGATATTAAGAGAAATAGATGTCAGGGAATTAAACTTCATTTCCAATATAGAATTTATAGTTAACAATATTATTAAATTATGTTATGGTAGCAAGTCACGAACCCAAAATGGGTAGTCGAGGTTTGGGTAGGAATGAAGAAGAGGGAGTGAAATGGGGGTTTTGACAGTGAATGTGTATGGACATCATGCACTAAGTTACAAACACAATTAAGGGTTTAAGCTCAAAATAGGGTTCAATATAACTCACGAACACTAAATGTCACTCAGGATTCAAACGAGGGTTAAATGCAACTCACTAACCGACTCAAATGAAGGGTTCACCACAATCTTAAGGTCTAAATTAATAAGAACACAAGAAAGATTAAAGAGTTACTCAACACTTGATAATCCGAGAAATGTAAGCTCTAAGAGCTAAGTTAAACCTTGCTTAAAAGAGGAAAGTTCTATGTGCAAGAATATTCTTTTGTCTGATAATGATCGTATATCTATTAATTACAAATGTTGCTATTTATAGCAAGTCTTAAACCATAGTGGCAAAACTATAAATAATGTATAAGGCCTTAAACCCTAAAGAATGGGCCCATAATTAAAATAAGGAAAATCTTCACAAAAATACAAAACTATGCATTTTAATAGAAGAAGTCAGCATGCAATCATTTAGCATGTCTAAGAAGGAGTAGGATTTGAATTGGATGGTATTGGTAGTTGGATCTCTAGGTTTCAGAAGGAACCTCTAAAGTCTTGCAATGCTTAGTCGAGATACTCAAAAGGTCGGCTCACAATTGTCGAGTACTAGAATTAGTCGGCACTAGTCTCTCCATGCCGTGCCGAGTAGATTTTTGGCCTTGGGTCCTCTGTTGTGTAGTCTCTTATCTTCTCAACAGACGATAGATCAGATGCTAAGTGGCTCCTTTTCTTCCTCTCGATCTTCTAGTATTAGCTTAGCTTCAGCAAAAGCTATTTGGCCTTGACTTCGAACAATTCAGCCTTAGGTTAGAGCAGATCGGCATCTGCTTCTAACAAGTCAGCGTTAGCTTAGGATAGGTCGACTTGGCTAGGAGATAGTCGTAGGCTAATTGCTATCATTACCATAAGGCTGAAGGCTAAAAAGAAGTCATCCTCGACTTAAGACAATGAACACAAGCCTGAATGTCAAACAAACTTCTCTTCCCTTTCCTCTTCACCATGAGTGCCGAGTGTCTCTAGATTTTCTCAATGCTCATAGGGGTCAAATAATACCTCTTTTCATTCTTTCAAACTATATAAGTGTTGAGGAAGCCATCATGGATCACTTTCTAGTCATACTCCTAAGGTCGGCCAAGAAGTAAATTTGAGGCATTCATAGGGACTGCATCAAAGTCTATCTCATCCTCATACTGTCCTACCAAAAATGTTATTTGAGCTCTCTTATGCATATGGACCATACCCTTGTTGTTGAACCAATTTAATCCATAAGGTTGGGGATATGGGTAGATCAGCAATTTCATCTTTTCTACTAGCTCGATAGAAACGATGTTGGTACAGCTTCCTCCATCAACCAAGGAATAGGTCTTCCTATTCAATAGACACTACATATGAAATAAATTTTCCATTTGTCCGGGATCTGCTTTTAGGTTGACTCGCTTGTTTGTCATGGCTATGAGTTCATTTAGATTTTTGATATAGACATCTTCTTCTATCAACTCATCTTTTGAACTCTTATCACTCTGACTTTCTACTAAAGCCTAAACATTTGAATGTAATATGTTTGTAGCCTTCGCTCTTTAAGACCATGACCCTTTTATTCGAGCATTGGGATGTAATATGTCTGTAGCCTAAACATTTGAAGCATTTCACATCTTGGGCCTTATTGTTGGGTACCTTTTCTGTTTCAGTCCTCTTTGTCTTGGCATGATTGGGTCAGCTAGACTAACCTCTTTCCAACTTCGCCTCTGGTCTTTGCTTGGCATACTTGTTAGTTACAAAGCTAACTAATTGAGGTCGGTTAGTCAACCTCTAATGCCTCCTTTTCCTCTATCTCTCCACTCTTAATGCCAAATTGATTAGCTTATCTAATGAGTTGAATGGTTGTAGTTCGATTACATCGGTAATGTCATCTCGAAGTCCACTTAGAAACTTAGCAATAGTGTGGTCCTGTGGCTCAATAATCTTACATCTAATCATTAAGGTCTCAAACTCTTGCAAATATTCTTCAACAATGTTTTAACCTTGTCTCAGGTGCTGGAATGCATAGAGCATCTCTTGTTTGAAGTAGTTCGGCACAAAGTGCTGATTTAACAAATGTTTCATAAGCCTCTAAGTTCTAATCGGCTCTTCTCTTTCAGCATCTTGCTTGGTGACTAATTTATCCCACTAAAGACTTGCATATTCAACAAGGGTTAGTGAAGCCAACTTAACCTTTGTCCGGTCATCACACTCATAGCACTCAAACAGCTTTTTAACTTGGGGAATTCAATCAAGGAACTCTTCAGGTTGATTACCACCACTGAAGGTTGGCAACTTAAGCTTGATGTTGTCAAGTTCTCGACTATGTGCTCAGGGTTCATCCCTTGCATTCTGAGCTGGTTGGTTCACCTCGGATAAACCATTTCTGTTCGAGCTCTGCTTGGCCATATCCCTTCTCAACCTCAACTTTCTTCTTTGATTTCCTAGGTTTTCGACATTAGTACTTCTGTCGTTGCCTCTTCTCGACATAGGTTAGTTTTCTTTTCTTCTTGGCTCGGTAGCTCTTCTCAACTGTTGCTCATCATTATTTAGCCCATTGGAACCACTTCTGCTTGTGGGTGTTCGTTTTCTTCTTTCACCTCGACCAATATGTTCGTGACATTTAACAAATCAAGTAAGCTCCTGGATAGAGTTAGTGAGATTCTGAATCCGATATTCTAAGTTGCCAACATGTCTCCTCAAGCTTCCACAAGAACTATCACCACTATTATTGACATTATCTTCAGACATGTTTATACAGTAATTTCTAGAGAAAATTGAATAAACAACAAAACAGAATTACAGTTGTAGATATCTAATTTTTGCTCCCACTACAAACCTACCCCACCCCCCCCCCCCCCCCCCCCCCCCTTTTTATTTTTTAATTTAGGTTAAGGGTCCTAAATTAGCAAAAGTTCAAAAAAATAAAAAATTAAAGAAAGCATCAAAAAATGAAGAAATTTAGAAAAATAGGAAAATAGGAAAAAGCACAAAAAATAAGAAATTTATAAAAAATACAAAAAAAAAATAAGAAATTTTGAAAAGTAAAAAAAAATTGAAAAACATAAAAGATTTTAGAAAATAACATTTTGTTAGAGTAGATTTTTAATTTTAATTTAGGTTTAGGAGTTGAGTCGTTAAACTTGCGTTTAGATTTAAATCTAGCTCAAGCCGATCGAGTCCATATGTGCAATTTAATTGCACATATGGACAAGGCATAGGCAAACGGCATGACGGTTAAGCATATGGGAATAGTACTAGCATTGAGCATGAGGTCTTGGGTTCGAAACTTAGCAAAGGCAGGGAAAGCCTTTTTCTTACTTTTGTTTTTAATCACATCAGAGATTATCGCGTGTCAGGATTTAATTGTGCCATGTGTCTCGATACGTGGCATTATCGGATTGGATGACCTTGCTAACGTAGTGCCACATGTCAGCCACGTAGCATGCCACGTGTACATCAGCACTTTCCCTCGGTTTTCCCCCATTTTCTCCTGATTTTCCTCCTCTTTCCTTCTCAAGAACAGCCTACTCCCTTTACTTTAGCTTCAATTTCTACACAAATTTCACACACAGGCACATAGTTTCTTGCATCAATCTTGCACTAGGCATGGCATGCTTCAAATTGGTGTTAAAAACAAGTCTAGATTCAGTCAAAAGCACATTCAAATCGAATTTCAAAAATCGAAAAAAAGCTAGGTTTTCGGGCATTTCTCATTAAATCCGATTCTAACTTTCCTTTGTTTTTGGGTTGAATTTGTATATAAATTGATGATCATAGGATACGAACAACATATAGAACCAACATAATCTACTCCTATACTCTCTTTATCCCTTCCCGATCACTTTCTCTCTCACTCTTCGGGTTTCCCTCTTTAGCCAACTTCGAGCTCAACCACCATTACGGCCATGACCTCCACTCCATCAACTCCCGAACGCGACCACTCTCAGCCGCTGCTATAGCCCCTAGTGACACCACCAAGTTTGCTACCACCTAACCCTAACCACTGCAACACCTAGTTCTAAACACCATCCTAACCACTACGATGGAGCAAAACTAACCCACCACGACTCTCCCCGACCTCTAAAACCCCTAACCTAACTAGCCACTAGTCTCCAGTAGCTACATCGTACGCCACCCAAACACCACTATCGACCGCCACTTCCCATAATCGCCAAACAACCACCCCAAGCGTTGGCATTGAACTTAACCCCCTATTCCCAATCTAAAACTCACAAAAAACTCTTCACCGTTACTGCTGTCGTTAGAACAGCTTGAATCGCCCTTTACCGCCGTTACTACTGCTGAAGGCATTGAAGCACGACCCAAATCTAGTAGAGCCGACCCGACCCGATCAGACCCATCCGACTTGTCTAGGTCCGACCTATGCATTTAAATCCGTCCGAAGTTTTTCTTTTTATTTTTTATATATTTTATTTTGTTATTTGTTTTATTTAAATGTAATAGAAAATAATAATAATAGAAAGGAAAGAGAAAAAGAAGAAAAAGAAGAGAAAAATAAGGGGAAAAAGAAAAAAAGAGTAATTTGGTTTTATTTTATTTTATTAAATAAATAAGATATAATAAGTAATAAGTAATAAGTGATAAATAAATTAAGTGATAAAATAAAAATAAAATAAAAGAAGAAATAAATAAAATAAGTAAGTAAATAAAAAGATTATTATTTCTTTTTTTTCACTTAGAAAAATTGATTTTCTAAAAATAAATGAAAATAAATAGACCTCTTTCCAAATTAGGACCATTTTAAAGTTTCCAAAAATTAAAAAACCAATTAGGATGTTTTAAGGAATTTCCTTCATCAAATCAAAACTGAATAAAACTTAAACTCAATCATTTTCAAATTAAAACCAAACCAACCCACTAAAGTTTTACAAGAAAGAACTACGTACATTTGATCCTGAATAGTGGGTACGTAGGTATTTATGGGACGACGATAAAAATAAAGAAAACCTAATTTTTCTCTTTTTTAGTTTAGATTATTTCATTTGTCCAATTATAATCGTTAAATTGAGTTTCATCTTATAAAATAAAAAAAGGTGACTTTTTAAGATTAAAGTTAATTTTGGAAAATCAATGGTACCCACAAGGGTTTAAAAGTCCTAACCCCCGAATCCAGCTTCTCTGGTTGTTAAAAAAAGCCACTTTATAACTTGTTTTTTTTTTTTTTTAAATCGATAAACTGGTAGTTAAGTTATAACCAATTCACCTAATTGGTTATAACTTAACGCTTTTTCCTGACTCCGATTAGGTGGCGACTCCAAATCTTTTCAAGTTAAAAAATGGTTTTCTTTAAACCCTAGTCAAGGGCTAGTATTATACAGGTAAGGGTTTAACACTGGTCGGCTTAGAGAAGACCTAATTTTGTAAAAAGAACTTAGTGGGTGAAAAACCAAGCTTGATAGCTTAGCAACTCCCCTAGGGATAATCAGAGGGTTAGCCATTCGGTTTTCCAAAATTAAAATTAATCTCTAAAATCACCTTAAATGCAATTTATTTACTTGTCTTATATTATAAATTATGCTAATGTCATTTGTAGGTTTTGTTTTTGCAGGGATTTATTTTGCTGCATCATGAATGCATGATAGATACAATCAAACCCGAGCCATCATAAGCTATCCTACTTAAACTTCAATGTGACTAAGGAACCGTTTCTTCGTAAACATGTGAGGTCATAGAGTTTAAGGACCGTTAGAACCCACTTGTCTTGCATTACATTTCATGGGGTCAACAAATAACTAACAAAGCAGCAATGTTATATAAAAAAATAAAAATGACAAAGATTC
Source organism: Lumnitzera littorea (assembly GCA_024138015.1). Lineage (NCBI taxonomy): Eukaryota > Viridiplantae > Streptophyta > Magnoliopsida > Myrtales > Combretaceae > Lumnitzera > Lumnitzera littorea. Next base: position 23,824,588 of record JAMXBB010000007.1, read on the forward strand.
TGGAGTTTTTCCTTGTATTCTTCTTAGAATTGATGTTCATAGGAGGTCTTGTATATTTTCTCTTCTTGTAATTAATCTTTCCTTTGTAATTTATGATTCCTTTGTAATGTTTCAGAAATGGCTAGCTCATCCAACGCTAGGGTTCTCGCTAAAGAGATTCATGTCCATAAACCTACAAACCCAAAGCCCATACTTAGCCAGTGTTTTCAAACCTTCAACTCGAGAGAGCAACAGTTCATTACTAACAAAATTAGACCTATACTCTCACTAGCCAAAGTGAAGGTTAACATCACGCTAGTAAGGGCCTTAGTTCATTTCTAGGAGCCCAAAGAAGTAGCTTTTCAATTTGGACCACATCTAATCAGCTCAACTTTAGAGGAGTACACCCAACTACTCCAAGCTCCTCCTTTGGATGAAATATACATCCCAAAACTCAGCTTCGGCCTAACATATATCTTCTCAAAATTCTTAGGGATCCATAAGACTGAGATAAATGAAGCCTTAGATGACTACAACAAATATGTCATCAAGATATGGGATCTAGTCCATTGGTTCCAAAATGAGCCTAGCTCCAACAAACAAGCGCTGTTTCATGGGAATTGGAGAGAAAACCGAATCAAGGCTTATGTGCTAGCTGTATTCGCCACTATCTTGTTTCTAAGTGGGTCTCTTCTTATACACTTTAGGAAATAGAGTTAGTAGCTCAATTTTAGGAAGGTAAGTCCTACATTCCTGCCCTACTTGCTAAGCAGATAAGGAATCTTAATTTCCTTAAGAAAAGGGGCTGCGGAGATCTCAAGTCAAGCATGGCACTATTAATGGTTTGGTTCATCAGTCACATCAAATGCTTTAGGTTGGATTTAATAAGGGAAGCATTCACGAATAAGATTGACCTTATTGATTCTTTCATCGATAAGATCAAATTACCAGAAGATATACGTACCCTTCTCTAGATAGAGGTTCTACGAGATTTCCGAGTAAAAGACATACTGTGGATTACCAGGTGGAGCAATTACACTAAAGTCATACTGATTTGCAAGAATTACCATGCTATGCCACTAATCAAGATGAGTTGGTGTATAGGCTACTATCCAAGCAACATGGTAAGATAGTTTAGAGGGATCTAGGACATAGTTCACAAACCTTCATTGGAACCATTCCCTCTTAATCTTAAAGAGCTCGACTCCACAGAAAAGGCATCCGAACTTCACAAGATCAAAGCTTGGTAGGACACCCGGACCGTGAGCCCAAACATCGATCTGAGTGAATTCATAGGATAAGTGGATAAATACTGAGTTACCAAAGTGTATTTATACAATCAACTTCACAAGGTAGGCGCAATGCGATATCTGGCACTAGAAGTCCTTCAAACCTCCCCTGTATGCCCTAACTCTAAAATGGTGACCTATATGAACTAAATGAAAGCACGTAAGGAGATCCTCTATGATAAGAAAGACAAATGGGCGAACCTATGCTGAGAATCTAGACAAAGGTTACATGCCATGGAACACCAACTGAAGATGGCCTAGAAGAAAATTCAAGAGTTTGAAGAAGCAGCTAAGCATGACCAAAAGAAGAAGAAAATGTCATTTGGCCAAAAAAAAAAAGAAAATTAGTATAGATGAATTTGTACCTTTTACTTTCTTTCATGTAATAAGAATCTAGGAATCCAAAAATGATAAATAACTTGTCGTTTTGTTAATAATTTGTCGATCTTCTCCTTTTCATCCGTGTGATTCACTTGCATTTCATTCATTGGCATTCTTTTTCAAAATATCCGTATGCTAACTTGTTGAGAAGTGGTTTTTACCCTGATCGCCAAGATAGCTCTCAAACGTCAAACTTTTCAAAGAAGCCCCATTAAAACTCATTCCTAAACCAGAATGGCCACCTAAGGAAACAACAACAATAATGGCAACAGCAACCCCGAGGTTATTGACTCCACGGAGTTGAGATTCCAATCGTTAGAACAAACAATGGGAAAGATGGCAAATCAAATGAGCTTTCTTGCTGACAGCATCTCTTTGCTTAGGTCTACGGCCCCATCAAAGGAAGAGTACTCCAAAGCCTGATATAGAAAGAATACCGAAGCCCTACCCTTTGAAACAGAAGAAGCTTACCCTAAAGGCAATTAGGGCTTTGAATCTATTGAAACTAAAGGGATATTTCCAAAGGCCAACCCAACCTTTGAGTTGAATACTTACTCATTCCCGATCAACCCGAAGCCTAAAGTTGACCAAGACAAATTGAAGGAGCTCGAGGGGTATGATGGATTCGAGCAGGTTGGAACAACAGACTTCTCTACCTATGATTATGGAAGCTTTCTAGAAAAATTCAAAGTACTTGACTTTGAAAAATAAAACAGGACTAGATGCCTCGAGTTACACACCCGGCTGTTTGTACATAAGATGGACAAGTATGTACAATATGATCAACTCATGGTCTAGACCTTTCAGGACAACCTGACAAGCCCTGCCTTAACCCGGTATGCCCAATTGAACTTAAATAAGGTGAATACATGAGAGAAGGTGGCCAGAGCATTCTATGAGCAATATAGATTTAATGTCGAAGTGGTACCAACAATGATGGATTTGGTTGCTCTAAGAAAAAGGCACAATGAATCCTTCAAAGAATATGCTTAAAGGTGGAGGTCCCTAGCTATAAGGGTATTTACCCCTGTGATTGAAAAAGAGCTGACGACAACTTTCATTAATACTCTTGAGAGGCCTTACTTCACTCACCTGATTGGACAAGGCTCTTTTAGCTTTGCATAAATAGTGATGGCGAAGGGTCGAATTAAGAGTGCTGTTTCCTCTAGCAAGCTACAAGAAATAGCAGATAGAAGACTACCCTCTACTAAACCTACCACCAGTAAGCCTAGAGAAGCTACTGTCAGTACGGTCAACTCAAATGCAAGACCTAACTTTCGAGTTTCTTTTAGGACAAATCCCTTACCAACTCAACCACAGTATAGAAACCAACCACAGGTTAGCAAAGCCCCGAGACAGTTCACCAGAATACCTGTTCCACTCAGTCAAGTGCTTAAGAAGTTAAGAAGAGATAATTTGCTCCATTTTGAGGCTCCTAATGAAAGGTACAGGCTAAAGTTCTTTGATCCCAATGCAAGATGTTAGTATCATCAAAGGTAAGTGGGCCATTCAACTAATTCATGCTGGAGTTTGAAAAACAAAATCCAAGATTTGATTGATGAAGGTACAGTACAACTGGATTTTGTAGAGGCTCCTACCCCAAATGTCAACAATAACCCATTACCAAACCATGGACCTATCATCAATATGATATTTGACCACTCAAAATCTACTATCAACATGATCAGTCGAAACTAAGAACCAAAGGTTTATAGGTTCTACAAAAAAGAGGTCCCACAAACTAAAAGGTATACATTCTATGTACCTGTAGCCCCCAAAAATTATAAAGTTGCCCCCCTCAACTACTAAGCAATAAACTAGGGGCAATTAGGCTCGATTGTGGGGGGGGATCACTCGCTTTGGCAGAACCTATGATCCGAGGGAAAACCTAAAAAAGAAGGGTGTATTGGAAATGCCAAACACCGAACAAGCTGAACATGAAGAAGGATTAACTACCTTCACCAAGATGATCAAGTCTAGTGTATATAATATAATGGACCAGTTCGCTAAGACTCCAGCACAAATATCCCTCATGAGTTTGTTGATGGCATTAAACCCATACCGAGAAGCCTTATTCAAAACACTAAGGGATGTCAAGGTCCCTCGTGAAATCCCAACTGAAAGGATCAACTCCATCACTAATTCCATCGTCACCATGGATTAAACCTCCTTCTTTGCTGAAGAACTGGGTGAAGAAGGTTCCCAACACACAAAGCCTCTGTTCATAATAGTGAGGATAAATAACATCATCGCAACAAGAGTCCTCATTGACAACGGGTTATCTTTTAATATTTTTCCTTTAGCTACCCTCAATCTATTAGGCATCGATACAACTGCTATCAAACCCAATTCAACAACGGTAAGAGCTTTTGATGGATCCAGGAGAGAGATAATAGGGGAGGTTGACTTACTAGTTGATATCGGCCTATAGACGTTCAATATCCCATTCCAGGTTTTGGACATTCCAAGGACCTTCAATCTATTATTGGGAAGGCCTTGGATACATTCAACAGGGGCCATACCATCAACTCCTCACTAGAAAGTTAAGTTCATCTCCAATGGCCAGGTCATCACAATTTTAGGTGACCAAGATTATGAAATCTATAAAGAGATGGCCATACCCTATATTGGTATAGAAGAACAAGAGGACTTTGGACTCTAAATGTTTAATGAGGTGTGCATGATCACCAATCAGCAAAAGGGAGAGAGGCTAAAATTTACAGAAGGCCAGTTTGGGACATATAGGTTAGGATACATTCTAACCTCGATGGAAGAATTGCAAAGAATGCAGGCTAAGGGCAGAAAAGGTGACAGGTTGTATCATGCTCCAATGACCTTCCCTCCATTGTCAAAAACTTTCATCAGGGTTGAAGCTTAAAGCTCAAAGCCTTCTAAAGAAGGCACTTCCAGCAAAAATGAAGGGGCTAGCCTATTCAACAAATGCTATCACTTGAATAATTAGTTCTCCATTCCTGTGAATAACAATAAGTCTTCCCTAGGGTAAAGGATGAATCATGATCCAGTATTTTATAGAATTTTGTAATAAATTGCCTCTGTTCTCCAAATGCTTGTACTTAAAAGAGAGTTCCCCAAAATAAAATCAGCTTCTTTTCTCTTTACTCTTGCCTTACTTGCACTCTTCCTTTTGCACACTTTCTTTTCTCTTTCCAAATCCAACAACTTGAATAAAGGCCATAGATACTTCGCACAGATAAGTGATGAGAATATTGATATCACTTTTGGCTCTATTAGGTTAGTCGTCGGGAGTGATGTCGATGACCATAATGACATGCAAGCAAGTTGGAAAAAACATGAAATGAGTAGAATTTCCATTGATGAACCAATAAAGATAATTAATGTCGGTACCAATGAAAACCCTAAGGTGTTGAACATTGGGGGAAATTTGGAAGAAAAGAAAAAGATAGAGATGACTACATTACTATCTGAATACCAAGACGTATTCGCATGGTCTTGTGATGACATGCTCGGATTAGACCCATTGATCGTGGTTCATCACTTACCCACATAAGAGGATATCAAGCCTAAGAAACAAAATTTACGAAGGTTCTGACCAGATATCCTATTGAAAATCAAAGAAGAAGTCAAAAAACTATTGGAAGTCGACTTCATTGAGATGTCTGATTATCCTGAGTGGGTAACCAACATAGCACTAGTTATGAAGAAGAATGGAAAAGTCAAAGTGTGCGTAGACTTTCAAGACCTTAATCAAGCAACCCCTAAAGATAATTTTCCTTTGCCCCATATCGTTATATTAGTCGATAACATAGCCGAAAACCACATTTTTTCTTTCAAAGATGGATTTTCAGGGTATAACCAAGTTCAAATGGTTGAAGAAGATAAAGGTAAGACAACGTTCATTACGACTTAGGGCACATTTTGCTACAAAGCGATGCCTTTCTAACTCAAAAATGCCGGGGCGACTTACCATAGGGCCATGGTAGCAATATTTCATGACATAATATACAAAGAAGTTAAAGTATATATCGATGATATGATTGGCAAGTCTAAAGAAAGAGAAAATCATTTGGAAAATCTAAAGAGATTGTTTGATAGATTAAGAAAATTCCAACTAAAACTCAATCTAGAGAAGTGTTTTCGGGGTGACTTTAGAGAAATTATTGGGTTTCATAATCAGCCAAAGGGGTATTGAAATGGACCCTGATAATGTTAAAGTGATAGTTAACCTACCCCCACCATGCACACTCAAAGAAATCAGAGGTTTGCTGGGCCGTTTAAACTATATAGCCCGGTTCATATCCCAACTCACAGATAAGTGTCGTCGTCTATTTAAGTTGTTAAAAAAGAATGCCAAGATTAACTGGGATGAAGAGTGTGAGTGGGCCTTTACAATAATCAAAGAATACCTCATGAATCCTCCAATTCTGGTAGCTCCAAAACCTAGGAAACCTTTATTCCTATACTTGACAATATTACCAAATTCCATAGGGTGCATGCTTGGCCAGAAAGATGAGGAAGGGAAGGAACGGGCTGTATACTATTTGAGCAAGAAATTTATTGAAGGGGAGCAGAGATATTCAGAAATTGAAAGAACCTGCTATGCTTTAGTCTGGGTAATGCATTAGCTCAAACAATACACTCTTTACTATCAGGTTAAATTACTGACACAACACAATCCCCTGAAGTACTTGGTAGACAAACTAACCCTAATTGGCAGAATCTCAAAGTGGCAAATGCTACTATCAGAGTTTAACATTACATACGTAAACCGGAATTTGGTCAAAGGGCAAGCATTGGTAGATCAATTAGCAGAAAATCCCTCTAATAGCACTCCCCAAGAATTACAAGTCAATTTCCCCGATGAGGGTGTCCTGGTGGTTAAAGGAAACTCTGATAAAGGAGAAGATGAAAAGCCACCGAGATGGAAAATGTTCTTTGATGGTGTAGCCAACATGTCTGGGTATAGAGTTGGGGAAATACTAATATCCCCTGAAGGTACTTAATATCCTGTAGCCATAAGGCTCGTTTTCTCGTACACTAATAATATTGCTGAGTATGAAGCATGCATCATGGGACTCAGGATGGCTCTAGAAAAAGACATTCAAGAATTAGAAGTACATGGGGACTCCTAATTCATTATTGGCTAAGCTTAAGGAGAGTATAAAACTAAAGATCCTAAGTTGGTACCTTATCATCGGCATTTGACGAAATTAATGGAAAATTTCAAAGAAGTCACCTTTAATCATGTACTAAGGACTTAGAATCAATTTGCTGATGCCTTAGCTATGCTAGCATCTATGATCCAGATATTTGGTGGAGTCGAGATTCAGCCCCTTACTATTGAAATTGAAAACAGGCTTGCCTTCTACCTAACAATTGAGGGTATGAACAACCAAAAACCATAGTACCATGATGTTAAGACGTTCCTACAACAAGGTGCATACCCTAAAGAGGCCGAGAACAAAGACAAAAAGATGATTAGGAGATTAGCCACTCGATTCTTAGTTAGCAAGTCCACCTTATACTGACGCTCATTTGACGGTATACTCTTAAGGTGTGTAGATGACAAAGAAGTTGAGAAGTTAATGAAAGAGGTACATGAAGGAGTATGTGGCCCTTACATGAATGAATACATGTTGGCAAAAAAAATCACGAGGCTAGGGTATTATTGGTCAACAATGGAAAGTGATTGCATCAAACATGTTAGGTACTATCATTTATGCTAAGTTTATGCGAATAAGATAAATGCCCCGCCTCAGGAATTACATACCCTCTCAGCACCATAGCCTTTTTCAATATAGGGCATCGATATCATTGGCCTTATCACTCCAAAAGCATCCAATGGACATCGCTTCATATTAGTCACCATCAACTACTTCAGCAAATGGGTAGAGGCTTCTTAATCGAATGTTACTAAAGGGGTCATAGTTAAGTTCATTAAGAGAGACATCTTGGCTAAGTACGAGACCCCTAAAACAATGATCATTGATAATAGCACCAATCTCAACAACAAGCTTATAATAGAATTATGCTGGCAATTCCGAATCATTTATAGGAACTCTACTCCTTATTGACCCTAAATGAAAAAGGATCCATCAGTCTATGTTGGCTTAGCTACATTTCCCCTCTTCTTCATTCTTCCAGGTCATAAGTTCCCTTAAAATATTGTTAGTTGTGTTTTGTTTGATTGGTCAAGCATTTTTTTTTAATTATATAGATAATGAATCTTAATAAAGTAAATATTGTTATGCAAAGTGGGTGTTATTATGTAAAGGTTTATGTGTTTATGTTTGTATTGTATTTGTACTGTGTGTAAATGTTTTAAGTTGTGATGTATGTTTGTGTGTTAGTGTTTAGGCTGTGGCTACATCTGTCATTTAGGTTATGTGTGTATGTTTGTACTATATATATGCTCTATGTGTATTATATCATGTTTGACATAAACCATATTTTAGGTAAAAATTAAATTAAAAAGAATGGAAATTTGGATAATTAAATAAAAGGAAAAGGGTATAACTATCATGTTTTAGCCAAAAGGTCATCCTTATGGTTGATTTAGAAAGATAGGTTGGTTGTATCTTTCCTTTGTCCATCCCTTTCCTTACATTACTTTTCCCATTCCCACTACAAATTTATTCCTTCCATCAAGAATAGAATAAGAACACCAAGGTAAGAGGGACATCTATTCTTTCTAATAGTTTTGAGAATATTTCAAAGTGTTTAGCATCAGATGTGTTGGGCAAAAACAAATTTGTAAGAGTTCGAAGAAAATTCTAAAGGAGTATCACTTTTGGGCAGGGATTAATCACACTAAGTGTAAGAATTGGTATATATCTAAAGTGGAAAGTATTGTTTCTGATTTGTAGTTGTTTTCTTAAAGGTTTTAGCAATTAGAAGAATCTTTAGAGTGGAAGTTGTGCATGTAGTGCAAGAATTAATAAGTACAAGATCTAACTTTGATATATTTTGTTAATTAATCTTTTTGTTAAAAATATTTAGGTGTTGGAAATGGTTGAGAAAATCATATTGAATGGATCTAAGATAAACTGTAGAAAAAAATGATGTTTAGTGCGATGTTTAGAGGAAGAATTGATGTTTGTTGGAGGGGTATTTTGTAGGAGGTGTATAAGTTGAAGGTTCGGCTTACCAATCCCATTTTTGACTGGCCAATCAATAACTTAGCAAGAGGCACTGTGATAGGAATCAGCCTACAACTATCTCCACCGTCCCAAGCCAATGCCAACCCAACAGAAGCAAATGTCAACCTATTCTAACTTAAGGCTGAATAACTTTTGTCGAAGTTGAGCTAATACTAAAAGATCAAGAGAAAGAAAAGGAGCTACTTAGTGTCCAGTTTATCATTTGCCGAGAAGAGGAGAGACCATACAATGGAGGACCCAAGGCTAAAAATCCACTTGGCATAGTATGGAGAGACTGGTGCCAACTAATTCTAGTACTCGACAATTGTGAGCCAACCTTTTGGGTATCTCAGCTAAGCACCGCGAGACTTCAGTGGTTCCTTCTCGAACCCAGACATCCAATTGCCGACCCCATCTAATTCGGATCTTGCTCCTTCTTGGACATGCTGAATGATTCTATGTAGACTTCTTCTATTAAAATGTACAGTTTTGTATTTTTGTGAATATTTTTCCTTATTTTAATTATGGGCCTATTCTTTAGGATTTAAGGCCTTGTACATTATTTATAGTTTTATCATAAGGGTTTAAGACTTACTATAAATAACAACATTTGTAATTAATAGATATACGATCATTACCAGACAAAAGAATATTCTTGCACTTGGAACTTTCCTCTTTCGAGCAAGGTTTAACTTAGCTCTTAGAGCTTGCATTTACCGAATTATCAAGTGTTGAGTAACTTTTTAATCTTTCTTATGTTCTTATCAATTTAGATCTTAAGATTGTAGTGAACCCTTCATTTGAGCCAGTTAGTAAGTTATATTTAACCCTCATTTGAATCCTGAGTGACACTTAGTTTTCATAAGTTATATGGAACCCTATTTCGAGCTTAAACCCCTGATTGTGTTTGTGTCTTGGTATGTAATATCCATACATATTCACTATTAAAATCCCCGTTTCACTCCCTCTCCTTCTTTCGTACCCGAACCCTAGCTACCCATTCTAAGTTCGTGACTCGCTGTCGTAACACATTGTCTTGATAGTCTTGAGGTCAAAATGACCCCTTTTCTATTTTGAACATTGTCTTCACAATGTTCTTCTTTACTAGCTTGATTATGTTTGTGTAGTTTTATATAAGGTATCGCTTTCTCTCTTCTAAACATGTTTATATCAAATATTTTAATAAGCAATCTTATTTTAACCCAAAATCAAACCTAAAGCATCAGATTAAACATTAGTTAGAACAATAACTAACCTAAGAAGATACAAAGGGGATTCGAATCGTAAAAGTTATGGAAATTCTTCAATTAACAAAAGATGGTTATACCTATTTTGACTCAGGTTCTAGTTGAAATCTTTTGCTATCTAAGCTTGCCAATCTAAGTACGAGGTTTAACATGTTTGCTCTATGTGGTTGTATAGTCTTAGTAAATAATGAACCTAACTCATATCCATTTAATATGCTTGGTTGAGTATGTATGCTTAAGCCTAAGGGACTAGGTGATAAGTTGTGACCAAGGACCAACAAGAGCGACCGTATTGGGGGTAGATCCAAGCTTGCCAAAAGCTTGAAAACAAGGTAGGAAATGCATGAAGAACAGGAAAGTAAACAAGCAACTCTCGAATAACTCTAAGGATGTAACACACTAAGGAACTTTTGATGACTTATAGCTCAACTTGATGTGACATAAGAGTTGGTCCAATGAGGGTACTTGCCACCTAGGCTTACTTAAGAATTAAGATAAGAGTAAAGTAAGTAAACAAGTTGTTCACAATGTTTACGAAAAGGGAGTATATTCAATATTAGAGAATGTAAGGTCTTTTACGGCTACATGTATAGTAGGTATTTATATCTGAAAAGTTAGGGTATTATGCCTAAAATGGAAAAGATAAAATAGGGTAATATCTAAAATAAGTGTGTTATAAGAGTCCTTAGATACATAGCAAGTGACTAATGGTTGTGTGTCTAGCAAAAGATGGATAACTATTCGGCTAGCCTAGGTGCTGTTAAGTGATGATGCCGAGTTGAGGTGACAATGTAGTAGTACCAAGCTGATTAAGTGATTTTTTTAAGGTAAATTCAGCTTAGACATACTAGGTACTGCTTGGATTCAAGTTGGCTAAGCAATTAGTCGGATAAGCTGAGCTATTGTCTAGATGTGTCTCAGGTCAGCAACTAAAGACTATGGATAAGTACAAGAGGGTTTAGCTTAGTTAGGGCATTAGGTTGGTAAACTGTAGTAGTTCGGATTCCTCAAATGTGGTGCGCAAAGAAATAACTTGCTTGGCTATGCTTTCCAATGCTTAGATTGAGGCTTAGTTCAAGAGTCTGGTGGTCTGATTCCTATCACTGAGAGTATTGATGATCTTAAGGTGGTAACCAACCATCAGTATTTATGATTGTCTCGAGTGGAGTTGTATATTTACAAGACTTAAGTATATTTTAAGGTGATTCATGGACTCTAAGGTGTTATGGAGTAAACAACACTATAAATTTATTATGTACATAGAAGTGTATGAAGCAGGGTCATGAGTTATATCGAGCTTTGGAATGCCAAACAGGCTTAAAGTAAAGATAATAAAAAGCAATTGTGCATTGTTTATCTATGTTATGCATGTGATGTTGCTATTGTTTGTTCATGTACATGTTGGTGAGATATACCTTGTATTGGGTAATAACTTAACTTCTAAGACCTTTGTTTTTCATATGCAAATACTTTATATGACATAAACCTCTATTGGTGACTTTGATTTACAACTTGGCATATGGCTTAAGAGGTGACATGGTTTACATGTATTTCAAGGAATAATTGGGTTAGGTTTTGATAGTATCTGTGTAGAGATGAGTCTCTAGTATTTGTGACTTATGACTAAGTTGTTTTGAGCTTTGTCATCTTTGTGAGCTATTAGATGGTGTAGGAGCTAAGATGAATTATCTAGTTTGCATCATGGTTGTTACATTGAGAGATCTATATAAACTGTGATTATGGCATACATTTGGAGTTGTTCAGAATTGTATATGTGGATTAAAGCATTAATTATGGTGTGTTTAGACCAGTTTTGATCCTTCGCATGTCAATACTCAGTATTAACGTGTGACAAGTTGTAGTGTCCAAGGTTTTGAGGGATTACAATATTTATTTACTTTTTCTACTAGGTTTTCATTTTGTTTAAGTAGGTGTTTTGTTTCTTTTTTTAGGAAATTAATGCATTAAAGTAGCAAAATATTTACAAATAGTCCAGCACAAGGCTAGAAGCAAAAGTTGGAGCTTGTTGCTCCTTGAGTCATGCCTAACGTAGACAAACAACGTTAACAGGAGTTCTCATCCCCTTACAAAAGCCTAAAGAAATAAAGTCTTTTTATAAAAGAGATAAAGTACGAGGAAAAGAGAATTTAGAGTCAGCATGATCGATATCTTTTACCCATCCAGCAAGGACATTTGCAACAGAAGTAAGCTTCCGTAGAATAACTTCAATTTTCCACCTTCGGAGATGGGATAGCTTTTCCCTACATGCATCAACAACATTATGCTATAACAAACAGTAATTTGAATGTTCTCTTAATAAATATGTAGTTGCTAATGAATCAAGATCCACTCCAAAATCCAATAGATTGAGCATGATGCAGTAATGAAGACCCCCAATATAATGCTTAAAGCTTTGTAGATAAAATATTAATAGAACCAACTTTTTCTGGCAAATCCAAGAACCATTTGCCGCTAGAGTAAGTGTTTGTTTATACCTTCAAATCTATGAAACTTTAATTGAAATGTATTTTATCTTTAACAAGTATTGTTGTATCTGTTTTCTAAAATATTAAGTTGCTGCTAATGAATTATATGTTTAGTGCTTTCCTATTAGTCTTTTCTCCCCTCAATTTTATGGTATTCAGTGTTTGAAGACAAAAACTTTTTGAACATTTTTTAATTTTGTTCTTGTTGGTTTGAAACCCCTTTGAAATTTGCTATTCATTTTTCAACAATTCTTCTTCTTTTTATTTATTTTTTTTCCTTTTTAGGTTTAAATCTCTAACCTTTATGCTTTTAGGTCCAATCCAAAAGAAATTTAGGATATGAACTTGTGGGTGTGTTTTGTGGGTTCATTAAGTGAGGTGTGTGTTTTCTATTCTAATGTTCATTTGTTATAGAAGATAAAAACATGAGGTTGACTAACATGGGATAATGGTGCTAGGGCAATTAAGAACGTGATAGCTTAGCAAATAAACATGACAGATCATTCTGAATGTGGAATCCAAACCTAGGTAATGTCCAGCTCACAGGAATTGCATTATACACACATACATACATATAACTTAGATGAGGAATTGTTACAATAAAATTTTATGTACTAACCTCTAAATTAATAATATTACAGTTCAATAGATGTAAAATTCATATAATATGTAGAAAATGTTATCATTAGTAAATCATCATATTACTTACATTAATTTTTCAATTTCTTTATTATATTCATCTATTATTTTTCATGCAATAGTAATTGTAATATCTTATATAATTTTTACAAGTTTTGATTTCTTTTTAAAGGGAGTGTTATTTTCGTGTATCCATATTATTCAGAAATAATGATGTGATAAATTTTATTGCAACTTATGAGATTGCTCATACTAGTAATTTTATACTTTTAATATGTTATACAATACGACTTTTATTAAGGCAACAGAATATGATTGGGACATAGAAGGAGAAATAACATAATTCCTTAAAAAAAAAAAAAAATTGTCAACTGGCTTACAAGTCACAATACCGTAACCTAAAACCATCAGACCTGCCAATCTTATTGAACCGACATCAAAGCAGAGGGTTATGCTGGTATTGGCTCCTATTTTGGGACCATGACCTGGTGGGTTGAACTGGATTGAGCCTGGCCAAAGTCTCGTGTCGTCTCCCCCTCTGCCTTAGGCACCTAAGATGCATTTAGATGCTTTATAAAGCGAATGTCAAATAGTAATTTAGATGATTAAATGGAGACATATTAGAGCTTAGATTGTTTGGTAACAAGACTAATGTTTCAGTTTGATTTGGATTACAATAGCATCATATAGGTCAAGGTGCTAAGGTCGACTTCCTGGCTTATGGGCAACATGTGTGACTTGATAATTTTGGGGCTAAAATATTGTCGAATTCCTTAGTCACCTATCCTATGGTTGTAAATGCATCAACATTAGGTCATTTTCTTGGATTGTTTGTAGTTTATGTTGTATGTAATATTTCGTGATTTTTTGGAATGTGCTTTAAGTAATTTTTTTTTTCAACTATTACATATAGTATAACTTTAGAAAAGGGGAATTGAAACTTGGTCTATCTTAATAAAAGATCAGTATTTATTTTTTGAGTTAGTTTTCATCTTTTATTTTTATTTTTATTTTTACTTTTAGGCTATATTAGCTAACTTTTATGTAATTTCTTATGCATAGATTTTTCATTTTTTAATGAATGCATTTCATATGAAATTTAGAAGAAATGGTTTGTTTTAAGTTAATTACATTTAATAAGCTTCACAATAAGAGAGTTTACTTAGTGGATATTTTAATTATTTAATTATTAAAACAAATACTTGAAATCAAGCGAAAATTTGGTAAAGTCTCGATATAAAGTTAAGTTTACCTCGATAAGTTTCGCATTTTTGAGACAGAATTATTTTGGAAATCAATTTATGTCTACGAGATACCGTGATTTAGACCATTCTTTTGGACTCTTACAATATGGTTATCCTAATTATATGAATTATCTTAAGACTTCTTTAAATCTAACAAACAAAATAAGTACGTTGTCAAACGAAATCTGTTAATAACATATACCCTTTTAAACCCATTGGATATAATCTCTCTTAAACCCACTTGATTATGAATTTTTGGTATAGTGTAGCAATTACATAGACAAGCTCTTCTATTTATGAAATAAAATAAAATAAGCTGAATTACGCTTTTGACAATGTGCGTACCTTGATAAGAACAGCTGAGTTGAGGCAATTTTTCATACCCCCGTTCCCTTTAACTTTTGGAGTTTCCTCAACACTATCCTTTCTCTCTCTCTCTCTCTCTCTCTCTCTCTCTTACTTACACGCATAAACCGCCTTACATGCCATGCTATATCTTGTACACACAAACTAGCTAGGACTGGGAACACAAACAAATGACATAAAGTTGGGGACGAAGATGATGGTACGGCAGGTTTCATTTTTGAAGCATCTTCTTTCTTTCTTTCTCTCTTTTTCCTTTTTTTTTTCCTTCTCTCTAAGCTACTTCCTAGCTCTCTATTTCAGTTAAAGAGAAGAAAGAGGGTATTCCTTGTGCCCTTTATTTAGTTAAAAAGAAGCATGTTTTATAGCTCAATATATACTGTCTGCTTCTCTTCCTTTTCTTCCCTTACGCATGTGTTTTCATTTTCTCTTGTTATTTTCTCCATAAACCTAGAAATTTCAAGTCCTATTCATGTCGATTTATCCATTATTTCCTATTGATCAACATATAATTATAAATTATTTCCCATATTCTTATCATTTATCTCGATTATTTTGAATACTTGAATAAAAACATTATTTATCATACCAATCATATTCTTTAATAAATTCATTTATTAAGTACTATTCTTGTTTATAGAAAAGAGTCATGACATATGATGGTGGAAATTAATGATTCTTGAGTCTGGATTGGTCACAAGCTGTGGAATATTTGTTGAAGCGCCATTTTGTTAATAAAGAAAAAGAAAACCATGAATTACCAGAGTACCGAATTGGGCTCTATAAGCACATCTGATCTCATTGACTCACGGCTCGAAGAGCGGCGGATTGGCTCATCCAACCACTGCCCTAACTGCGGACAGAAGCTCGAGGGAAGGCCGGTACGTGGTAACACATTATTAGTCATTATATCTTAAGATTCATTCTATTATATATATACATGAATGTTTTCTTAATTTTTACATTACCCTTTTTTTGGGGGGTTACTATTTCATAGCTTGATTTTAAGAATGTTGTTTTACAGGATTGGTTAGGTCTACCAGCAGGAGTGAAATTTGACCCAACAGACCAAGAACTGATAGAGCACCTTGAAGGGAAAGTTGCAGTCAATAAAGATATGAAGTCTCACCCTTTGATTGATGAGTTTATCCCTACAATTGAAGGTGAAGACGGAATCTGTTACACCCATCCTGAAAAACTTCCAGGTAAGATTTCAAAAACAAAAACAAAAACAAAAAATCCAGATTACACAACACTCCACAACAAATTAAAAAATTAATTATGTAAAAGATCATATCCGAGTTTTCACACATGTTCATTTGTTTAACCCGTGCTTCTATATTCACAAAAAATACTCGGGTATGTTTTTTGTAATTAACACCAAACTAAATATATGTGTATATATTATGATCACGGGTTTATTTATCGTGATTAATTTTTTATTGTTTTGAGTTTCATCGTCATATGAAAACGGAAAAATGTACTTGTAATAGAACAATTGGATAATCCTTTTTAATGCTTTAGTGGGTATAAGGAATATCGGATGAAAATTATATTACTATATATTTACCCTACTATTATTGCTAATCAGTTAGGTCGAAATGTCATGGAATGTTCCGAATTTATACGGAATTAATACCCTAAGGTCACGTTTGTTATGACTTATGTAATTTCCTGAAAACCCACATGATGGGTAATGTCACAGTTTGTTATACCTAAGTCAACCTAACTTTGATTTTGGCAAATAACTATAATCATACGATGAAATTTGATGAAAAATGTACAAACATTACTTTTCCAGGAGTAACAAGAGATGGATTGAGCAGGCATTTTTTCCACAGACCGTCAAAGGCTTACACGACCGGGACAAGAAAGAGAAGAAAAATCCAAACTGACCATGAATGTCATGACTTACAAGGTAATAACGCTGGTACTCCTACTACTACAAACGGAGAAACTAGGTGGCACAAAACTGGCAAAACAAGGCCTGTCATGGTAAATGGTAAGCAAAAAGGTTGCAAGAAAATCCTAGTCCTCTATACGAATTTTGGTAAGAATAGGAAACCTGAGAAAACCAATTGGGTCATGCATCAATACCACCTTGGCTTACATGAGGAAGAGAAGGAAGGCGAGCTCGTCGTGTCGAAAATATTTTACCAGACTCAACCTAGGCAGTGCAGTTGGTTGGCCGATCGGAATGTTACGGTAGTGGCGGGTGAAGGAATCAGCGACTTGAGTTGCAAGAGAGAGAGTGGGAGCACTGGCAGCTGTTCTTCAATGGAGATTATGGTTGCTCAGAGGCAGGAGGAATTTTCAGGAAGTGGAGTTCCAAATATGTCGTGTAATTACAATGCTATGGAACTTCAGCAACTGAAATCTGAACATTTTAGCTTCAACCCATTTAGAAGGAGCTTTGATGAGGTAAATTATTCTAGACAAATCATTTATCAATGCCTAATTTTTTTCTAAATTATGTATAGCCATGACACTGCCAGTTTTAGAGAATTTTCCTATAACAAGCCATGATTTACTTAATAAATGAAGGTTAGGACAAAGGGATTACTTGTATATATAGGTGGATGATATCTTCTATGTTCTCATTCATTATTCCAGTATGAAATGCAAAGAAATCAACTTGATAACAACACTGTTTTCTAACAGGATAGAATAGATATTATTTTCTTCACTCAAATCCCACGTAAACCATTTAGCCCATGGAAAAAAAAAAAATAGATAATTAACTATCCGATTAAAGCAATCCTCTAATTATGAGATTTCCAAGCAATGTACAATGTAGCAAAGATGTATTAATTAAAGCGGATTTATCTGAATTACTTTCTATAGCTAATAAGTGCGAAATAAAGATCTTATGCGAATTAGATAGATAACATCAAACAATTCCTATATTTTGATCAACTGGCGAATATCTTGTATTCATTTCAGGTGGAAGTAGGGGAGGCATCAACACCCCGAGAAGCACCGGCAACATCGAGCACATCTGAAAATGTGCCTGAGCATCAAAATGTGCATCTTGTAGCACATGAATATCAATATCACCACCACCACCACCAACCCTCAGATCCTATACATCACCACATTGCAACTGCAGCCAACTTCCACATTAGTAGGCCTACAAATCCAGTAATATCTACTATTGTAGCTCCCCCACTCCATCACACTTCCATCAATCTTCTTGAAGAAGACCCTTACCATGTCTCAAGAATAATGCTACAAAACCAATTGCAGGTATATATGTATTGGTTGACCCGGCTCTTCAATTTCTATTTTGAATATAGTTTAAGGCTTGTTCTATTTTGTTTCACAAATTTGATCGATTCTATTGGTTAGGTTACAAATAATTTGATCCAGTCTAATTTCTCTGGATGCACCCTAAGTTAATTGATCTCTGAAATACTAATTAGTGATAATGGGAAAAAAATTATAAATAAAAATCTTTAAGTGAGAGGTTGATAACTTGATGACATATTTAGCCAATATGTTAGGATTTGGATCTTTTAAAGTTGCCATTCTCTAAAATTTCCTAAAATTATGTCAGATGTCATCATTATGTTACAAGATATTTCAAATATTTAGATAATTTGAGCCATTGATATTGTCACTTAGTTAAAGCCCTTAATTTATCTTATTTTATGTTTATATATACTTGAGGCCTACTATCCTCTCTCTAAGGTAAGTGGCTATAGATTATATAAATGTTTTACGTCTTAAGCATAGTTGGAATAGGTAAGATTTTCTTTCCCCCTTAAATGCTAGTTTGAATATGTCAAACTTAGATTCGTTGTATTCAACAGAATTCTTATAGTTTTTTAACAGGTCCCTTAATTTACTGTTGATATTCAGTTTATTATGACGAGAAGATCAGATTTATTATTATGTGCTAATGAATTTGTCCATTGTAAAATTTTTGAAAATGTGCTAGTTTTTTTCAAAATATGCCCTCTTTCCAAGTCTTAATGTAATAGAACGAATTTCAAAAGACACATATTATTGACGGATAAAAGACTTTTTAACGCTAGCTATGTAACCCTAGCTAGCTTTTGGCTATCTTCACTTATTAAGTAATATTTATTATCCACCCCTAGCTCCTTGGAGAAAGAATCCATTAGTATGTCGTCCTTGGTGAATATATCTTAATCATCATCTGTGATTGCCTTTTTGGGAAAATAGTAATGATGATGTTGTTCTAAAGTATGCATGAAAATCGTCTTACTATAAACATAATTGCTGTTTGCTCACAACCTGCTCTTAAGGGAAATATTTTATATAAATCATGTATATTCAATTCCTAGATACGTGGAATCAGCTAATTTTTATACGTGGACCTATTAAATTTAAGGTTCTAACATATATGGTTTATATAGATTGAATCTGTAATTAAATATTTATTACAGAATAGTAGCGTCGGAAAAATAGGTGGGTATACTGATGATTTTTTTGGAATATTTTGAATAAAATAATATATTAGGAGCAGCAGCAACATCATAAGATTGGGAGGATGAGTGGAACTGGTTTGGAGGAGGTCATAATGCAGTGCACATCATCATCGACTGCAGATCTCAAGGAAGTGAGTATAATGCTATGTCTTTTTGACCCTGAAATCTATGATGCTTGTGTTCTTTTTTTAGTATAAGTACACACTGCACTCTTAACTAACTACAATAGAGAAGAGAGAAAGAAAAGTAAAGGAAAGGAAAGAAAAAGAGGAAAAAGAAAAAGAAGAGAGAGTGAAGGGGAAAGTAAAAAAAGGACGAAAGAAGAAACGGAAACCCCTATTTGTCTTTACTACTATTTTTAAGTTAAAGAGAGTGATACCAGAAGACTTTTCCTTTACTCCTTTAACTTCTTGTACCCGCCCTTAGCCCTTACTTTCTTTTTCCAATTTCACATTTTGACCCACATATCATGATTGAGAAAAATTGCATGCACGAAGGTGACCTGTCAAGAATATTTATATTACCTTTTCCCTCACCCCACTCACCTAAACACAGAATATATATAAGTACAAAAATATCATTGATAATAACGCATTAAGTGTTTTGATGAGCATGGATAAGTACCAATTGTATCTACATGCATATTAGTTATAGTGAGTAAATTTTAAAAATTTACCATTTATATTATTATTTCTATAGCAAATTAATACTATCAAAGTTCTGCTCAATAAATATATACATACATATATATATATATATATAAGGGAGTTAGATTTTTCTTAAGAGATCAGTTTGGGGAAATTAGAACAGTAGCTATAAAAGTATTTAAGCTATGGAGCTTTTGGCTTCAAATCGGTTTTAGAATGTTTTATAAGTTTTTTTTTTTATTTCAATATGAATTTAAATAAAAAAAGGATATGAGTATTAAAATGTAGCACTATACAAGATGATAATAATATAATTCAGACATAAAAAAGACAATTAAGAATTGGCTTTTCTCCAGTTGTATTGGTACTATATTTCTGGGCATGTATGAGAAATTAAGGTTTCAATCTTGCCTCTCTCAAAGATACATATTAAGCAGCTCGCTTAATAAATTATATAATAAATTAGATAACAATAATAAAATACAATTCTATCTTTTCGAAAATGAAATTCAATACTTAGCTTCCTTGTCATTTTAAAGGGAATAAAAAAAAATATCACATATTATTATTTTGTTAAAGTTAATATATGTATATACTTAACATGAAACCTATAGAATGTATGATCCATATTTTAAGAGATTCAGTAGTAGGTAAAGAATTATAGCTACTTTATAAAAACATGTTTTAAAATTTCAATTGTATTCAATATTCATTTTGAGTGACATATTCTTTTCTTTCTTTCCTTTTTTTTTTTTTTATTATAAAGCAATGTAAATAGAATGAGAAATAAAAATAACCTTTTCTTTTTTCCAGCCAAAGAAATAAAAACATCCTTAAACGTGCATTTCTTGATTTCATTTTTCCCTCGGAAAATGCAAGCCACTATTATTTTCTGTACTTGTAGAAAATGATCTCCCAACACCACGTCATTTTCCACTTCCAGGATGAAAAAGACACAACTTCTTGTCGTAAAGCTTTTACTGCTTGAATTTATTATAATTACAAAAATGTACAACTATATAGAGTTCAAATACAAAAGACATATATCCATATATATGATACTATTATATAATAATATATTTGCGTTGTCATAATGCCTTGGGATGAAAACAAATACGAGACATATTCATGCTGCTGGCGGACAAAAGAGGCAGCTTCTTAGCAGTTGTGTTTTTTCTTGAATAGATTAAAAAGGAACACATTTATGGTACACCCATTGAAAACCCTAGCTAGCTTGCATAGCAAAGCAATCACACACAATACAATGATATTCACATGCAAATGCGTGCTTTTTGTTTAATGCAGAAGTCATCAGTTACACACCCACAAGTAACAGACCAGTGGATAAAGTACTCTTCATTCTGGAATAATGACCACCACCCTGACAATCCGGATCATCACCATTTGTAGAAAACCCGAAAAACGACATTAACGACACAACGTTATGGAGTACAAAAAAAAGTTTGCTTCATCGATCAAGAACCACATTGTTCCCATTGTTTTTGTACGTAATTATTGTTAAAGAAGCTTTCCTCTGATATATATCAAATTAAGGTTTTCTCTCTAGATGAAGTTATATATACGTACATCAGAAATCCATATTTAGAATTTATTTTCCCTTTCATTTACTGTCAATTTTTTTTTTTTTTTTTTGGAAAGTACAATATGATCAAGATTTCGGTTTATTCTTCCATTTATGCTGTAATTTCAAATAAAATCCTTAACGAGTAACATTTTTTCTTGTTATATATATTTCTTCTAAATACTATGGATTGAGATATATCTTATTTTTGCATCGTGTAGGTTGTGTAGTTGTAAATGTTAAAGAATAATAATACCATATCTAAATGATTACGTTTTTACATGAGTTGAAACCCTTATATTGTCGAGCAACCTCCACTTAAGTGGTACACTTGTAGGTCTTAGTCAAAGTTTAAGGAGAAGTATTAAATAATAAATATTATGGTCTACACTAATTTTAGAAATTTAATATTTTAGATGAGTTAGTTATAATACAAATCTTAACACATTATTCTTTTGGATGAATTAGTACCACAAAATTTATCTTCTTGCTCATATAAATTTAAATTAGTCATATGTCACCAGAAAATTAAGGGTAAGCACAACATGTATGGGAACCTAAAATCTATTGGCCCTACACAATCAAATAGGTTCTAGTGTAGTATCAAATGTCATAGGATACATAGGTGCTTATTTCAAATTTTTCAAAAGAAGCATATGAGAGAGCAAGCATATACATATCTTAGTACCTACATATAAACTATGCTTTAAAGTAACATAATTTCAAGCTTTAGAATACCCCATAAGTTCTTCACATATGTATGACATTATGAAATTGGCTTGTACACAAGGTTGTCAACTCATAATTTTACCTAAAATTGTTAAAAAGTTTGTAAAATTGAATTGTAAATTTGAAATATAAAAATACAAGTTCCTACAACCTATGTAAAATAGTTTTTAAAAAATATGCATATGCTTATAGTAGCAAAAAAAAAAAAAAAAAAAAAAACTTAAAAACATTATGAAAATAAAGAAATGGAGAAATTTAGTTCTTTTTTCATAAAAATATTCTTTATCTATGATCTAACATTCACGAAATAAGAGTAAGGATGGTTGAAACTATTTTTTTTTTCCCATTGTTTTGTTTGAAACAAGTAAGGAATTGAAGAAAACCAAAAAATGTTTCAATTGATTTTGAATTGTTAATAATATAAATTTAAATATATGGTTTCTTTTATAAACTTTTCTATTGGAGTTAAAATCCTGATGAAGCCTATAAATATCTAAGAAGGGACTAAGAGAGGAAGAAAGAGGAAAAAAATTAGAAGACTATAGGGAAAATGATTTAATGTCTTAACAGTTAATGGAAAAGTAGAAGTTTAGTTACATCTTTTTATTTTTTACCCATTGAACTCATATATATATAATCGTAAACTCAATAAGAACTGACATGTAAAATTAGTTAAAATTGTAAGTTTCTATAAAAAAAAAAAAAAAGAAATTTACACATGAGTTAACTTAGGAAAGCTTCTTAAAATTGAAAACTCAAATAATCTTATAGGTAGAATCGCGATTTTGACAACTATGTCTATACAAATATAATGAAAGTTAAATTATGTTAATCTAACCAGAGCCAATTATATTATGCAAACACATAATTATATAGTCAATTTTCCAATCTAAGCCAATTTCATGATTTATATTTGCTCCATTTTATTATTGATTTATATTTTTATTAATATTATTTATGTTTACTTGTATCATTCATTTAAAAGATTAACTTAATTTTGAATATTTTAATTTTGGACATAAATGATATAACATTATTTTAAGTTAAAAAAATTAAAATCGCTATTAACTTAGAATTTAAATTTTATGATAGTTACAAAGGTAACATGTTTTCTATGAGTCCTCATTGCTCATCTTCCCCTACTACCATTTGTTGCAATCTCCATTGTGAAGAATTATTGACACGATGGAAGTTGAATCTCTTGACACATAATTGCGTGTATTGAGTATATGTTTTCGTTGCCTATGTGGCAGGGAGTTCAATTAAAGCCCACTGTAGAATGTATCCAATGGAAGGAATTTTATGATGCACAATAGTTCAGATTCAGTCTCTTTAGAATCATTCCACAATAAGTTAAAAAGTCCGTAAGATGTGTATATATGTTTTCCTTTTTGACCGAAGATGCATCAATATTTAAGTTTCGAGCAATAAACTGGTCTATTTATTTAGTTCCACTTATTCTATGTGTTAGACCATAAATAGAGAATGTTGTTAACCTTAATCTTTATACTTGGACACATATATTACAAGAATATTAAGGATTCAATGGCTGATATATTATTATAGTTACATATGGTACATGACAGCAGTCCTTGTGTTACTATTATATTCCTGGTTAGGACTGAACTATGTTGCAGTCCACTGTCGACAGTCCTACTTGGAAAGCTCGGTTTAACAAAAGAGGAAGAAAGAAAGAAGAAGATCGAGGGAAGAACAAAAGAAGAATCCAAGGAAAAGCTGCTCTGTTTACTGCCAAATAGAAGAAGCAACAAAGAAACCAAAGTATAAACAAACATGCATGAAAATCATCACCTCCATAATGAACGTTATCTTTATGACTTTATTGTTATCATTTTCTATTACATGGATATTTTAGTTTCTTTTTATGGTTTTATGGCCCTTTGACAATAAAAGGTTACATTATACGTTTGCAAGTAAGGAGGGCTTGTATATAATATAAAACATACGGTTTTCTTTTTCTTTTTCTTTTTTTTTTCCTCCCTTTTGTACCATTTATCATCATAATGATTTGCAATAGCTGGTGGGTCTCTTTCATACTTCATAGCTACGGGAATAGTAGGAGTAACTTTAGTGATGAAATTGTTAATGTAGCATTATTTTAGGGCTAACTGCAATCTTAGGTTGAAAAAGTAAACAAGAAACTATTGATTATACTTTGATGCACCCTAATTTCCCAAAATGTAGATTTGTCTCCCCATAACTCTCCGGAATAGGCAGGTGCTAGGATTTTAAACTCTAAATTTAGAGGTTAAAATCTGAACACTTAATTTCATTAAAATTTACGGGAGATAAAGCCACATTTTATAGTTTGAGTGTGTATCCCTTGCAATCAATATCGTTGATATCATAATAATGCAACTATCCTACACTTCCTCTGTCTTCTTTAATCCAATTATTATACCAGAAATGTTTCAAAACAAGTCCCACAAATCGAGGGTACGGACTCCATTGGGTAAAGCTTTGTCATGATCTACACACAAATGCCAAACTATATGCATTGAAAACGATTTATAAATATATATAGTAATCAATGATCAAGCAACAAGCAGAGTTCCCAATTTAATTTTCGTTGTATTTAAGTAGGGAGCAGCGAATACAAACAACTAAAATCTGATATTCCTTGAGTCTATGTGTCAAATCGTTTCGTAGTAAATTTCCAATCAGTATTAGCCATCAAGTCCATTCCCCTTTGTGCACAGCTACATCCATTATTATGATCACATCTCGTCGAAACTTCATCATGAAACTTCCTACACCATATGAGCGATCGACTTATCACATCGTCGACCCTCTTATCCACATAAATGGAATTGGTGCTTAAATTACAAGTCCAACCGCCCGAGGGTATTTGACCCATGATTGGTCCCATGTATCTAATTCTTGATTCACTTATCTCTAATGGTTATAGGTCTCATTGCCAACCTGCACTATGCAAAGTTAAGATTGGGCATAAATTAACTTTATTTTCTATCACTTACATGCATTGCCAATCAAGAAGGTAGTACTTAAATTTACTTAGGAAATGCTTGTTAAGAGCATTAACTTCCAAATCCTAATCTCAATCAACCCTATAACCAAAAATTTTTTAAAAATATTTAATTACTTTGACAACGTGTTAAAATAACTTTCATCCTAACTTAGGTTGTTTTATAATTCACTGGCCAATTTATCATCCTTCTTGGTTGAAAGTAAGCATTAATGATCTAAACAAGAGAGTAGCAGTCAAATAAAGGATGGGGCCAATCAAATGGACAAGAAATCCCTAGTCGAATCTGATTTAGTTATTCATTTTAATTTTCTCTCCCATTTTTCACCTATAATTCTCATAATTTGATATCTAGGTTTAAAATGGGGTTCAAAGTAATTCTTTACAACAATTTCTTAATGTCTTACTAAGTAGAGATCACAGTCTACTTGTTTAATTTAAAATATAACGTCTATAATCTTTTTTTAGCTTTCTTTATTACATCTTCCATGGGAGTTAGTTTCTCAAAATTGGTCTTTACTACAATTATCTTAAAGATTTCATTATGGATTTGATTCTAAACGTCCACACCATTTTAATTGAACTTAAGTTTTTGTAAATTTGATCAATCATCTTCTAAAGAAAATTATTTGTTTGAAAAGTGGCTAATTTTCTAGATTATGATTAGTTTGATTTAAACAAGAACAAATGAAAAGGATCGAAGTTGAGTTTAGGTGTATTAACCTAGATTGGTTATTTAAGGCAATTCTCCTCTCTCCATTTACAAGAAGTAATCTCTTATTAGAGTAAGTTAAGGGAGTGGATGGATCTAAGGTCCAATTTATAGAGTTACAAACAGGCTAAATCATATCTAGAGAAGTCATTTCTAATTATATTTTCAAATTAAATTTGAGGTGTCAAAAGTAATATGATAGGGTTTTTGGAAGATCATGAAACTAAACGAGAATCATATAATTCATGTAAAATAGTCTCAAACTAATGGAGTGGCATTGGAAATGTGGTAATTATATATTAATCAATAGTAGCTGTCATTCTTTATGCCTTTTCCTTTAACTTCCTCTAATGATTAAAAAAAATTGTCATAAAAAGCAAGATATATTTATGTCTATTGGCTTGTCATATTATCATATCATAACAAGAATGACAACAACGATACTCATGTTATTAATATAATTATCCTTTTATTTACCAAAAAAAAAACCTATACTTAAGTTAATTTTAGTTATCCTTGCCCTCATTATAGAATATTACAATGCCTTAGAAGTGCTCTTAGATCACATCTTTATACTTCTATATTATCTTAGTCATACTTTCTGCATTATCACATCTACAAATTTTATTTTAACTTTCTCTCTGATACATCAACTTCTTGTCTTATCCATTTTAGTGTAATTACATATCTGTCCATAATTTATCAATACACCTCTTATAGCCAATGAATCATTCCTAAGGTCAACCACCTTAATCCTAAGATGACTACATTCATGTTCTCAATTATAGGAAATTCTTATTCAGTTAATTCGTAATTATAAAAATCTCATAGCATGTTCACTTAGGGGAATGGAATTGCTACTCCCCCTTTATTCCTTATATAGGCTTTATTATCATGTTCACTTGGATTTTACCCTAGGTAATACCAATTTGTCAGAATCTCGATTCCCTAATAATCTTGCATGTAAATTCCTTGAAGAAACCTAAAATTGCAATTTGTAAGTCATTACCTAATTTTTATTCCATAAATACCCCTATTGAAAATGAAAAATGACATTCTTTTGCCCCCAAAACACACCTGCTATAATCATTCTTCCATAACCCTTTGACCTCAACTTTCTTATCATAACCTGAAGCCCCTTTCTATACATCTTATGCTTAAAGAATCAAAGAGAAGAAAACCTTAATGTACCATCCCTGACTCAATTCCATTCTCTTCTCTTTAATCTCCTTAACATATTCATCTATCTGAGCCTTATATACTCATCACAGTCACTAGAGCTGAAGATCACAACCTACTACATCGTGCTCTCTCCCAAGTCAATCTCTGAAGAAAAAGTAATTTTCTCATTTGTTTCCTTCTCTTTATATGTGTTATTTATGTTGTTTGCTTGGTATTAAAGCGGAGAAGAAGAGATGGAAAAAATTGATCTTCCATACTAGATTCAAAGTTGTAGGAAAGAGAAATGATCGGGAATTGCTTGTTGCCATGGTGATTCCTTGGAATAAGTTGTTCATTTCCTATTTGATGGGGTTAGGGTTTTTATAGTCCTCTGTCGTTAGTTTGGGCTTAGGACTAATATGTTCTCTTTTTATTTGATTTTTATTTTTTTCATTTGAATAAATTAGGGTTACTTTGGACATTTTGATTTCTATTCTATACTTATACCCTTTTTAGGTCAACCAAGCGAACAATGTATTTCTAATCCTATTACACTCAACTAAACACCGTGATATGTAGTCACTACTTGTTACATATCTATTCTATTCTATAGTGATTACCATTCCATTCTCCCGTTATTCCATTCAACAAAATGAATGAGCTATAAAAGTTTATTAACTAAGTTGAAAATTAAGAGAAACCATAAAAAGGAAAATAATAAATTAGGACAAAATAAGAATATTACATTTTATTTGTCATAGGATATAATGAAGTAAAGAAACAAGCAATAGTTTTCATGAAAAACAAAAGTTAATACAATATTTCTTGTTTGTTGCCTAAGTATATGTAGGATATATACAAATGGACCAATAAATATCATACTCTATAAATGTTTGTGTTGCTTATGCTTTGCCATTTGAACCTACGATGGTAGCCCGTAATGGTTAGATGGTGATACTAGACCTCTCAAATGATTTGGCTAGAAGTAGGCATAGAAATAACTATGGTGATCAAATGGGCTATCAATATGAAAGAACTATGAGTGATGTGAGTTAGTTGAAGAGGAATAGAGTTGCAATGGGGCAAATGAGTATAGAGCGCTAACTTAGACATTATAGATGGATTATGCTCCTCATGGTATGATATATGTGGTAAATTCCGATATGATCAATTATTTGTTAGCAACAAGAAACAAAGACGTCTCTTCCATATATTTGTCACAAAAAATAAGTCTATAATCCCTTTCATATCTATTGTTACAGGTGATGGGTCTGCAAGCCATGTTACATTTAAAAGCAAAATTTGAGTGATTTCAAATCTTATCAAGGTTGAGTTATGGAATGACATTAAAATACAATGTAATAAATATTGTTTCTTACATTTAGTGAAAATAGATTGTATGTGTGTTTAATTGGTTTGTTATTTGTGTGTACATGTTGCAATTTAATATAGAATTTGCCAAACTTATTTTATTACCTTGTTTGAAAATTCATTTTTTATAAAATCAATTTTAAATTCGAAGATTTTATTAGGAATATATGGTAAACTGTTATACCCTTCTGATTCGAAGCATGACGGTTACCTATATAAACAAGCACACACATATGTGAACATAAATTGTACGTACATGAGGACAAAATTAATTAGGGCAACAAATCTTAGAAACATTCTAAATTTCTGATGGGCACATGTTTATATGGAAGATAGATTCTTTCAACAACTAGTTTCGGATAAATGATTAAAAAGAAAATATTAAACAAAGAATATTAATTTCCTCCCATATACCTTCACCGAACACTTATTTCTAGTCCGAATCCTATACAACATACATAAACCCTAACCGCAACCACAAGATTTGCTCGTTAACCACTGTATCACCATTATGTAATCACTATATCTATGGCGACATAATAAAAGTTTTAAAGTTATATCTCAAATTTTATTGAACATAACTTTAAGAAATTTATATATTATCACTATATGGGGACATCACTATGTCTGCGTTTTTTTGTCGCTGAATAAAGTACAAGATATGAGGGGGGGGCGCCTCTAGCTAGCTTATATTTAAGTATCTGGACATGGATATATACCAATCCCCTTCATGTAACTCCCTGAAGACAAGTTGTGTATATATATGATCAGTAAAGCAACTTCATCGTAGTTTCCAGGAAATGAACACGGATCGCAAAATGGCAAATAAAATATACCCGATTCCCCAGGTAATCGTGATCGAGCATCGTGCTGTCTGTATCTCTCTCCTTGTCACTTTGGCTTGTATCCGATAGTACGACAGTGAGTTATTATTATAAAAATACATCAGACCCAGTACACTAAGTAAATATATATACTTATACTTCCACCTTAGGAATTGTCGAAAAAAACTTACATGCATTAGATTCACGTGGTACATAAATATTACATGGCTATATTCGTTGGAGAAAGAAAGAGATAGTAACAAAAGTAAAGTTGAGTGAACCTATTTAATGTTTATAAGAAGTTAAACTTATATCATGAAAGATTTTAGTAATATTAACGCATTATATTGATAAGTGATGTATATAAATATTAATAAAATTTTAATATATAAAAGTATAATTAATACTTTTTTAAAAGTAAATATATTTATTTATTATCACCTATTAAAATTTTATTAATATTTATACGTTATTCATTGATATATATGATACACTAATATGATTAAATTTTTTTTTCCTTGGCCCCACTATAATGTGCTTCTCCCATGTACTAAATATTTTCTTAGCCAGATTTGGAAGGTGGAACATCACTAGCTATTCTTAAATCTTTGGATGATACATGCTGTTTGAGTTTTCTACCATTAAGATGCACATGCCAGGCCTCCCATGGAATGGATCACGGGAAAGTAAAGATATAGTGCAATATAAGATTTACGATAATGATTGCTATCCGGAAATTTTTTATTCAACCGGTTAAAAAGATTCATTAATCACCGTTGACTTGATCCATTCACTTACGATGAACCAGTTGCACGAGGTATCAGAAACAATTGATGTCTAGACAACGGGAGGTAAGTTTCATGCAGGGCAATGGTCTCCTAATTCTTAAAATCACATATGTATGTATATGTGTGTGTATATATATACATATACACATCAGGCACTTGTTTATTTTCAGTGGGGCTCTTCAAAAACCTTAAACTTTTGAATTCAATCATGTCCAGTGGCATTTGATATACATTGGTAATTGCAGTAGAGTGTGGAAATGGCAACTATGCCCTAAGCAAACTATAGTGTCTTCTTTTATAATAATATAGAGGATGTTTTCTCTCTCTTTTTTTTTTTTTTTAATTATTATTTTGGGTAATGGAGGTCACAGTGTTGTTGACATGCTAATTAATGGCTTCTTAATAGTGAATGTGATATTACGGTGTGATGTGACTTGTGACCACCATCACATTTTTTACCATTTTCTAAACATCTTTAGGTTCTTGTTGCAAATCTTAATGCTCAATATGTAAACTATAACCTTCCGTACACAATCATTCGAACGGTATGAGTTATGTAGATTACTATTATTTGCTATGTC
Source organism: Lumnitzera littorea (assembly GCA_024138015.1). Taxonomy (NCBI): domain Eukaryota; kingdom Viridiplantae; phylum Streptophyta; class Magnoliopsida; order Myrtales; family Combretaceae; genus Lumnitzera; species Lumnitzera littorea. Next base: position 23,855,190 of record JAMXBB010000007.1, read on the forward strand.
GAATCAAACTTTCACCTTCAGTCGAGTCATTTCATAACTTAGGATAGATAAACTGCACTTGTCTTGCTCCATTACCATCCCTATCGATAAATTCATCTAGAAAAACTCAGAGAAAATGGCAAAAACGAATATTTTTTGGTGGGTTACGTTAACTATAGGAAACGTCAGCCGTGAGAAATCGTTGTTTTTCATATACCCATCTTCAAGCTTGTGCAGATACTAAATTTAGCACGAGAAAGCCCAAATAGATAAAATTAAAAAAGGAAAAAAAAAATAAAAAGAAGAAGTGACGTGACTATTTGAAACTAAAAGTCGATATATGGTTCTATTTCTCACTTTACAGAAGATTTTGTTTGTCGATGTTTTTCTGTTAGTAAAGTATTTCTAAGATGTAGCGTTGGCATTCTGTTGATTTTGGTCGAATAAAGAAGTAGCACGAAGAATTTATGCAGTTCAACTTGGGAATATATAATCACAACATTCCAGAACCAACTTTCGTTGATTCCTTGTACTCTTATAAAAAAACAAAAAAAAAAAAAAGGCCCCGCTATCAAATTTCAGGTGAAAAATGGGCTCTCCAAAATGATTAAGCCTGATATGAACCCAAACCATCTTCTCTCAAGATCAATGGATAAGACGAGTAACCCTATTTATAAAATATTAGTAACAGTATTTTTAATGTATCTAAAAACGATCAATACTTACATATCACATAAATATACATTTAACGTATGTTATCTAATCAATCTTTTCCCGTTCCGGAAACTATATGCTAAGGTCTACAATAAAAATTTCTTAATAAAAGGCAGCCAGTGGACTTGTTTTCTCCCTCATGTGATTCGATTAATAAGGGAGGAGGAAGATAGTTATGGACAGAGATACATGATAATGTAGAAACCCGAATAAAATCACACGACAACACGCCCAATTCAAGCCAAAGAACGAGCACGTAACCGAAGTGGACAGGCAGGAGCATGGTTCATTAGTTTAACAAAGCGTTGCAAAGCATAACAAGAGAAAGCACCCTGCACACAGCGAAGGCTACCTAGCACCACCCATACGTTAATACGTCTTAATCAAACGACAACACACCCATGCGGTGTAATTTTTCTTGTTTAAAAGATGAAGGAGGAGTAAATTAAGAGCATGAACAAGTTAAACTACTCGCAAGCAGTTTGAGTTTAGATTGATATTTACTAGAGTTTAACTCAAGATAAAATAATTAAAGTAAACTTGAACTTGAACTACTTAAATAATTAATCAAATTGAGCTCAAATTTTATAATATTTGATACGACTAACTAGTAATCATAATCAAGCTTTAAGTTGAGTATAAATATTATAATAATTAGAAGGAAAAAAAAAATTAGATTATTCAAGCTTAAACAAGCTTAATCCAATCAAACTTAAGTTTATCAAATTAAGTTTGAATTTTGAAATTTTAAATTGAGTTTGAACTGAAACTCTATGTTTGTACTATATCGTCTTGATTTGACTTTTATACAATTTTAAGCATGATGAACTTGTCTATTCAAAAGAGAATATCTTAATCATTAAGAGATAACATATAAACTTTTTGAAGGATCTATCCATTTAGAGAAGGACTTAGATCCTAGCTACGAACTACAAACAACAACAAAATTATAGCAAACTTAATCAAGTGGGCATTTTGCAATCAAGTTCGGTTTTCAAATGTGGTGCAAAAGTTGTAAAAGCTAATTTGCATTAGGTTCTTACTTCATGTCTATTTATTTTATTAATAGCTCTTATTCTAGAATGGTTATGTTAAATTAAGAAATGAATTCTCTTAGTTTACTTTCATAATTTTTTCTTTATCTACTTTCTTGAGATATTGTTACGTATAATCAGTTAATGAAATTATAAAAAATATGATAATATAATATGATATTTCAAAAATCTAGATAATTCTAACCGTTAATTTATACATGAGGAAAATTAAGAAAATATTAAATAGAGAGGATCCAAATCCGCTATTTTATAAGTAAAATTACCTAAAAACTTATATTTTTCATATTTTGTAATGGTTTTTCACCATAATTTCACGCAATAATGTATATTGCAAAAAATGGGCTACCAAATATCTATTAGGCTCTTAAAGCGTGAGAAAAGGACAAAAATATTACGGTTTTCTAAGAAAAAAAGAAAACCTAAATAATGGCCTTTCTTAAAAACAATTTTTAGAGAAATTGTAAAAACCTTCATAAACTTTCGATTTGATGTGAATTTACCCTTTAGATTTTCAAATTAAATTTTTGACCCCCTAAATTTTCCCTCTAGTGCAAATTCACCCCCAAGCTTTAGAGTGTATTTTTTTACTTCCTAAATTTTGAACAATTTGCAACATTATTTCCATTTTATATTTTTATTTAGAAAAAGGTATGTACATGAGGATTATCAACGGTAATGTATAATATATTATAAAAATATAATATATATTGTACAAATATAATATGTCATACCATGCACTATGAAATATATATTAAAATTATATCAAATAGTAAATGTTGTATACTCACTAATATTATATATTATAATAACATATATAAGATATGCTATATGTTACTATGTGAAATTGTATTTTCTAACAAATGGTATATTATATATTTATTGCATATGTTACATAATTAGATAATTATTCAATCATTCAATCAGATAAAAGGTCATATTTCATATCTATCTTAATTAACGCATTACATACGATAGAAATATATAAAAACTACCTTGATATCATGATTAAATTTTCAAAATGTTGTGGATCAAACTATTATAAAAGTATTTTGAGCTATAAATTATCTTTTCAACCATTGATATTCCTTAACATCATCATCAATCATGCCTAGATATAATGTGGTCCTTTTGCATCATTTTGTCATATATATATATATATATATATATATATATTAAATAATCACACTAACTTGCAATCAATGCATTTATAAAAGTAGAAAATATTACAACAATAATATAATTGTCATTTTATATACGATGAAATTAGCACTAATTATAGACTAAGAGATTTTATTTTTCAAATAAAAAAAATATGACTATTATACCTATAATGAACATGTAAGTTTTTTTTGTTGAAAATTTTTTCTTTAATTACCATAAAATGTGGTGAATCCATTATCATCAATTTATTATACATTAAAAATAAATGTGCATGCATAGTACATGACTAATTAAGATGGTTATGAAAATATGACCTTTATCTAATTGAATAATTTATGTAACATATACAATAAATATATATACCATATCATTTGTCACAAACTATTATTTCATATAGTAACATGTAATGTATTTTATGTATATTATTATAATATATAATGCTAGTGGGTATACAACTATTCACTATCGTTTCAATTTAACTGGTAAAGGTTTTTATCTTAGACCTTGAAGATGGGCTTGAGCCTACAAGAAAAAACATAGTCGATGAGTGCTAGAGGGTTGTCTAGTACATTATTCCAATGTTTAAGTAAGCAAATATGTGGAAATAAGAAAGCAAGAGAATGAGACAATTTGTGCATATGTATCCAAAGTTTCTTACTTGGGGCGCTTAGCCCCTAATTATAGATAAGGGATGAATAATTTTGGAAAGGTGCATGTGTTGGCTTAAATAGGGAAGTATATTTTCTAAATAGATTTTTTCCTAAATAGGCAAGTAGGGGATTGTTCATAAATAAGTAATTTAGTAGAATCATGGCAGACTCTAGTACTTAAAGTCTAGATGACCTCGGATCCAGATGATCCTAGGTCTAACTGACTTCAGGTGGATTTTTAGGTTTAGTGGTCTCGGTGGTTCAAGCACCATAAGTCCATAGAAGGCCTTGACTAGAACGTATAGAGTTTCACATGGGTAATTCTCAAGGTTAAGAGCAATTATAGGCCATAATATATTAGCTCTTAATTCGTAGAGGTTGCAGTAGGTGTTTAGAGCTCGTGGTCTAAAATCTTACATTGATAATATTTAATATAATTTTGATATATGTTTCATAGCATATGGTTTGATATATAATATTTGCACAATATATATTATATATTATCGTCAATTATCTCCATGTACGTACCTTTTTTTTTTTTAAATGAAAACTATTAAATGAACGTAATGTTGTAAATTATTGAAAATTTAGGGGGGTTAAAAAAAAAAAAAAGTAAAAACTCGCTTTAAAAATTTAGAGGGGTAAGTTTGCAATAGAGTGATAGTTTAGGGGGGTGAGATGTCTTTTTCTAAGTTGCCCAAATTTCAAGTATACTTTACCTAAAATTGCGTTTTCAACTTAGGATTTTAAATTTTCTTAAAATTATGAGTTCAAGAAACGACTTTAATAATTAAGGAAAAAGGAAGTGAAGATATCTAAAAACTGTATTTTTAACTCACAATTTTTAAATTACCTTAAAATTAGAGTAAAAGATGTGATTTTTACAGTAAAAACAATACTAAAAAAAAAAAATACTTCCTAAATTTATCATTTCACATAGTTAGCTTTTCCTTCAACCGCTAATATTGCTAGCACATTGACTACTTTGTGTATTGAGGGTGGATGCAAACACGGTGTAATGCACACGACAACCATAATTTCAAACCCATCAATGAACAAGGGGAAAAAAGAAGCTGCAATGTAATGTGTAAATCCTAAAAAAGCAGAAAATTCCTATATGGTGAATTATCCTGAAAACGCATTTGTGATACATGTTTTCAACATAATTTTTTACAGACAAAAGAAAATGCATATAAAATTGATACGTTTTCTTTTATGGTTATTGAGAATGCATTCTTTGTGTGCGTTCATTTCAAAGTAAGTTCTAATAAAAATGAAATATGGCATTATGTATATGTTCCGTATCATATTTTATGAAGCACCTATTGAATAATTTTCTTAAATCTATGATAGATCCATACTTTTCTCAATATTTTGAAGGTTCTTCTTTTAAATTTTAGTGCGAATCAAGTGCATCTCGTTTCCTATGGGTTCAATCTTAGGTGAGGGCTGTTACATAACTAGGTCGATGTAGCAACAGCCTCAAATTATATGTGACGGAAACAGTGTACTTCATCTATGGCATGAAAGTAAAGAATACAAGGATCTCATAATGGATAAATCGATTCGATAGTGATGTAGGAACAGGGAAAAGGCTATTTGTGTACTGTGTCCTGAGAGAGCTTCATTTATGTGAGTTAATATTCCTTATTTATTTTTAAGTAGATTTACTAGTACTTGATTTGTAAGAGAACACCATAAATTTGTTAATGCTATTTGAGCTAGGATTAAGGTTACTGTCCCAGGGAAAACCTCGTAACACCATAACATTCTTATACTAGTCCTTCCTTAACAAGCATATGGGCAGGTCATTGACTTTAGACCAACTTACATATTTACTGAGTCCTACATAACCAGAGGAGGGGATTAGATGAATAGTGTAAAGACCTCGAGAGGATTCTAAGTATTGGTTACTCTCTTAGTAATATGAAGCTATATTAGTAGAAAGGTATGCATTTATACAATTTATTGAATATCATAGTTTTCAAGAATTATGATCTTTCCTATAGTTCGACATAGGAATCTGGAGCCCTAGTTCGTTTAGCTCAGGAATGACCCGATATTCTTCGTTATTTGATGTTCTACTTGTGAAAAGCTACAAAATATTGTCAACATTTAGGTAATAAAAAATAAAAACATATGGGGTAATAGACATAAAAACAAACGAAGCTCTAGAGAAGATTGAGGAAATTAAGACATTTTTTTTTTTTACAGTTGCCTTTCAATTGTTCGCAAAAATGTTTGTTTGCACATATCGTCTCTCATGTTGTGTTTATGATCATGAAACTCTTAAATGATCATTAACCAATAGCTTTCTTTATCGAAATATGTTGAAATATATAGCTTAGATTTTTTTCAACACGACCCTTTTTGATTTTTTTTTTTTTTTTTTAACTTCAAGATGAAACTTTTGTTTGAAGTTCGACTAACTTTGTGAATGCATTTAAGTACATGATGATGTTGTGTCTATACGGCAAGATAAGACATATCTGGTAGAAAAACTCGAACTTACCACACAAGATTGCCTGGTGCTAAGAGGCTGATCTGAAGTATTAAATAAAAGCCTGTAACTATATAGATATCAAAGTGGTTAATGGTGATATAGTATATCGTGATATTATTTCTCATTCTTCATACTCTCTTTGAACAGTACAATAGCATTATTTGAAGAAACAATTATGTTATAGAAGGAAGAATGCTTCCTTTATTATATAGAATGGAGTCAAGATTGACATTAATTTATAGCTTAAATAAACTAATACTGTAAATGTTGCATTTACTACAAAAATTTTGCTAAATTGACTACCTATAGCTGCTCCTTATCATTTATGCTATAACATAACTCCATTAATTTCCATTTGAAAACATGGATATATTGACTAACCACGGCTTAACAGATGGCATATGATGTTGTTTTAACGTTACAACCACCACATAAGACTTTAGCTAAAAGGGAGGGAAAAAAAGGCCAGCGAAAGTATAGTAGAGACATGATATTTATGCCCTCAAAAACTATTGTTAGTTTCATGACTTGCTTTATTATAGAGACATATTAAGAGTACAGTGGACTGATTTTCTGACGTCTTTTTTTTTTGGTTTTAAATTTTCACTCCAAGTGGATCTCACTTAGTGATTGTATTATAAAAACAATGTCATATACCATGTGTCAAGTGACAGTTCATTAATACATACATGTCTACAAATAAAAATTAATGGAGTTATCTTAGCTAGTATAAATAACCACCGATAGTATAATTAGACAATAAATTGATTTTTTTCAAAATTTAGTATTTAGTTGTAAAATTTATGAAGTTGGAGTAGTGAATGCGATATTAACCCTAAGTTAATATAGGTTGTTGTTATCTCAAAAATTGTTGTTGTATTTTGATGTTGGTAATGAAATGTTGCAAAAGTTCCTCTATGATCGAATGGTCGTAATGCAATCGTATGCTCAGCATCTTTTACATTGCAATGCAAATGAAACTCCACTAAAGCATATTTGAATTCATTTAGATGTCCTTAAAGAATAGCTACTTCTAGTTGATAGGTCGATGATGCTACAATTTGGAAACAACAGCTTGATTCGTCATAATTCATTTGGCATGCAAATTGATATGCATCAAAGGACGATACAAATTGTCGTGTGTTAGAATTTATAATAATAAATGTATTCTCTAAATGAGGTTCACTCGAGGATTCTTCACTCTTTCTTGGTTGAAATTCGATAGAAAAAATTGTGATTACCACAATATTATTACTCATAAACATAGCATTTCCAAGTTTTATACTTGGATCTCCTATAACCATTCTCTAAAAAAATAAGTAGTCACCATTTCTAAATAACTCATAGAGCTTTGGTGATTAAAAATACTTAAACAACATCAAAAATATGTATATGAGTCTTCTCAAGTGAAATACAATGAAATGAATTGAAATGCAACAATTGGAACTATAATTGAAACTTCTAGCAATTTTGTTAAGAAGAAGAAGAAGCTTCAAACTCTTTTCAACAAGCCCAGACTATTTGTTGATCTCTAACAAGGTGTTCGCTCTTATTATGGATTGTTCCTAAGTATTTAATCGAAGGTTTGGACCCCTTTTTTTATTTACTATGCAGGATACTCTTGGCATAAACAATCTGGAGGATTTATTAAATGGTCTAAACTTTTTGTATAGCTTTTGATCTCATAGACCAATAAACTTATGGATTAGTCCCAAGCATTTAATCAAAGGTCTAGACCATTTTCTTGATTTGTTGTGCAGGTTATTCTTGGCATCAACAGTCCAAAGGATTTATAACAAGGTCTAAACTTGTTAAATTGCAAAACTCCCCTATAGCTTTTGATCTCATAGACCAACAACCTTATGCATGATTACTCCCGATCTTTATAATATTTTCTCTAACACATTATTTTGCGCTTCATTTGATCTCCAAGTAACAAAATCCTAAATAACAATCCATATAACCTAACACTCAACTAATCCTTTTCACCAACTGTACAATCATATGACACCTGCTTTAATGACTTTATCAAGTTCTTGAGGCTCCTTAAGGCATGTCATTCCCCTAATCTTCTTTTGAATTGCCCTCCAATTTTGTTCCCCTCCGTATCATCAAAGTATAATGACAAAACTTGCACATCAAAAGTGATTGTAATCTTGTGCTCCCCTCTCAAATCTAGCTTGTATGCATTTTCATTTATCCTCTCCACAACACGGAATAGCCCTTCTACTCTTGACATTAAGTTAAACTTCCTCCTTTCAAGAAACCTTTCATTTCTTAAGTGAATTTACACTAATTTTGTAAGATTAAACACCATCTTTATCTTTCTTTGATTTGACTGGTTCTTATAAGTTGTCATTCTCTTCTTTAGTGATTTCTTCACCCGCTCATGTAATTTTTGCACAAACTCCACTTTGGCCTACCCATCGAGATAATCCTACTCCTAAAAAGGTAAGGATGCCAAATTAAGAGATTAATGGAATTAAACTCATACATTATATCAAAAGACATTTTGTTAGTAGTATTATCAACACATTTGTTATGAACAAATTCAACATAGGGCATAAAAGTAATCTAATCCCTAAGATTTTTATCAACTACAACTCTAAGCATGGTGCCAAGAGTAGAGTTAACTATTTTCACTTGTCTATCATTTTTTATATGACATGATGCTCTAATGAATAGCTTAGTCCATAATTTCTTCCATAAGATCCTCAAGAAATGACTCAAAATTTTTAGGTCAAAACTAGAGGCTATATACTTTAGAATACTGTAAAGGAGAATAATTTCTTGAAAGAAAAGGCCTAAAACATGAACAACATCATCAATGGTTTTACATAAGATGAAATGACACATTTTAAAGAATCAATCTATGACAACCACTGTAGCTTCTTTCTCTCTTTGTGTTCAAGGTAATTAACTATGACATCCATACCTATTTCACCCATGATTAACGTAGGATAGGTAAAGGTATATGTAACCTCGCTATCCTTCTAACAAGTCTTACACCTCTTAATCACATTTCTCTCATCTCGTATCCTATGAAGCCAATAAGAATAATCTCAAAGGATGTCATACAATACCTGAACTAGTCATCCTTCCTAAAATATCTATCTTGAACTCCTTGTTCACAAATTCCAAGCATACTAAAAAATCAGGATCATTCTCATAATGGCCTTTATTCCACTAAAATCTTAACATCTAATGCACTTAGGAGCTCAACTATCACTAGGACTTACCGTAGGAGATGAAGAGTCAATGGGTCCTTCGAAATATCGAAGAAAATAGAGTGAGTAGGTCTATGAATGAAAGATAATAGCTGATGTGAAGCTACTAGAAGAATGTAAACCACTAACGAATACAACACGATTTAATACTTCATTTGATATAACACACAAGCAAATGTCTAGGTCCACTCGCCACTAATTCTTAGCTACTCAACAAGATTAGATAAGAGTGTAAAAAAATGGACTTGAAGAGAGTCGTCTCGTAAGAACAAGTATATTCAATGTCAAGAATCCAAAAATGTATTAATTCCAGCTATAAAGAGAAGGGACTATTTATAGTAAGTCTCTAAGGCTACATTACAATTAAGGAAAATTACAAAGAGACATACATAAAAAAAGGGTTCCTAGTACATACGAAAAAAAGGTTAAATAGGACAGATAACAAAAAGAGAAAAATAGTACAGTATCAGATGAGCCGGATAGGTGGCAGCGTAACATTGATTCTGTACAAAAGATTCTCTTATTACAATAGCCAAATGGAATCAAGATGTTACGGTGACAAGGAGGCCAAGATGAGAAAGTGATGCCATAAGAATTGGAAGGAGGCTTAGAAAGAAGTACTCGGCTAATAGGAGGCTATCTCTCATTACTTGGTAAGAAACTCTCGACATCTAATGGTCTGATCACTCAACATAAGTTCCTTGGCCAGAGAATAGTTAGCATCGGCACAAGAAAGAGAACAAAGCATAATATAACAACCCGAAGCTCTTAAGGAATTTAGCCATCTACCTTCTATGTATAGTTTCTCGTCATCAGTAAGTTGACGAGAGAGAATTCTTTATGTAAGAGACTAGAGGCGTTTGAGGTATGCGCTAATAAGTGGGCTAGTGGTTAGTAACCCATTAGCTTCCCATGGTTATTAGAGATTTGCCCTAAAATCATGATCTTTGTTGTCATCTCGCACATAGGGAGTCAAATTGGTGACATTGAATATGGTAGACACGCCATATCCTTCGAGCAGCTTAACCTCATAGGCATTGTCATTAATACGCCTAAGGATCTTATAAGGTCTATCCACTCTAGGAGATAATTTGTTCATCCTCCTGCTAGGGAAACGCTCCTTTCTAAGATGGACCCAAACAAGGTCTTTAGGGGTATAAACGACTTGTTTCCTTCCTTGCTCCTTTCGTCGAGCTACAGTCTTGGTTAATTGTTTGACAACTCTCTGATGCAACTTTTGAAATTCTTCAACTCACTGTAGGTTGGGTTGGCTTTCCTCTTATGTAATTGGACTAATAATTAAATCTAAGGGTAAGTTTGGGTTAAGTTCATAAACGACCTCAAACGATAATTTTCCTATCTAGTTGTGAGTTGAGCAGTTGTAAGCAAACTCAATGACAAGCAAGCATAAATCCCAATCATGCAAATTCTTCCCAACAGTTGCTCACAAAAGGTTACCGACTGTCCTGTTCATAACCTCAGTTTAACTGTCTATCTAAAGGTGGCAAGAAGTACTGAACATGAGCTTGGCGTCAAGCTTCTTCCACAGGGTCCTCCAAAAGAAGCTCATGAACTTTGAGTCACATTCAAACACAATACTCCTTAGTACATCATGCTAGTGAGAACCGTGACCAAGAATTGACAAGGCTGACCATTGGATGGGTCCAAGCTTATAGAAAGCTTGAAATGAGTAATGAGAAAAATGAGCGAAAGGAATGAATGATGAATGAAAGCTAAGCAAAACCCACAAACAGCTCTAGAAGATATGACACACCAATAAAACTTCTAAGGAATCACGGTACAATTCAATATGATTTACGAATTGGTCTGGTGGGGTTACTCGCCACCTAACTTTACTTAAGAGAAAGGATAAGAGCGATGCCAAGCGTAAAACAGCAAGGTGTTTACACTAGGAAGGAAAAATACTCAAGTGTATTAATGATAATCTGTCTACCTGTAGCTTGCAAATACAAAGGGTATTTATACCCAAGAATTTAGGGCAACTTGCCTAAAAGGGGAAAAAACAAAAATGGGTGTTACCCTAAAGTAATAATGTACAACAATACGAAAAGGGTAAAAATGAATATTCACAAGAGCAATAATTAGTGGGGTGGATTCTACACGTAAAGATACTGTATTGGTTAGGTTATTAGAAGATGCAAACAAAGTAGTACAAACAGCTGGCTTGTTCGAGGAAGGATAGCTTATGTAGTCCAGGGTCTCTTTCTTGGCATGGCAATAAGGGTGATGTCGAGTAAGTAAGTGGTCAAGCATGAGGGAGAATTGGATATTGTCTCGGCCATTCGTTTCTCGACATTCTATCTATGAAACATTGGTAGTCATTCAGCACGGCTTAAGGAGTGACTTAGCATCAGCAGGAGTTGGTTGGAGTAGAAGAATTCGTCTCGTCAACCCTTCCAATCCTCGGGCTCGGCTGTTGGTCAAAGGGCCAATAACTCAATTCCCATCACATTTAACTTCATAATTTCTTGTAAAAAGAAGTTAATGATGAATAAAGTATTATTAGTTCCATGGTAGGGAATAAAGTAGCTCATCTTACTAAACTGTTTGACTACCACCATAATTGAGTCATGCCTTCTCAAAGTTCAAGGAAGGTTAAGCATGAAATCCATGCTTAGGTTAGTCCATAGCCACTCGGATATAGGCAAGGGTGTGTATTCTCCATACAACTTTCTCCTTCCCTTAGCATGTTTGCACACCTCGCACCTCTCAAGAATTTGGCACAAATCCTTCATTATCTTAAGTCATTAGAAATGTTCTATCAATATCTCAACCGTCCTCTTTTCCCCGAAGTGGCCGGCCAAGCTCCTAGTATGAACTTATTGGATGAATAGTTCTCTTACCGAACCACTCGACACACAAACTTGCTTGCCTTTCATTAGGAACTCCTTATTCAAGCATAACCCATCTGTAGCTCCTCCAACATTGCACTTGTCCATTAGGGGTCCAAAATGCGAATCATGCTCATACTGATCAAGTAAAATGCCAAATCTGAGCACCTTGGCTTGCAATGTTGTGATGAGGGTATGACGACAAGAAAGAGCGTCAGCTATAGTATTTATGCTCCCCTTCTTACACCTGATGACATAGCAAAAGGTTTTTAAGTACTTAACCCATTTGGCATGATGCCGAGAAAATTTCTATTATCCTCAAAGGTACTTGAGAGATTCATGATCGAAGTAGATGATAAATTCTCTAAATAATAGGTAATACTACCAGTTTTGTAGAGTTCAAACAAAGACATAGAACTCCTTATCATAGGCTGAATAATTCAAGGCAGCTCCTCTAAGTTTCTCACTAAAGTAAGCAATGGGTCAACGCTCCTACATAAGGATAGCACTAATGCCAACTCCAGACACGTTATATTTAACCTCAAAAACTTTCTTAAAGTCTAGTAGGGGAAGTATTGGGGCAGACGTCAATTTGGAGTTTACATCTTCAAAACTCTTTTGAGCTTTCTTCGACCACTTAAACTCTAAGTGCTTCTTGGTCAGCTCGATTAAGGGTACTGTTATGGAACTAAAGTTCTAAATTAATCTCCACTAAAAAAAAAAAAAAATCAAGGCCATGGAAGCTCCTCACTTCAACAACATTAGTCGGCGTGAGCCACTCGAGAATAGCTTTGACTTTCTCTTCATCAATTTAGACTCCTTCCTCCGAAACAACATACCTAAGGAATACAACCTCGCTTTGGCGGAATACACATTTCCTTAGATTATCGAATAATCTCTTGGCACGGAGGATGTTTGATGTGTATCACGAGTAGCAAAACTCATAAGGAAGATGATGGAATCTGGGTTCGAGTGAGAACGGGAAATAGAGAGTGAAAGCAGGGATTTTTGAGTATAAATGTGTATGGATATCACACACCAAGACACAAACATAGTCAGGGGTTTGAGCTCGAAATAGGGTTTAATATGACTCACGAGCACTAAATGTCACTCAGGATTCAAATGAGAGGTTAGATGCAACTTACTAACTTACTCAAATGAAAGGTTCACTACAATCTTAAGAACAAGATTGATAAGAACACAGGAAAGGTTAAAGAGTCTAATCAATGCTCAATAATCCAACAAAACAAGCTTTAAGAGCTCAAGTATGACCTTACTTGAAAGAGGAAAGTTTCACCATAAAATATAATTATCTTCGTTCATATATTTTTGTCTGATATATTATTACAAATTTTACTATTTATAACAAGTACTAAACCCTAGTGACAAAACTGTAAATAATGTACAAGGCCTTAAACCTTAAAGAATTGGGCCCATAAATAAAATAAAGAAAACATGTATAAGAATACAAAACTATACGTTTAATAGAAGTCAGCATACAGTCACTTGGCCTGTCCTATAAGGAGCAAGATCCGAATTGGGCGAGGTCGACAGTTGGATGTCCAAGTCCGAGGAAGAGCTCCTAAAGTCTCATAGTGCTTGGCCGAGACACTAGAAAGGTCGACCCATAATTGTCGAGTGTTAGAATTAGTCGACACTAGTCTTTCGGTACAATATCCAGTGGATCTTTGGCCTTGAGTACTCGATTGTACGGTCTCTTGGATTCTCGGTAGATGAGAGACTTAATGTCAAGTGTCTCCTTTTCTTCCCCTCAGTCTTCTATCATTAGATTAGCCTCAACAAAACTTGATCAATCTCGATTTAGGATTGGTCGATCTCAGCTTAGATATGGTCAGAAGCTAATCCCCATCAGTGTTGAATACCGATCTTAAATGCTCCACATGAGCAATGAGGTTAGTACTATAGACCAAAATATCATCAAAATAAAACACAACACATTTACCAATTAATTCCCTCAATATATGATTCATGAGTCACATAAATGTACTCAGTACATTCGTCAAACCAAACGGCATCACCATCCATTCCAAAAGACCATTCCTTGTCTTGAAGGCTATCTTTCATTCATCTCCAGGTCTTATTCGTATTTAGTGAAAACCACTCTTCAAATTAATCTTTAAAAAGATGCGGGCACCATACAACTCATTAAGCATATCATCCAACCGTGGAATCGAATATCGATACTTAACAATAATTTTGTTGATGGCATAACTGTCAATGCACATTCTCTATGACCCATCTTTCTTTGGTACTAGCATGGTTAGGACAGCACATGGGCTTATACACTCTCAGACATATCCATGATCCACTAACTCATCAACTTGCTTCTTCGGCTTAGCTGCCTACTCCGGATTAAGTCTATAAGCAAGTTGGTTCGATAAAGCTACTCCAGCTTAAAAATCAAATCAATGTTCAATGCCTCTTAAGGGTGGTAAACCTTTCGGCATCTCGACAGGACATAGGTCGGCATACTCTTCTAGTAAAGCTCTCACTTCGACTAGTAAGTTCTCAACATCTCTCAACTCCCAGAGTTTTCTTGCTAAAAGAAGCACACACACTTCCTCTTCAATTTCTTGGTAAAATTGAGTGTGGGAAATCACCAGGGATTTCCATTACATAGATCGGGAAATTTTCTCTTTAGACTCCTATACATCCTTGGGGCTCGTAGGAATCAAAATAATTCTCCTTTCATCTTTTTGGAAAATGTAAATGTTCTTATACCCATTGTGTAATACCCTCAGGTAAAACGGTTAAGGCTGCCCGAGTAAGATGTACGAAGCGTACATAGGTAGGATGTCACACAACACCTTATCCTTATACCTATCACCAACAATGATTGGTACCTTAACTTGCTCGGTGGTAGACAAATCTCCTTTCTCATTCAGCTAATGAATCTTATATGGCTTAAAGTGCGGAAGGGTCAGCAACTTCATAACCTTTACTACACCCTATGCTATAACATTGGTATAACCATAGTTATCAAAATTATGATTCTACCCATTGGATTCCACGAGTTTATGATTTTAAGAAGCCCTTCCAAGTTAACTTGTTTATAAACTCTTTTTCATATAGAAACTTACATTTTTAACTAAGTTTACATGTAAACTCCGTAAAAACTTACACTTTTGATCGAGTTTATTGATTCTACATATCTAAATTGAATAGGCTAAAAAATAAAAAAATATAACTAAGCTTTTATAAGCCATCAACTATCAGGGCATTATATCATCTCCCTTATCCTATTTTATTGTATTTTTTCCTCTTTTTGTCTCTCTTAATCCCTTATTTTATGTTTATATCTTCACTTAGGTTTTAGCCTTAATAGCAAAAATTGCAAGAAAAATTATATAATTCAATTTATACTATCAGCAATTCGAAATGAATTAAAATATTTGATTCTCTTTAGCCCATTGTTTTTTTTTTTCCAAAAGAAAATAAGGAAAAAAATTTAGTTCCAACTTTGTTTGTTCTTCTTCCATACATCTTTAATTATACATTATTAAGAATTTTTTATGAAAAAAGAACTTAATCTCTTCTTTTCTATATTTCCATCATGTACTTTAAGTTTTAAACAACCACTATAAGCATCTCCATAGTTTTTTTAAAGCTATTTTACAAAGTTTATAGAAACTTATATTTTTATATTTCAATTTTATGTTCTAATTCTATTAACCCTGCGACGATTGTACATAGAATCACGAGTTTGACAACCTTGGGTACAACTTCCTTTGTCAATGATGAAGGTGCATAGTTTGCCACTCACTCATCAATTCGTGTGGAAGAGATTCTCCCTTTGTGCATTCTCATCACCTACAAAAGTGCTGAGAGATCGATGCACAACAAAATAGTATTCGGCTCCTGCTTCAAGAGATATAAGGGCATTAGGGTCTTCTTAAAACTCCTTTAGTGTTAAGCTAACTTTGACCTCCTCCTTTCCTTCACTAGCACTCTCCACTTTGAATTGAGGCTTGTCTCCCTTGATTATCATGATACATCAGTTCAAACATTGACTAGTCACTTGTCCATAGTTGAGACATTTAAAGCATTTGATCTCTTGGGTCTTTCTTACAAATCTCTGACCTTGGTCTTTTCGAACCTCAGGTTCCTCGGCCTTACCCTTACCTCAGCCTTCTTTTGGTTGGCTCAACACTAATCCTCGACAATCTACCTTGAAACCATTCAATGTACGGCCATAGTTTAATTGGCTTTGCATGCTACTTCAGCTCGGTAATCCTAGTCAGCTAGGCTGGCTCCATCTTTGCCTCTCAACCTTCTACGCCACTCAAATGGTCTCATCTAAACTTCCCAGCCCTTGTAATTCTACAATATGACCAATTTTAGTTCTCGACTTAGAAATGAACCTTCTTATAGTTCGTGTCTCAGGTTCATCAACATCAAATCGAATCATAAGTAATTGAAACTCTCGAACATAGTTGTCCATCAACCTATTACCTTGTCTTAAGTCTTGAAGATGTTAGAAAGTGTCTTGCTTGTAGTGTTCAAGAACAAACCTACTTCTCAGAACTCTCTTCATCTCATTCCATATTCGGATTTTGCATCAAGCCTTTAGGTAAACATTCTGTAGCTTCTTTTACCACATTGCTGCATATCTAGAGATTTCCAACGTAGCTACTTGAATAGGGATAGCATCTTCATAATCATAAAAGTCAAATATCTTTTCAATCTTCTCCTCCCAATCTAAATAGTAGTCAGCACTACCAAAATTGTTGAAGCTCGAAATCTGTACTTTGAGGTGTTCGGCTCCCTTAAGAGCTCTAAACTCATGCTTGTCAATTCCAACATACTAGTCCTCTTCTTCCTCATACTCTTCCACTTCATCCAACTCCAACCTTCTTCTCATGACTCTATCAACACGATGGGGTGTTGTTTGGTTCATAAGAAGGGCTTCTAGTGCTCATTGTTCATTCATCTACCTTTTTGGTCTATCCTTCATTTCTTGACCCTATTCAAAGGCGATCTTATCTCGCGACCATGTCTCTAAGACTCTTTGCATTAAGATAGCTAGATCGACCACAATAGCAGCAAGGTCCTATATTTGCTCATTAGTAGTATATGGTGACTATTAGGTCATACGACCATGTCCTTAAGCACCACTTTCAACATCATTAATTTCTCCTTGCATGCTAGGATTCGATATTCTCAATAAGGATAAGTTTCAGAACACACTCTTTACGCAGGAAATTACCACATAAGGAAATACCAATCTAATAATGAACTATGGACTTGCTCTATTTTCCTAGATGGAAATAGAGTATGCAAATAACGGACCAATAAGAACTATTACAACATAGCTTTCAGTTATAACCTCAAGCTCTGATACTAGGAAATTATATAATGTGCCTAGGAGCTTAGTTATCATTAGAACTTACCGTAGGAGGTAAAAAGCCAATAGGTCCTTCAAAATATTGAAGAAAATAGAGTAAGTAGGTTGACAAATGAAAGATAATAGCTGATGTAAAGCTACTCGGAGGATGTAATCCACCAATAAATACAACATAACATGACACTTCACTTGATATGACACATAAGCTGATGTCAAGGTCCACCCGCCACTAACCTTAAGCTATTCAGCAAGATTAGATGAGAGTGTAAGAAAATGGACTTGGAAAGGGTCGTCTCGAAAGAACAAGTATATTCAATGTCAGGAATCCAAAAATGTAATAATTCCATTACAAAGAGAAGGGACTATTTATAATAAGTTCCTAAGGCAATATTGCAATTAGGGAAAATTACAAAAAGGTATGCATAAAAAAGGAGTTACTAATACATACAAAAAAGGGTAAATAGGGAAAAAAGAGAGAGAGAAAAATAGTACAGTGTTAGATAAATTAGACCAGTGGCAATGTAACATTGGTTCCATACAAAAGATTATCTGATCACGGTAGTTGAGTGGAATCAAGATGTTACGGTGATAAAGAGGTTGAGACTAGAAAGTGATGCCATGAAAATTGGAAGGAGGCTATAAGAGAAGTACTCGGCCAGTAAGTGGCTATCTCTCGTTAGTTAATAGGAAACTCTCGACATCTAAAGGTTTGATCACTCGACATAAAGTCCTCGGCCAGAGAATAGTCAACATCGGCATAAGAGAGAGAGAAGAGAGCATAATATAACAACCTAGAGCTCTCAGGGAATTCAACCATCCACCTTCTGTATATAGTTTTTGATCATTTGTAGGTTAATGAGAGAGCATTTTTCTAGTGAAGGACTGGATGCCTTTGAGGTGTACGCGAGTAAGTGGCCCAATGGTCGGTAACCCATCAATATCCTAGTTTGCATTAAGTTAATTAAGGTATATCTCTTAAAAAGCACTTAAGCCACAATGTAAAGTGATACGCTGTGCCAAGAACCGATAAGGGTGGCGATATCAAGGTGAGTCCGATCTTATTGAAGGAACAAAATGGAATGGGTTTAGTGAGGATTTTAGTGAATCCGTGAGCCACTTAACCAGATATGATGTACCAACTAGATTATGCATGGCTTAAGACTCATCAGATGTAATACACCAATTCGAGTGTTATAGTTGCCCGTTACAATCCTTGCTAAAGGGATTAATAAGAGCTAATAAGATAGAGTTTTTTAAGAGAAAAGACTTAAAGGGTTTTTCATTAACGTTATAAATCTATCTAAAACCGTACACATGCATTATATTTATACATAATGGCAAACTTGTAAATAAAATGACTAAAAAAATGCCCCAGTAGCATTCCTGTAAATTAAAAAAAATATGACAATAATTCATGAATAATATAAGAAATAGAAAGTCAAAACAATACAAAAAAAAGTAATTAAATGAGATATTCGAGTGAGGAGTGGATGAGCTTGGGTTTGGCACTTAGGTTAGGCCGGGTCGATATCTTAAATCTTATCATTAAAACTCCTACTTTTATTCATTTCACATGTTGTCTACTCAACTTATACTACCCATGGATATGTTTTAAAGATTCATGGTCGGCATTCACTATAATAGTGTTATCTTATTTCTAGGATTCATATTAAAGATTAGAACTTGTCGTCATAGGTAAAATACTTGAAGTAGTGGTCACTCAATTTCTCACTCAAATAGGTAACTAGTTATTTGTCTTGCATAACAATATCTCTTATTCCTATACCTAAAGCATCACACCAAATTTTAAAAATTTTGTTAAAGTTAGGTGGCCAAAATGAATATGGTACACAACCTATACTTATATTCTCAAAGCTAGCTTGAGCTTTGAAATTCTAGTCAAACCTCATAAGTTTCTTTTTTAATTTTGTTCATAATGCTGAAATTCCTAACAAGTTACTTGTAAAATAAGGCCATTATAAAATAAGGCTAAGCCTAGGAAACACCTAACTTGTAACATATTTCTAGGTATGGGCTACCCCTAAAGGTTTTAACCTTTTCTCCATGTACTTCTATAACATCACCAAAAACTATATTCCTTAGGAAAATGAATCGAGTTTGATGAAACAACTGTCTACTAAAATTATTATGTAACTCTCTTGTAATAAAGTTTCAAAAACTCTACTCAAAAGTGTTAAGTATTCCTCAAGAAGTTCACTATAAATGAAGATTTCATCATAATACAACCACAAATTTTCTAAATACCTCATAATGACTTAGTCCAATTCCATTGGTCTCCTTCACACATCCTAATTTGGCAATCTCTGCTCTTGAGATCAACTTTAGAAAAAATAGTAGCACTATACAACTTTTAAGCATGTCATCTAATCAGGAGATTGGGTGATAGTACTTACTGTTTATTTTTATTAATAGATTTACTATTTATACACATCTCCATGATATTATCCTTTTTAGGTACAAGAATGTTATGTATCAAACATGGCTTAAGGGATTATCTCATATACACTTTTTTGTAATAACTCATCCACCAACATTTCTAATTCCTCTAGCTCACGAGGATTTATCCTATAAATTAGTTAGTTGCATAATATGACTCTAAAAATCAAAGAATTTCGATATTCAATGCCTCTTAAGGTGGTAAACCTAGGCGTAACTCTTTGGTAAACAAAGTTGCAAACTCTTCTAAGAGTTTAAATATTTCAGGGGTTAATTCCTCTTGTTTAATAGTCAAACTCTCCTTAAAAATTAACGAAATATTAGGTAGATTCTTGACTATAACCTTTATATCATTCCTCCAGTCAAATATAAATTGTCGTTCACTTTATTCTTTTGCAATCTCACTTAGTCTTTTCTAACTTGCTTAAGACTTAAAAGGCATAATACATTCCTTCTTTCTCTCCTGAACTAATGAATACTTGCTTGTAAATCTATCATGAGTAGCCTTTTGACATATGTGGTGCTCATTGGAATCACATAATAAGTTACCTCATCCTTATAGTTTCTATAGAAAATGGCATCTTGAAACTAACTAAATAAACCTCACCTTTATTATTTAGTTATTTAAGTTTGTAGGATTAGAGATGGTTAGATGTGGTAAGCCTAACATATCATCTAAGGAAGTGAGGTAACATTGATGTAACTAACTTCATCTCTAAGTACACTACACATCTTATTTCCTATCTTAGCACAACTAGAGAAAATATTCCCTCTTTTCTCATTCTCTTCCTTTAAATCTCTAAATAAGGGTCTCATCGCAACTGAAGAGTTTGCCTTTTTCCTATGGATTTTCATCCTCTTTTACCTATTAAAGTATGTTAGAGATATTTTGATAATAACAAACCACTATATTAATTAAACTAATACATTTACTCAGTGTGTAGCTAAAACAATAAGAAATGTTAAAAAAAATAAAGCTATCAAAAGGAGTTTGAAGCAATTTGCTCATCATGAAAAGACCAATTGGAAAAAATGGTTTAAAAGAGCAAACAAATTTGTAGAGGTTAAAGGTAAATACTTCAAAAGAAAAAAAATGACATGGCAAAAGTTATATAGATGCAGTTAGAAGTAGAAGTAGAAGTAGAAGCAGTATATCATAACCATTGTAAAAGGAAATTGCAAAAACTTATTAATAGAAGTTATAAATGAAAAACAAGAAGAAACGGTATAAGCATATTCATGACAAATTGGAAACTTTAATTTGAAGGCCCAACACTGTGTATTAGATATTTTTAGGTAAAACATCTAATCAAATCATATAATCATATTCTTTCAATCAAATTATATAGAGACATTTCTCAATTACATTAGACAAATAAGAATTAATGGGTTTGAGTCAAAGATTTGATGAAGTCTTTATGGAAAGTCAAAGAAGACAAATATAGATGTTGAACACTTATTTCCATGATTTAAAGTTAAGTCATTGCAATGCATTATTAAGCAATACAAAAAAAGTTTATATGGAAACAAATTCGAAGATATATCATTTATGAGCAAGAAGACATTTATGAAGAAGCTATTATGAGATTAAAGAAGATATTTATGGGTAAGGGTGTAAACAAGACAAGTTTACTCACAAGCTACTCGAATTCAGATCAATAATTACTCAACTTGACTTGGTTAGAATCGAGTAGAGCTCGAGCTCGAGCTCGAGCTCGAGCTAATAAGGTAGCTTATAAAGTCCAACTCAAGCTTTATGATGTTCGAGTCAATAAGCTCACAAGCCTAATTGAATTCAAGTCAAATTTGAATATTAGTTGAGTTTAAGTCAAGTATTGATATTATTATTATTATTTTAATTAAATTTATAATATATTTTTAAAAATTATCTAGTTAAGACGAGTTTAATGGAGTCAATTCAAGCTTATTTAAGGACAGATGCATGATGAAAATGTTTATAATTTGATTATAATATATTTACTATATAAATTAACTAATATAATATATGATTTCTATTTATGTAATATTTATGTATAAGTTTGAAGATATTTAATTATAATAATTATGAAATGTTTATCGTTTATAATGTTTATAAATAATTGATATGTGACAAAAAAACATGAGCAAACAACAATGAACAACTAAATAAAAAAAGAAAGATAAAGAAAGGGTAAAAAAATAAAAGAAACAACACAATATAACAATAATTATGACATAAAAACAAGTTATACAATGTAAAGAATAGTCATAAGTAAAAGAAGGAACAATATATTACATACAGTAAGGATATCTAACCTAGTTAAAGTCTTGTGGATTGGAGTGATAATAGTAACTGGTAACATTTGCACGTATGTGATGAAGACTACGAAATGATGTAATCTAATATTAAAAAACTTAAATATTTGATTAGACCTATTAGTCTTGGAAGATGCATTAGTAGATATTAACGATAATAATATTTGTAATCAGTTAGTTTCCATTAAGAAACTAGATGGAGTACTTGAAAACAATTTTTTTTTTTTATTTCATACTTTGATATCTTTCTTTTTTTTTCCGTTGGAAAAACTCTTATAGCTTTTAAATTATTGCGTCCTTTTCAATAAAAATGTTATTCAAATGAGGTAGTTTCAAGAAAAAAGGTAAAAAGAAATCAATATGAGTTAGCTTGGTGCCAAATTATGGTTACCTCAATCAAAAGAGAAAAGAAGCAAGTTAGCAATT
The DNA here is from genome assembly GCA_024138015.1 of Lumnitzera littorea. Classification (NCBI taxonomy): domain Eukaryota; kingdom Viridiplantae; phylum Streptophyta; class Magnoliopsida; order Myrtales; family Combretaceae; genus Lumnitzera; species Lumnitzera littorea. The sequence goes on from JAMXBB010000007.1 coordinate 23,877,874, forward strand.
GCTAAATAAATCCATAAATCTAGATGAGTATTGGTGTGTCGTTAAGTTTACTTACTACAAATCCTTTAAACCCATTCAACTATGGAAATACTACACATATTGGTGGCAGTAGGTTTATAAGGAAGAAGAGCCAATTCTTAATGGCAATTAATTTCAATAATCAATACATTGTAATGGGATTTTACAAGACAAGAAATTAATATCAATATAATATGTGATAATTGGTTTCCAAAGACCAATACTTGCTTTGGAAAAAAACAAAAAGAAAATAAAAGCTAAGAGCATGTAAAAGCATTGGAGGGGCTAAAAAAGGAAATAATGAAAGCTAGTCTATAACTTGTTAAGGTAAAATTAAATTAAATTAAATTAAAGATAAAACATTGTTGCTCTATACTGAACCATTTACTATATATCTAGTGGACCAATTCGTAGCTTGTTGTGTCTTTGTAACTGCGTGAACTAAGGGGATTATAAATGATGGATAGTGGTACAATTTAAACCAAAAATTGTCTAATATGATTTTTTGTTGCTCCCTAACAACTTTGTGTTGATTCTTTGATTAGCTTCGAGACTTGTCTTCCATTCTTCGTTGAACCTTCAAACATTTCTTAATAACCCAATCCCTTTTAGTGCATAAGGTTTGACCTACCATGAGTGGATTTTGAGTCTATATGTCTTTGAAGAACAACTACTCTTAACCAATAAACCAATGATGCCACTATTAAGAAACAATAGCATGATTTGCCATAGCTTGTTGGAATTATGTATCGATAAGAATGAAATGATAATTGAAAACACTACGAGTTAGAATTAATGATAAGAAATGTATTCCTTAAATGAAGTTTGCTCTAGAGGATAACTCGCTCTCTCTTGCTCAAAATTCTATAAAAGAAAAAAAATGTGATTGTTACAATATTGTTACCTAATTGACTTAAATACTGAGTTTTCCAAATTTTATAGTTAGATCTCTTACAACACCTAAAGTACATACTTAAGGCTTTTGGAATGAAATACAACAAAAAAAAAAAAATTTTGAAACACTATAATTAAATTAGTAAAGAAATGCTTTGGACTCTTTTCAAGGGGTTTGGACTATTTATTTATCTCTAGCAATCTACTACTCCTAACATGGATTGTTTTGGAGCTTTTAGTTTAGACCTTTTTCTAGTTTTAAAACAAAAAGCAGTAAAAAGAAATCAAAATGCAATAATTCGAAATTCAAATTGACACATCCGATAATTTTTTAAAGAAAAGCTCCTAATGCTTTTCAAAAGATACGAACTATTTGTTAATCTCTAACAATATATTTGCTCATAGCATGGATTTGAAGCATTTAAAAAAGTTTTGGACCATCAAATAAAGGGGCCACTAGGATTTATTAAAAGGTTTGAACCCTTGTTAAGTTGCAAAATTCCCTTGTAGCTTTTAGTCTTATTGGCTAACAAACTAATGTATCTTATTCTCAATCTTCACAACACTTTATCCAACACACTAACTCTTGATTCATCCTATCTTAAGTAATATATCCTAAACAATAATCCATGCAATCGACACTCATCCAATTGTTCTCACTAGCTCTACGAACACCTAATACTTACTCTAATAGCTTAGATTGAGCTTTAGAGGTTGATCCCCAATGCATATCAGTTGAGCTTAAACAATATTTACTTACATATTTATTCCTAAGGCTTATTTTCATGATGAGTTTAATTTGACCACCAATTAATCATATCCTAAGAAAGGTCAGTTTTTCTTTTTGCCACGAGCCTAGAACTAGTATATCATAGATAAATATACTACAATTGAGATATTTCTAGTGTCACAATTCCCTTCATAACACCTGCAAGTTATAGGTTTCTTTTGAATTCTATTAAAATCTATTAAGTTAGGAAATTAGTCACAAAAAAGAACTAAAAACAAGAAAATGAAAAAATTGGGGAAGGAAATCTTGGACTATAATTTTACTTTAGTTGTTTATATATGTATGTTTGTGTATGCATACATGTATGTATAAAGGTATGCATGTACATATACGTATATGCATGGTATATATGTGTGCGCACGTGCATGTATGTATGTGTATGTGAACAACAATTCTCAAGCTTTAACCTATCGAAGGTGGTTGACATTAGCTAATATTTACTTACATATACAGGTGTGCAAATGGTTTTTAGCTCACGGCTACCTTTTTAACTCACTCTTTAAATGGGTTCACGTTAAGGTTTTTTAGCTCATTTAAAAAATAGGCCAAATAAATTAGATCCATTTGACCCATGATTCTAAATGGATTGATTTAGGTTGGCCCATTTAATACATTTATACTTTCAGCCTGTAGATCAACTTGTATAACTTTCTTTTAAAATAGGTTAGAGTTGAAATTTTTTAGCTCATTGAATAAGCAAACTAAATGAACTTGGCTTGTTTAATTCATAAACCAAAATAAGTCGAGCCAAGTTTGCCTATTTAACCAACTTGCATATCTCTACTTACATATCTACTCCAAGGGATTAGTTTAATATTAAGTTTCATTTAACCCCTTAGTGAATCATATATCTTAATAAAAATTATTGGTTTTGCTTTTACCATGAGTTTAGAATCAATTTATCATAAACAAACATGTTACAACAAAGATATTTCTATTACTAGGATGGACTATGGTTTTATTATGTGTATACATATCTATGTGTATATGTATATGTGTGTAAATGTTTATATACACACATATACATATATACTCCAAGGATTATTTTAATAATGAGTTTCATTTAATCCCTTAATGAATCATATTTTAATAAAGACTATTAGTTTTGCTTTTTACCATAAGCCTAGAATCGGTTTATCATAGATAAACATGCTACAACAAAGATATTTCTATTACTGGGATGAACTATGGTTTTATTGTATATGTGTGTGTGTGTATGTGTGTATATATGTATATGTAAAGAAAAAATTATAATTAATACTTTTGCAATTGATAAATACATTACCTATGTTTCTTTGATTTTTGTTATTATTATATATTTGTGTCTATATGTATATGTAAAGGAAAAATTATAAAAGCATAACCTATGTTTTTAATACTTTTGTAAACAAGTGACCTGTATTTTTATTTTTGACAAACACATAACCTATGTTTCTTTGATTTTTTTTATTATCATATAAAGAACACATAGTGCTTCCTTATTATTTCATAACATTATTAAATAAATTTATAAATAAATATAATTAAAACAAACATAAAATCAAAAGAAAAGATAAAAGACACAAAGAAGGGGTAGGAAAAGAGAGAGAGAGAGAGAGAGAGAGAGAATGTTGGCTTAAAATCTTGGTTGCTTTTTGGTGTGAAATGACTGTACCTTCAAGATGATTGCAACATGAGAACACGTAAATCAACAACAAAACTCACTCACTTTTCCACAATTCCTATATTTCCAATATGATATTTATCATTTTCATGAATTGTATGAAAAATTATTAAAAATTATCTATATAAGAAAACTCTAATATTTATATAATCAGCAATCCCTACTTTCTTATTAGCATTAGTATGAAAGATGACAATGGTGTTACGAGGGAGGAAGAGCAGGAGAAGATCTAAAGTATAACTGCCAATAATAAAGAAAGCAATTAAGATAGTAAAACAATGAATTAAAAGGAGACTGGAATGAGGATTGAAACATAGCAAAGAACGAGAGTGTAAAGATGAAGTAGAATTGGAGTACGATGAAGAACGACAATTAAGTATCACCCTTTTGGTGTAGTAATAGGAAGATTTTGAATAGATAAGATAAAGAGAGCCAAGCTTTTCAATGCAACATTTATTTCCTTTTTTTTTTTTTCATTTGTCTACAACTCTTTTCTTTTGTATGTTTTAAATATTTTTATTTATTTTATTTACTTAAAATTTATATGATAATACTATGAATCAATAAGAATTCATCACATAGTCTCTATGTATCATTAACATAAAATAAAGAAATATAGGCCATGTATTTATAAAAAATCAATACACAAGTCACTTGTTTGCAAAAGTACTAAGATATAGGTTTCTATAGTTTCTTTTGTATTAATAGTTTTTGTAGTTTTTCTTATATATGAGTAACAATACCTAAGCTTCAATTTCACTAATTGCTATAAGGTTGGCCAATATTTACTTATATACTTATTTCAATGCTTGTTTTAGCTAATAAAACTTGTTGGTTTTTGTCCCTATGCCATGAACTACAAGTTAATTTATCATAAATGAACATGCTACGATTAAGATATTTCTATTACTAGGATTTCCCTTCGTAATATCTTCAATGTGAACATGTAGATTTCTTTTAACACTACAAATTTCAATTAAAAAAAACAAAGAAAAGAAAGAAAGAACAAGTCACACACATACACTCACAAAAAATAATATTCAAGCTTTAACCCTAGCGAGTGTAGTTAGCAGTTGGCCTATATTTAATTGCATATTCTTTCTTAGATCTTGCTTTAATAATGAGTCTCATTTAACTCATGGTTTTTTGTTTTATTTATTATTATTATTTTATTTATTTTTTATCATGAGTTTTATCGTGGATAAACAATCTATAACTAAGATGTTTCTAATAATGGGATTTTCCTTCACATTATCTTCAATCGATAAATATAGATTTATTGTGAAATCCATTTAATAAGGAATGAAACCAGTTATAAAGATAAGTATAGATTTCTTGTGAAGTCCATTTAATAGGGAATGAAACTAGTTATAAATAGAAAGAGGAAGAAAATTTTAGACTGTAGTTTTGCTACAATTATTTATAATATATTTATACATTTACATATATACTTATTTATATAAATATTTATATATGAATAACAATACTCATGCTTCGACCTATTTGTAGTTGACATATTTGTTCCTAAGATTTGTTATAATAATGATTTTGTTGGACCCCTAACTAATCATATCCTTGTAGAGACTATTGATTTTCCTCATATATTCATTCTTAGATCGTATTCGATTAATAAGTCTTACTTAGCTCTTAACTAATCATACCCAATAAAGATTATTGGTTTTTTTTTTTTATTTTCCATGAGTTGAAAACTAGTTTATCATAGATGAGCATACTTCAACTAAGATATTTCTAGTACTGGAGTTCCCTTAATATTATCAACAATTGGTAAGAAGCATGAGTATATGAGGAAAATCAATAGTCTCTACAAATGAGACTAGTTACAAATGAGAATTGAAAAGTAAGGGGAAAAAATAACATGGGAGGAAGAAAATGTTCTCACTGTAGTTCTACTGTGATTATCTATAATATATGTATATATTTATATACTTGATCATATATACATATGTATATATATATGAATAAATATACTCAAGCTTCCACTGGTTTGTAGTTGAGTTGGCTAATATTTACTTCCATATTTTTTTCCTAGGACTTGTTTTAATAATGAGTTTTACTTAACCTCAAACTAATAATAACCATTGATTTTCTTACATATTCATTCTTAGGTCATGCTTTAATAATGAGTCTCATTTAGCCCCTAATTGATCACATCTTAATTAAGACTATTGGCTTTTCTTTTTGCCATGAGTCAAGAATTAATTTATTATGAATGATCATGCTACAATTATGATATTTCCAATATTAGGAATTCCCTTCATACTACCTCTAATTGGTGAGTATAGATTTTTTGTAATGTTCATAGAATCAACAAGAATAAAACTGGATATAAATGAGAATTGAAAGTAAGAAAAAAACAAATAACAACAATAGGAGGAAGAAAATTTTAGACTATATCTCTACTATAATTATTTATATATATGTATATACTTATTTATATATATTTGTATACATAAATAACAATACTCGACTAGAATAATATATTAATCGCCTCCTTAGTAGAAAAGATAGAAAAAAGATACACATCCTACATCCGTCTTAACATAAAAACCTCTTTGCATTTAACTCTCAACTAATCATATTCTAATAAAAACTATTGATTTTTCTTTTTACCATGAGTACACAATTAGTTTATCATAAATTAACAAACATGCTACTAAATATCTCTAATTTATAGGTATAAGTTTCTCATGAAGTATAGGAAAAATATAATAGCGAAGAAAACTAGTTAAAAATGACAATTGAAACAAGGAAAAGAAAAAATAATAATAGGGGAAGGAAATCTCAAACTATGATTCTATTATAATTATTTTGTGTTTATATGTACATAACATATGAACAACAATATTTGACTTCAACCTCACTAAGTGAGAAAACCAATATTTACATACATATTCATTCCAACGACTTATTTAGTAAGTTTCGTTTAATTCTAACTGATAATATCCTGAAAAAGATTATTCATTTTTTTGTGTTTTCAATATAAGCCAAAATCCATTTATTATAGATGAACATGCTACAATTAAAATATTTCCAATGATAGGATTGCCTTTTATTATACTTCCAATTTGTAAGTATAGATTTTTCGTTAAATCTAAAAAAAAAATTGACAAGAAAGAAAACTAGTTACAAATGAGAATTGAAACAATAAAAAAAAAAAATGAGAACAGGAAAGAAACTCTTGGACTGTAGTTTTGCTATTATTTGTGTGTGTATGTAAATTTTTTTTTTTTTTTTGCCAAAAGAAAAGGAAATTATATTTAATAAAACCTTTTATTTTCCATGAGCTCAAAATTAATTTATCAAAGATAAACATACTACAATTGAGATATTTCCAACTTAGGACTTCACTTCATAGTGCCTTCAATTTGTAGGTATAGATTTCTCATGAAGTCTAGTTAAAAATGAGAATTGAAACAAGGAAACAAAAAAAAAAAAATCATTGGTTAAGGAAACTTAAACTATAATTTTGCTATAATTATTTGGTACATATGGATGTATATATATTATATGAACAACAATACTCAAACTTTAATCTCAATAAGTGTGGTAGCCAATATTTACTTACATATTTATTTTATGACTTCTTTTAATAATAAGTTTCATTTGATTATGACTCATAATATCCTAATAAAGATCATTGGTTTTTTGTTTTTTCTTTCTTGTTTTTTGGCAATAGCCAAAATCCGTTTATTATAGATGAACATGCTAAAATTGAGATATTTCCAATATTGGAATTTCCCCTCATAATACTACCATTTGTAAGTATAAATTTATTTTATTTTATATAAAAGTTAATAGGGTTATCCGTTTATTATAGATGAACATGTTAAAATTGAGATATTTCTAGTATTGGAATTTCCCCTCATAATACTACAATTTGTAAGTATAAATTTATTTTACTTTATATAAAAGTTAATAGGGCTAGAAACTAGTTACAAATAAGAATTTAGAACAAGGGAAAGAAAAGCAACTACAATAACAAAAGAAGAACAAGAGAAGCTCTTGAAAAAGAGTTACCTCGATGATACGAAGTGGTGTCGTTATGTCTAAAGGGGGGTTATATAATATGGACAATTTGTCTTATGTCTAGCTAAGGAATAGAATGCAAGTATTTAGGCTTTGTACATGTGATCAAATTTATAAGATTGTATGTTTTGGAAATAATCAATTCAATGCTCCAAATGGATGAAACAATGCTTAAAGATTAAGGTCATTTTCAAAGGTTCAATATTCTTTCATCAATAAGTACATTAGTAAAGTAAGTTGCAATACAGTTTCCATTGCCTAGTTATTAAAGCAACAATTTTGCATTTCTAATCTCTTTAAGATTGGCTAGTCTATCAAGAATTCTATAAGACCATTATTAGATGGGCCAACAAATGCACGCTACACACATCTCATGTTTTCATCATCCCTATAAAAGGCCAAAATTGTTATATTAAATAATGGGTTAAACCCACTATTTATTTGGACCTAACTCCTTGGATTAGGTGACAATGTCTAAGAATCTAGTTCATGATTGAGATGACCTAAGGAGATTTAGGTTAGTGGGCTCAAAATAAGGATCGTTGGACCATTCAATCCACTCTTAATCTCTTTCAAGTAGGCTTACACACTCAATAAGGTTGGCTACTAGTCTTAAGCCAATCATATAAGGATTTTTCCCCTTTAGGCCTCAATCATCTATATGGCCTGTTTGATCTAAGTTTAGTTCACCTCTCAGGTTTAGCTTAACTTCTAACCATACTTGCCCCCCAAGAGAGAAGACCATCGAAGAATGCAAACTAATAGGATAATACATTTAGGCAACCTCGCATCAATTTAAGCTAGCATCTTAAAACTCTAGATCCCCTTACATCTGTCATGATTTGGATGAGCACCATACAACCTAAGGAATGCATGCTAGATAAGAAGGATCCACTTGGACAAGAGAAGATCCCTTGCCTATTTATTCCCATCTAAGGAAGAAGTATTGACTAAGAAGAATTTATGTCCACACAGGTAAATCCTAAGGTCCTTCTCCAATGTAGAAACCCCCTTAGATGCTACCTTCGAGTAAGATTCCAATCCAAACCCCCCAAAAGTCACACCTTTGATCCTTATATTGCACTTAGAACTTGACCCCTTAGAATTGGGCCTAAGTACACACTTCTAAACTCTAAAGCTCTCTTAAGTATTGTTATTTAAGATTCTATACACTTTATGCCACCTACCTGACTTGAGCATTAGAGTATATGTGTAGAGCCATCTTCGATGTCCTCTTAACTCACATTTTCTCTTTTGCTAGCCAGAGCTCAAACCTAAAGCTGGATGGATAAGCCTAAAAGAATCTTCAAGTGTTAACAAGTTGGCACCCATTGTGCTCTTACTTAATTAAATACCATGCCAAAAACATACGAAACACTAGAAACTCTGATAAATAGCTGTAAAATAATCTAAAAACTAACATTCCTAAAACCTCCAATCATCTACCTTAAGACAAAATATCACTACAAGTGTTCCAAAACGATCTCATCACTTAGCTATAGCAAAAATAGTTGAAATGATGAACATAAACAAGCCCTTATCTGAAAAGCTCACAACCTTTGAAGAATGCTTGCTCCTAAACAACAATTAACCAATCCACGTTAACAACAACACATCTCAACCCAGCTCATAAGCCTCTCAACATTGACTTGAGCATGCTGCTTTGCACAAAATAATGCGTCAAAAGTTCCTTGTTGAGCACTTTGAAGCCCAATCTACAAAGTTTCCCACAAACTTTGACACGAACAAGATTAATGACATGATAAAGAAGCTTACCAATGCCAAGGAGTCAAAACAACAAAGTGATCTTTAGACAACTTTTTCTATTGGACAATCTCCCTTCTTCCAGGCTATAGGATAAGAAGTTCATCATCCAAAAATTAAGATTTCCCGAATGGAGATGCAAGATGATACCATAGACCCTATGCTCTAAATGACCTACTACATCTCTATGATGGATTTACATAACACCTCCAATGCCATCGCCTACAAAACCCTCACTAGTACATTTAAGAACACCACTCACATCTAGTAACATGGCCTTAAGCTAAACTCCATCGTTAGTTTTGAAAACCTCCATAAGTCCCTTCCCTAACATTTCATGTCTAACAAAAAGCTAGAGAAGGATGTGTCCAACTTGATGAGAATCTATCAACATCCTAATGAATCTCTATAAGACCATCTATCCTACTTCAATGTCACCATGCTCAAGATCTTACATCTTAACATGAAGTAGTACACAATGTAGTTGTACAGAGGTGAAAGACCATTATCAATTCATTTACTCCTTCGAAAAGAAGAAGCCCACCACATTTGCTTAGTTCCAATAAAATACCGCCACATACATCACCTAAGAGGACAACATCAATGCCATGGCAATTTGAACAACAATCAATCCAAGGGGAATGCTTGATGAAAGTCCAGCTCAAGCCTCGTGGAAAGAACACCAAATCTAACCAATAGAGCCCACCTAGCTCCCAACCCAAAAGGCGAACAATCTTGCTCCTTATTAGGTACCATAAGCTTACTAAGCTTCGATATCAAATCTTACATGAAATCTAAAACCTTGGAATCTTCACTTGGCCAAAGCGCATGCACAACAACCTTATGTGTCAATACTCCTACAAATACTACAAGTTCCATTAAGATAAGGTATATTCAACATAGGAATGCACACAATTCAAACATGCCATTGAGGACTTTCTAAACAAGGTAACCTTAAGAAGTACGTCGCTAACAAGACCACTTACGCTTCATGGCTTCTAAAATAAGGTCTACATAAAAAAACAATTAAAGGTTGGGCCATCCAATACCAACAAGAAGACTACTAACTACCTTACTCATGGTACTATCTACATAATAGTAGGTGGTCTGATGGTAAGAAGGTAGTTAAACTCCTAAAGTAAGGCCTATGTCTAACCAAAACAGTTGCAATAGGTTCTTAATGTACAAAACAAGAGATACAAGATGGACACTCCATCTCCTTTATGGAGACCAACATAGAGGGGATCATCACCCCTCACGACGATGCACTTATGATCCAAGCCGAGATAATGTACTTCGATGTTCATAAGATACTCATTAAGAGTGGTAGCTCTACTAACATTACCTTTATAAAAGTGTTAACCCAAATTAAGAACAAGATCATGGCTCCACTTAAGCTATACCAGAACGATTTATATGGCTTTAGCTACTAACTTGTCAGAGTCAATAGTATTATCACTTTACCTGTAAAGTTTGGTGACATTAAGCATACAATGGAAGCCTACGTCAACTTCTTAGTTACTGTACAATGCCATCCTTAACACACTAATGATGAACTCCATCAAGATGATCACATCTTGCCACACTTCATCACACATTGCCTCAACATTAATAAGGATGACAAAGCCTACCCAAAAAACAAAAAAAAAAAAATGCGACACTTCACACTAAACCACCAAGTAGCAATAGAGGAGAAGGTATAAAAGCTCCTCTAAGTAGAGTTCACATGTGAAGAACCATACTTGACTTATCTAGCCAATACTAGAATAAGGACTGCTCAAAGGACTACTTCCCACTTCTTAGGTAAACCAACTGGTGGATCCAACCTCTAATCACACACTACCCAATTTCATGAATGTTTTCCTAGGCTACAACCAAATCAAAATGGAGCAATCTGACCAGGGACACACCTCTTTCAACAACAACTTTAGTACTTATTGCTAAAAGGCCAAGCCATTTGGCCTCAAGAACATTAAAACTACCTACCAAGGTTAGTGACCAAATGTTTAAGCCTCAAATCAGCCGTAATGTTGAGGTTTACATTGATAATTTGATCATCAAAAGTAAACTTCTCAAATGGCATCTTGTCGTCCTTGAAAATACTTTCCATATATTTAGACACTATAACATGGAAGTGAACCCTTAGAAATATGTATTTGCAGCAACTACAGGTAAGATCCAGCCACTGTAAGTGCTATAGAAGCCAATCTAAAAAGAATCCAAGCCATACTAGACATGCAACCACCCTTAATGGTAAAAAACTCTAATGGCTAATTAGACTAATCACTGCATACAACTACTTTATATTGTGCTCAATAAACAAATGCATTGAATTCTTTAAGGTTTTGAAAATTTTGAACAACTTCCAATAAACTGACCAATGTAAATAAGCATTCGAATAGCTCAAGGAGTTCCCTACATCACCACTAGTACTATTTAAGCCTATACCAAGGAAGACCTATATTTCTATTGACAATCAATGCTAAGGTTCTCTCCCTAGTCTAAGTTTAAGCAGATAGAAAGGAGCATAAACTAATCTATTATGTTAATTATGTCCTCCAAGGACCAAAGATTAGATACTTTGAAGTTGAGAAGTTTACCTCACATTTGTCATCTTTGCCAACAAGCATCACCTATACTTCAAAGAACACCAAGTGATCGTCTTCACTAAATAGTCTCTTTAATAAATTCTACACAAGCCAGACGCCTTAAGTTCAATGGTCAAATATACCTTAAAGCTCATCACTTTTGGTGTCTACTGACCTTATGAGACCATCAAAGCTTAAGTCCTAGCTAACTTCATTATGAAGGTCGCATACCAAGTAGACACGGCCTACCCACCCAAACAACTTTTTGGACTATCCACGTACTAAGGAGTTTTTGTACTAACAAAGAAGCCAAATATGAATCTTTTTGCTTAGTCTAATATTGACTGAAGAAGCTAAGGTATAACAATTATGTATTTAAGGTGACTCTTAAATGGTAATTGAGCAAGCTAATAGTGACTACACTCGTAAAAAACCTATAATAAAGCCTTACAAGGCCATAATACAAGTCTCGATTAGCAAGTTCTAGTTAGTAGAATAAGATCATACTACATGATTACAAACCAATACACTTATGCACTAATGGTACTAACATCAAAGGTCCCTATTCAAGACGTAGGTAGTAGCCATAATGTATAAGTTATTAAGAAGTCGGTTAGATGTACTACATTAAAACTTCTAGATATTTACTCACACTTGTGGCACATCCTTAGGACTTTAACATTCCTTACCATGCTCCTCTTAAAGAAGTATTCAATCTAAGATGAGAACATTGATCTTTTCTTTTTATCCAAACCTACCCATGATGCATCTAAGAAGGCATCTAAATGCTTATCATGTGAGGTAGGAATAGTAGTATTATCAATTCCCCTGAAGTCATGTAGTTGTAGGAGTATGTAAAAATCCTCAAGTGTTAGCATGAACTCCTCTCCATAAAGCAATAAATGTATGGACTCTAATAGGGATACTACTGGATGAGTAGGGTCTGTATACTTCACTAAACTTATTCAACTAGGTGAAAACTCTATTAGGTCTAACCTATAAGGTTTTTAGGATAGGTTATGGGAAGGAATTCAAAAACTTATAAGGTTCTAGGTCTAGTTCTAAGACTTAGGAAAAACCCAACTAAAAAACCAAAACATGATAATATAATATTGTTTATATTGAAGTTTGTAAGTGAAATAAATTTTTAATATTATATATAATTGTAAAGGGAAAAATAAGGAATAAAACTAATATTTTGAAAATTGAAACCTCATTGTCTCTTACGTCTATTCTCATACTCTCTAGCTCAATCTTCACAATTCACAAAGTAATATTTCTTAAATAAAAAAAAAAAACCCTCACATCACTATCTCTTGAAGTCACTCTACTCAATCCTCTTTCTCTTTCTTAAATGAATTTGTAGTGGCCTATTTTAAAGAAATTCTCAAATAATGGTTCACTTTCTAAACTGATTCTAGAATCGAAAGCAAGCACACATTACTTTAGCTTAGTGATGCCGAGCAATTGGACTGGATGGTTCAACTGAGAGATTTGCTCTCAGAAACCCATAAGTGATGGATTGTTGAGATGTGCACAAGTTGGAGGAAAAAATAAAAAGAAATTATATGGTAACTTGCAAGGCCGAGACTTTAAGAAGAAGCAATTGGTTTTTTGATATTACAAGTTTAAAAAGGGATATTTAGTTGGCACATCATCCGAAAAAGTAATATTTACTCTAGGGATTTACGCTTTTCGTAGTAGCAAAACATTAAAACTGTGAATGTTATTTCATCTTGAAAAAATTTAGAGGAAAAAAATAATTTTGTGGCATGGTGAGTCAGGTTAGGTCGTTAAAGGCATAAAAAAACTCTAGGGTAGGTTTTGAGAATAGAGTAAAAACCTTATAGTCGTCTATGGTGGATTTTGGAAGCCTTATACAATACTAGATCAAGTTTTGATTTTGTAGAACCTATCCTAAACTTGCCTCGATTGCATCCCTAGACTGAAGGCTTGCTACAATCTCATGTCTTCCATACGAGGGAAACTAAGCCAATTTGTGATGACTATGGCATGATATACTTCTATTGTTTTTTTATATATTTTTATACCTAGCATTTTGAGTGATATAACGAGTTCAAAAATCCCATCTAGTAATTGATTGTCTTAAAAAGGCAAACTGGACATATCATATCTAAAGTGTAAGACTTACCTAAGTGAAGGCTCTCAAATTTAAGTTAAGCTTAGGTTAATGAAGCAGCACCTATCACTGGCAAGTTAAAGATCACAAAGGTCTCCATGTTTCATCTTGGCCTATAAGTCATCTTTAGAGATGGTTGAATCTAGTCGTCATAGTGTAGGGATTAGATGTGTGGTGCTCATGCATCAGGATGCACAAGCAAATCCTTTCACTTAACTATCTTAGGGATGTAAGAATGAGTATATGTTGAACCTTTTGGCCATTAATGAGCACTACTGCTATTACTAGTGTGAAGAAGTGACTCAATGAATGCGTGAGCTTGAACCAACAAATATATTAGGTCATGGAAGTAATATAAACAGTGAATCAAAGTTGTCTTGCACAAGAAACTAGATGCTAAGTACTAAATCAATTAAGTTTTATCAATTAAGTTTTTCCCTAAGTTAAGCTAAAAATGAACACTAAACCGAATGTCCTTGCTACACTATAAGGGTCTCAAGTTTAAGAGATAAAAAGGATCAAATTGGGTTCACAAATCTATTTTCATTTGAATAAATGTGATGTATTGAATTGATATTCGAAATTGACTAAACTGGATTTAACTAAATTTACTAGAACTCATGCGCCTCCTAGAGTAGTGAAATTGTAATTATAGCATAAATTTATCCGTCAGGACAATTTATCTATAATTATTAGGTAAATAATAATCCACTTACACCGAAATTATTCTAGTTAGAAATATGGTTTGAGCACGTTCCCATAACCCAAACCATATTTTCAACCGCACTAAGTATGTGAGTTCATAAATTTAATTAAAACCTGCATATCTCTATGTTCATCATAAGCTATCAAAACTGTCCAGAATATCCTATAACTCTATCTAGCTAAAAAGTAATGGCCAAATACTAAATAACTAGATAATAAACATAATAGAAAAATACCCAAACACTCGATATCAATATCGAAACAAATCATAAAATATATCAATTCATCGAATCCATCAATACAAAACCCAAATGAATTAAGTACAATATCTTATCATAAAACCCAAATAATTCAAGACATATAACAATTGAAAATAACAAGAAAAAGAAAACACTTCAATTGGTATAATCAAATTTGAAACCAGATACAAAAATCGGTGTATCTCGATGCATTTGAGCACTAAGGAATTTCATTCCTTTAGTAAGCTAGAATAAAGAGAATTAGTGTTCTAAAATTAAACTCGAGAATTTCATTCCTTTAGTGAGCTAGAATAAAGAGAATTAGTATTCTGAAATTAAACAAAACATAATCAAATTAATAAAATAAAAACAAAAATAGAAGTTTCTATTATTTAATATTCTCAAGTAAAAAAAAAAAAAATCCTTAAGCTATTGTGTTCTATCTTCTCTATATTTGGTTGCTCCTCCCGCTTTATCAACTGTGGTTCCCCCCTTTTTCTACTGTCCTTCGTTTCTCTATCAACAACATGGGCATACTAATTTTGCTAAAATAAACAATGGCCCCCAAAAGATGACAAAGTCCAACCCTACTGTATAACAAGAGTCTCACATTTAGATGCGAATGCATATGAATGAATGAAGTTTCCATGTATATGTAAATTGGACTAAATAAAGACAAACCAATTAGACAATGGATCCTATCAAAGCTATTCCCTGTTGTTTAATGATATCAGCTAATCCCAAGTATTGAGCTAAACTAAATGGACCTTAGGAATGCTCTCCACGTATGGGCTTCTTTATTGAAAATGGGCTACCTAATTGTACTTCGATGTTTTATTTTTGTGGTCACTCAAGAGGAACTAAAAGAAGTCAAATGAAACCATATGCTACTATTGTTCAAGATCTACAGCTAGCTGTAGTTTAGTTGTAGTTGTGGTTGTCTATGTTGTACTTTACTCAGAGTTAGACTAAAGCTCCAATGACTACTTAGCTGATGAACTTGCTGGTGTGTTGATATTAGCTATTGCGTATAGTTAGTTGATGCTACCATGAATGTGAATGGTTTATCCATACCGTAGTCTACGCAAAGCTCGAAAGGAGAGGACAGCTACTACTTAGGTGAAAATTCTAGCATGCTCAAATGAAGTTCAATAGCTACTCGACATTCCTTGGTTCAAGTCCTGTTTTGGTACAGTGGTTGCTCAAGATGTGGATTGGAGCTCGGACTGTTGCGATGTAGAGCTCACATGAAGAAGTTGCTACTGGTGTGTGCTCAATTGAAGTTGTTGCTAAAAATTGCAGCTCAAGAAGCTACTGTAGTTGTTTGTTGGTTCAATTGGAAGTTGCTCAACCCATCATTGCTACTTGAAAAGAAGCACAACTTAGCTGTTGGAGTAGCTGCTACTAATACGATGGAGATGCTTTGCTATGACTTGTGCTTCTTGTTCTATTGCTCAGTGTTGCAACTACTGTCATGGGTTAGAATGCTATTGTATGGGCACTCATAGCTTGGTTGAAGTGTCATTGGAGTACTCAGATTTCTTGGCATTAGCTTGGTCCTTGATAGTTCAATTAAATTGGAGTTCAGAGAGCTTCTTGGTTTAATAATGATGCTATTAAAGTTTACTTAAGCTGTTCTATTTTATGGTGTTCTTAGCCTTGGTGAAGCTCACACTTGTTGTTGCTAAAGCTAGGACTTTGTTGGTCTATCTTGAAGAGCTCAAACCTCAAAATTATTTCTCATACTTAGTAGAGAACCAAAATAAAGGAATAAGTAGATGTGCATCATATATAAGATAGGATAATTAGATTTTGTAATGAATTGTAAGCTAGCAAAATTAATTTGGCAATTTAATAAGAGTTAATGTCCTTCTAAATGATTGGTATTCATTCTCTAATTTACAACTCTTGTGATTGATCCTGTAATGCCTAAAGAAGTCATTCTCTCATCCACTTGTTGGAAGTCCATAGCAAATCCACAATTGTAATAAATTGCAACTACATAGCTTAGTCGTGTTGGAATGAGTTGGTGCTCATGTTTAGTTTAAATGAGTTCAACAACTACTCAGGTTGTTCCTTGCCATTCTAGGTTGACTTGGAATGTTCAATTGATGACAACTACTAAAATTTTCTATAGCACATATCCAAGGAACTACTGCAAAATTTCCTCAATTGGAGTTTATTTTCATATGTTTGGAGAGCTTCTTGGCCTGATACTTCTATTACCTAATTAAAGTGCCACGGCAACTTGTAGGTGTGGTTGCAGTCTGGTTTTTAGAGCATTACATTTGCTCAACAACAACATGTTAGGCTGCTAATCAATTGCAACTGCTATTTTCGAATCTTTAGCATGTAAATTACTGCAACTAATCTTGTTGAGTTTGGAGAACAACTCCTATTTTGGATTTGTTTCATGACTGTTGTAATGAAAGAGTGGCCTAGTGCAAACTCAATAAAGGAGCTACTACTGTTATGCTTAAATTAAGAAAGAGCTTAAGTTTAGCTACTCAAATTTGCAAGTATCATGGCTAGTGCTTAGTTACTCAAAGTCCAATCCAGCTACTTTGCTCTTGGCTTGGTCAAGGAGATCTCTAACTATTCTATCTTTTATGTTAAGGAGCGCAGCATGTAAAGGATCATCTTTGTTATATTTTGGTGGCTTGTTGTAAATTAGCATGACCATTGAGGAAGTGACATAGCTACTTAGTTTGTAGCTTAACAGCTTTGTTAGCCATTGTTCGTAAATGAAGAATTTGTTGTTCAGTTGCAGCTGGATGGATGGTTTGCTAATTGGTGTGCTTAAAGTGTCGTGGCATTGAAGTGTTGCAATGATCAAATATTGCTACACTATTGGATGGAAACATAGAGCCTAACATTTAGAGTTTAGCAACTGCTATTTGAGTTAGCATATTGATTGTGATAGTAGCTGTAACAAGTATAGCTTTGTTCACAAATATTGGTCCACTATGTGTCTAAATTTATTCAGGGGCTGCTTAGTTACCATTCACATGGTTCAAGCAAGGTCTGCTATGATCAAGATACTTCTTAGCCTGCTGTTATTCTTAGATAAGAGCTAGTTAGGTTTAGTTTTCTTAGAAAATCTACTACAAAAATATCAATGTAGAGAGAACCAATGAGCTCATATTAATGAAAATAAAGCACAAGCAACTGATCTAAGCATGTTTCCTTATGAACATGGCTAGATAGCAAATTGACATGACTCTTTCTTTTATAAATTGCATAAACTCACATATAAAAAGACATACAATCATGATATAAATACATAACTTTATACAAGGTTATTTAAGTCATATTTTGACCCTTTTTCTCACTATTTATACAACTGACTAAGAAAATTACATTTTTCATGATTTCTAAGCATAACTCACAATAAAAGCACCATGAAATATATAAATGTACAATAATTAGGAGAAGACAAATGTGTAATTTTACGTATTTATCAACTAGTAGATATAAACGAAGTTGAGAGAGCAATGAGTTTTAAGATGGTGGTTGCAAAAAGAAGACTAAGAAGAGAGTCAAAAACATGTATGTATCTAAAAAATAAATAATAATAATAATACGAGAAATAAATAAGACAATGACAATAACAAGGGAATAAAGTGAATGAATGACTCCATTGATTAAAACCAAAATATGGCCATGATTATGTCACCCTCAAACACCAAAAACGTAAGCATGAATCACCATTCATATCTGATGGTCCGATTAAAGTAAGCTATGTGTTTAATATGTAGGATGTATGCTAGATAAAATTCTAAGTAAAAAAGAAATAGAGAAATTTACTTGCTTACTATCAAAATCAATAAATATTATATAATTACAATTTATATAAAAAATATTATTAATATATTATTATAATATCAAATCTTTATGATATGACATTAGTACTTATACTTATATCACATCTTTAAAATACGATTTCTTCCTAATAAAGTAGTCTTATTTCCTAAGTGTGACAAAGCGATGAATAAAATAAGGAAAATCACACTTCACAAATGTAATTTCTTTATAATTACATAAATCGAATCTTGGAATGCAATATAGTCATTGTATTTTAGTAATATTCTTTATACAATTGATATTGATGTATTTTTTTTTTTTAATAACAATGATAGACACATGCGGGATCCTGAAAACTATGTATTGCTAGTAGGAGGGAAGCCACTATTAATGACAAGTGATCTAGTCATGTTAAGATGTCATTAAGAGGCCATTTTAGTTGGAGAATGATTACCAAAGATTCAAGGATGGGACAGTTAGAAGATCACTACATTATGGCATGCACTTAATCATAGCTTTTAATCACAAAGTGATCATCATGTTACTTGTAAATAATGCAATGAAAATATGAAGGATTCAAAAACATCACATGAAATATGTAAATAAATATTATTTAACTTTCTCTCTCTTCAAAATGTAGAGAGAAAATCCTCTCTTTTGCCTCATTTTCCTCTTTCATTTTTCCTGTCTGCTCTCTTCCCGCTCTTCTCCTCTCCTTTCCAACCACTTCCCACCCACCCTTTGCTCTCCCTTAGTCCCTCTCCTTCCATCTCTGAAACCCTAAATCCCTTCTTTTCTATCCATCACTTTCCAGCTTAACACCATCTCTTCCTCAAACCATGTTATTTTCTCAACTCAGAAACCCTAATCCCTACACCTCTCTCCCTCCTTGTCTCTTTCCTTCCAACGTCTTCCCCCTTGGTTTCTTCACTTGTCCCTAAACATAATCCCTTTTTGCTTATACCTCTCTTTTTATCCTTCTCTTCTTCTTCTTCTCATGACAAGTCTACCCCATCGATAAACCCCAGCCAACTCCCTACCCTTAGCCACCTTTGGTTCTTTTACCCTAACCTAAAACCTAGCCAAGGAGGGTGTCTCTATGAGTCTATCTGCTCCTTTTATTGTCTACCCTCTTGGGAAAAAGGAATAGTACCTTATTCTGCTCCTCTACAAAGTAACACTCAAAAGGTAGCTTATGAGCACTATACCCCTAAAAAAGGCCACTCTTCTATCTTCTCAAGGCTGAACTTTGCCTTATGGAGCCTAAGTGGTAAAGCTTCTATAAACCTTTCCTCTTTTGGTAACACCACTTTGGAACAGGAAAACAACCTAGTTAATCAATTGGAGAACCAAAACCTTCCTTCTTCTTTCACTACAAAACATAAATCTTTTGTTGAAGCATGTGGTAAACCATCTTCTTCCTCACTGGTTCTTAGATTTAAACTTCAATATTTCCCTCCCATTTCTAAGGGACCTATGGCTAGAGTTAAGCCTCCCCTAAATTAGCTGTTTGTGGCGCCAAGTTTAGGATACTACCTTAGTAGGTTTTTTCCTTGGTAAAAAATTTCCCTATAGCATAGTTCAACCTACAACCATGAGATTTTTGTAGAAATTCGGTATCCTTAAGTTTTTGGGAAGTAAGGAAGGTTTCTATTATTTTCACTTTACTTCCTCAACGGATTTGGATAATGTCCTAGAAAAGCATTAGTTTTTCTCTCAATGTCTCCTTATTCTTCGTAAATGGAGACTTAGGATTTCTCTTGACATGCCTCAACTTGCTGTCATCCTTACCTAGGTTGTCTTTTCTCGCATCCCTTGCGAATTCATGGATGCAAAGGGCATCAGCTATATTGCTAATGGAGTGGATAAGCCTATTCAATCTGACTCCCATATTACTCTCTGTTCTTGAGCCGACTAAGCTTGTGTACTTATTGAAATTAATGTAAGGGAGGAGATGGTGTCAAAAGTTGAGATTGAAAGGGAAGATAAATCATTCTTAATAGGGATTATAGACCAATCACTTGCTCTTGAGCTCGAGGACTTACTCATGTGGTTTGTCGAGCTGTCCGAAGGGAGTTGAACTTTAAAGAACAATGCATTTTCCAGTCCAACCGTTTGAGTTACTTTATTCTAGATCTTATTAAAGAGACTCCTAAGGTACCCAACCTATTACCGAGCCAACCCCTTCACAACACTAAGTCATGGTCAAGCACTAAACTCACCTGCTACCAACTTGATGAGGTCGAACAGCCTCGAACCCAAGCTAACTAGCCAAAGCTGACCAAACAATGGGCTGCCTATTGGACCGAGCCTTCCTTAGCCCAAAACATTTGAGCTACTTAGCATCCGATCCCAACATGATTTGCTCATAACCTATTTTGCTTGGCAAATAGCATCATTAGGACCACAGAATGAACAATTGACACATACCCCATTTTCTGACATCTATACTATCCTTTTTGTATCTAAATATCTATTTTTCTTATTTACAACTTTTCACTTGTAAATTTCGTATCTTTTCTTTTCTAATAGGAATCCTTTTTGTAAATTATAGATATTTAGGACTTGCCCTAATTAGGCCATATAAATACTTGTAAAATGTAATAGTCGTAATAGTAAATGATATTAAACTTTTAGACATACTTTTATCTAGTTCATTGTGAGCTTGAATTAGTAGCAAGTGCTCTTCGGCTATACTTATGCATAATATCAAGTATGACCTAAGCTTTTGTAAGGCGTTGGTGAGTCACATCCACTGTCGATACATGAGGATCCCTACTCAAACCTCAACTTCCATTTATCTTTTGAACCATCTCGCAGTTCAGACTTACCTTTGGTTCACGTGATATTGGTAGTCGTGTGTCATCCTTTTCCTGGTGATTTGTATCAATCCTTCTTTATTACTATCAAGTACAAGTGGCTTCCTCCATCTTGCCCCTCATGCAAGGTTTTCGACCATATGTGTTGTAACACCCTACCTCTTATGGCCTATTCATCTAGTATATGTGTAATACCTTAGGATTTCAAGCCAATTCAATAACCCTAAGATCTGAGTCCCTAAATTTAGGGCGTTGGGCTATGATACTTATTTAATTTCAAACTTCACAATAAAGTTAGAAAAATTAGATGAAATGATTCAAATAAAGTCAATATCTCAAAATAAACTATATAAAAATATTAATTTAAGAAAATGTCAATTTATCGCTAAAGCTGATAAATAACAAAAACGTGAAATTCGAGCATTTATATATAGTGAGATATTAGAGATAAGTTATTTAACTCATAAAAATAATAAATGAAGTTGAATTATATATAATATTCATGTATTAACATAGAATATGCATTATTTATATTAAATACATAAATAATAATAAATTATTATTAAAATAAGGTAAATTAATATAAAAAATGGAAAATTAATAAAAAAATCAAAAGATAAGTTATCATACCTATGTGGTAACCTAGGATCAATTTGGATCATGAGTTAAAAGCTAAGAAAATAAGGAAATGACACCTAACAAAGCTAGACACTAAGAATTTTTAGATTTTTGACACATGGCACCAACTTTTTGACATGTCATCATATCTAAAATTATAAATAGACCTTCTATACTTCATTTTGTTATTTTAGAAATTTACAAACAATAGAAAAATAAAAAAAAATTTAGAAAAGAAAAAAAGAAAAATAAGGGAAGATTAGGAACGGAATCTAAGCAAGCTAGTTCACTAGGCTATGAGCAAGCTGACTTAGAGCGGTTTTATGGTTAAAGAGAGGGTGGTGCGCCTGGTTCTTCCAATAAGGGGTGGTGGCCAGAGGGTAGCCAATTCAAGTGAACCAAATTTTCGGTCAAAACTTTATAAATTTTGTAAAAATAGCAAATGATGTTATTTAATTATGAAACTTGGTTTTCTGGAGTTATTTTATGTGTATATTAATTTAGTAATTTTATTTTAGTTAAATAATTATTGAAAATATAAGATCCTTAAGAAATGGCTTTGTTTGGACAAAAATTGAATTAAATTTTAAAAATATTAAATGATGTCCTTTCAAGTTGAGAAATTGTACTTAACATACTCAATATATGTATTTAATGGTAGTAACAAGAATTTTCAAAAATAATCCCGTTTACTATTTATTGTAATTATTTTAGATAAAATTAGCAATTTCGCTATTTTATTGAATTAATTAGTTTTTAGCAAAATCAAGTATGAGCCCTATGTATTATGATTTCTAAAAGTTCATAATGAAGTTTGGGACACTTTATTTTTATCTTGTGATTAAATTCACTTATTTGTTCGATTTTTACTAACTTTGAGTTAAAACCGCTATTTTTTATGTATTTTAATGATATAAACCTATACATTAGCCTAATATATGATATAGGAATTAGTATTAATGTGATATTTGTTAAATATGTAAAGGATTTGATAGGAATCAACTCCTTAGACCGATTATAAAAAGCCAAGCTAGAGGACTTTAAGGGCTCGCATGAAAAATACTAACTTTAAACCATAACCGAGACGAAGATTCCCATCCTGATCTAACCTCCAGCTGACCTGTCTGTTAAATCTTCATGTGTGTCTAACCTGCTCCTACCCAGTTGCAAAGTCCTGACCTAGAAGGTAACCCAGGAAATACTAACCGAGCTGAGCTCTCCAACCGACTATTGGTGCTTAACTTAAATTTAGCTGACTTCCTATCTAAGCTAATTGGCTCCTAACTTGATCCAAATTAGGTCAGCCCCTAACTACTAGCACTTCTTGTTTCTATCTATGTTGCATCATACTCCTGATGTATAGCCATCAAGTGACACATGCCTTCTGACACAATGTTCCAAAATGATTCTTTCTTTTCCGTACTGGATATTCTTTATTCTTTTTACCCCTTTTTAACATAATTGTAAAATACCCTTTTTTTCTTTTCATACTTGTAAAAAACCCTAGTAGGCAAGTATATAAACCCCTACTTTCCTTGTACACAAACATCCAGCTTTTAATACAGAATTACTCACTTTGAGCAACCTTGGTGTTCTCATTATTATTCAACTCTTATCTATTTTCTTTAGCAAAGAATTGTGGCAAGTGATCCTTCAATTCGGACCAGTATGTCATATTCAGAGGATTGTAAGCCGAGTAAAATCGAGTGGTGAGTCATATCCATTTGGTAGCTGCCCGGACTTTGCCAATTTCTTTTTGTTTTTTTTTTTTTTTGTTTTCCTTATCGGTTCATTCGTTGTAGTGTTTCTTCGTGTATTCGACCCCAAGGACACATCAACTTCACTAGCATCAGAGCACAGTTCTACGAGGAAGTATATGAAGTTACAATGAAGTTTTGGCTCGCCTTACTATTTGTGGCTGATGTGTTCTTTCCATAGCTACTACAGTGTGCTTATGTGTTCATAAGTGTGGTTTCATTGATACTCTATTCAACTCTGTTTTTCTTTTTGAAAACAAAGCAAGTTTGTCTCTATTCTGTTTGAGTAACTCTGGGTACTAAAGTTGTTAATAGTTTGATAATATGTTCGAAAAGTATTATACTATATCATAATCGAGTATTCAAGGTGTCATTGGTGACCAGAGTAGTGGTGCTCAACCTGTTTTTGGTCATAATGGTAGTAACACCCCAAGATTCATTGATGACAAACTTGATAGACTCACAAACCTTGTTGAGAGTCTAGTCACCACAATGCAAGTTAATAGGCAACAACCTTAAGATGTATAGCAACAAAACCCCCAGGATGACACCCTTGAGAGACATTATGGCCAAGTCAATCAAACTAATCATCTAGTTCGACCTCTTCAAATTAGAAGAGCTGCTAGATAAAGATCGGAGTTAGAGGAGATTGCAAAGGATGATGAGCAGCTAGATGTTGAAGGGTTTTGTGAAGAAGAGGAAGTTGATTATTACCAAACACAGGGACGAGGACGTCAAGTCTCTCAAGGGTTAGACAATGTCAAGGTTCAAATTTCACCCTTTAGTGGAAATGGAGATACCGATGAATACTTAGAGTTGGAAGAGAAGGTTGAGAAGGTGTTTGACACTTTATGGGTATATGGATACTGTCAAGGTCCAACTTACTACACTGGAATTTACTAGGTATGTAACAATGTGGTGGAAAAATCTAAATGCAGCACGAGCAAAGGATGGAAGACAAGGTGTCAAAACTTGAGATGAGATGAAAAGGTTGTTGAGGGGTAGATTTGTGCCCAAAACATACCTACAAGATATGTTTGCCAAGTTGCAGGAGCTTCACCAAGGAAGCCGATTTGTCGATGACTATGTCAAAGAATTCCAGATGCTTATGATCAGAGTTGACGTAGAAGAACTAGAGGCCCGTATAATGTCAAGATTCATTTCTAGGCTTAAGTATAAGATTCGCAATATCATGGAAGTATAGAGATTTTATACCCTAAACGAAGCAATGAAGATTGCGTAAAGAGTCGAGAAACAGAGGAGAAATGTTCTGAGCCAACCTGGGATGACATTCTCTTAAGCCCTAGTACCACGCTAACCTGTTCAAGCCAAGCCAAGGAAGCCACACCAAGCCGAGGACAAGAGTGACAGACCTAATGACAACCGAGCTAGCTAGCAAGGCCAAGCTGGTCAGCCAAGCTGATCTGAAGCTAGGCCGACCTCAAGGGCATATGAGAAGAGATGAACCTCCAGACGAAAGACTAATGAGGTGAAATGTTTCAAGTGCTTAAGCTTCGAACATATGGCTGCTAAGTGCCCGAATCGACGAGTTATGGTTCTCCGAAGAGATATAGTAGATAGCATTAACGAGATTGAGTCTAAGAAAGATGATGGAAAGCTCAAGGCTGAAGAGGAAGAGGAGAATTACGTCTATGTCGACTCGAGAGAAGTGATGACCCTAGTCCTAAGACAAGTACTGAGTTCCTTACCAAACTCTGAGGAGAACTAGAGAGAAAATCTATTCCATACCAAATGCATCATCAAAGGCCAATTGTGTACAATCATAGTGGATGGAGGAAGCTGTACTAACATGGTTGCACAATCCTTTATGTAGAGGTTGGGTATGACAACCTCAAAGTACCCCTGACCTTAAAAGCTACATTGGCTTCATGATAAGGATGCTTTACACATGACTGAACAAGTAGCCATGCCATTCAATGTTGAGAATGTGTATAGGGACGAAGTGGTATACGATGTCATCCATATGGGAGCTTCACACCTACTACTTAGATGACCTTAGTTGTTCGACCGACGTGTTACACACAACAAGTATAAGAACACCTATGCTTTTGTTAAAGATAGAAGGAAGATTGTGCTATAACCCCTGACCCCATCACAAGTAAACGAAACCCATAACAAGCTCACCCAAGCTAGTAAGAAAAAGACCTTAATCATGAGCAGAAGAGAGCTCTGATCTGCTAAGAAGGCTAATGAACCTATGTTCCTGTTGGTTAGAAGATTGATGAGATGAGGGAATTACAGGATGTTCTAGAAGATATTTGAAGCTTGCTAAATGAGTTTTCCGACTTGTTTCGAAAAGAACTACCTAGAGGACTACCACCAGTCTAAAACATTGAGCACTATATTGACCTACAGTTAGGCGCCGCCCTACCTAACTGACTTGCATATAGGATGAACCTTGAATAGGTTGCCAAGCTAAAAAGATAGTTAGACGAACTCATTGAGCAAGGATATGTGAAGGAGAGCATTAGCCCTTATGCAATACTAGCTCTACTCATTTTAAAGAAGGATGGTTCATGGTGTATGTGCATCGATAGCCAAGTAATCAACCAAATTACTATTAAGTACAAATACCCGATGCCGAAGCTCAATGACATGTTAGATGAGCTTCATGGTGCAAAGATATTTTCAAAGATAGATCTATGAAGTGGCTACCACCAAATTCACATAAGGTTAGGCAATGAATGGAAGACTACCTTTAAGACTAGGCACGGACTCTACGAATTATTGGTTATGCCATTCGGACTTACTAATGTGCCAAACACATTCATGAGATTAATGAACTACGTAATGCGCTCTCTTCTTGGAAGATGTGTGGTCATGTACTTTGATGACATATTGGTATATAGTGCCGACCTAAACAACCATGTTTAACATCTTCACAAAGTATTTGGCATTCTGCAAGCTAAGAAGTTGTATGGGAATGTAAAGAAATGCATGTTCTACTAGAAAGAGGTGACATTCCTAAGGTTTTTAATGTCAGGAGAAGGAATCCGAGCAGATGAGGAGAAGATCTAAGCTGTTCTAGAATGGCTAATGGTAAAGAATGTCATTGAAGTGTGAAGTTTCCATGGCCTAGCTTTTTTCTATAGGCGATTTATTAAGGAGTTCAGCACAATAGTTGCCCCATTGATCGAGCTGATAAAGAAGAATGAAGGGTTCGAGTAGAACAATTAAGCTGAACGAAGCTTTAAGGAAATTAAGTAGAAGCTCATCTTGGCACCTGTCCTTTCACTACTAGATTTTAACAAGCCTTTCAAACTGGAGTGCGACGCATCAAGAGTTGGAATTAGTGCTGTATTGATGCAAGAATGACTGCTCATCACTTACCACAATGAGAAACTAAGTAGCCCAGCCTTCAACTATTCTGTGTATAAGGAGTTGTACTCCCTTTTCTGAGCCCTTATCGTTTAGCAACATTACCTGCTACCATAAGAGTTTGTTATTTACACTAACCATGAATCATTAAAGCATCTTGGGAGTCAAAATAAGCTTTCTAAGAGAGAAGTTAAGTGGTTAGAGTTTATGGAAGGTTCCTCGTACGTCATTCGGCATAAGAAGGGAAGCGCAAATGTGGTCGCCAACACTTTGTCACGACGACAAACCTTATTGACCACTTTGCAAAAAAAAAAACTATTGGGATTCTCACTCATCACTGAGTAGTATGCTAATGACCCTCACTTTGGTTTCGTTGTTGAACAATGTCGTATAGGACTAATTGTAAGAGGATATTATCTTAAGGATGGTTATCTATTCAAGGACCACAGGCTATGTATTTTAAACTGCTCCATACGTGAACTATTGGTCCAAAAAGCTTACAGTGGTGGACTTTCAAGCCACTTTAAGGAGGTTAAGACTACCAATCTATTGAAAGAGAATTTTTACTAGCTAGGTCTAACTAGGGATATCCATAAGGTAGTTAGTCGTTGTGAAGTGTGTAAGCGTATAAGCGTAATAAAGGAAAGAGAGAACCCTATGGAGAATACATGCCTCTACCAACGCCTACCTTACCATAGGCCAATCTCAACATGGACTTTGTCTTAGGGTTGCCCCGAATATCCAAAGGGAAAGATTTTATTTTTGTTGTAGTGGACCATTTCAACAAGATGGCACACTTCATTTCGTACCATCATACTAACAATGCTTTATATATTACTGATATGATTTTACAAGAGATTGTTTAACTACATGGAGTACCGAAGACTATTATCTCAGATCGAGACACAAAAATTTTGAGCTATTTTTAGAAGACTCTTTGGAGGAGACTTAGGACTAAACTAGTGTTTAACTCTAGTAGCCACCTTCAGACTGATGGCCAAATTGAAGTGGTGAACAGGATACTAGGCAATCTGCTCAAAGCTATTGTAGGGAAGAACTTAAGGGATTAAGATCTATGTCTACCAATCGGAGAGTTCGCATACAATTAAATTGTCCATAGCACTACAGGGAAGACCCCATTCGAAGTCATCTAAGGCCTTAACCCAACCATTCCCTTGGACATGATTAGCACCCCAGTAGTTATTGAAGAGAGTCAATCTAGAGTTGATCGAGCTCAAGAATTATATGAATTGCACCAATCCATAACAAAGAAGATCACCAAATTCAATCAGAGACAACAAGAGATTGGTAACCGAGGCCACCGAACTATTTCTTTCCAGCCAAGAGACTTAGTATGGATTCACCTTAACCAAGAGCAATTCTTGCACTTAAGATAAAGAAAACTATCTCCTCAAGTTGACGGCCCCATTCAAGGTCCTAAAGAAGATCAACCGCGACGCCTACCAAATCGAGTTGCCAGATGACTATGGTATCTCCCCTACCTTCAATGTGTCCGATCTGATTCCCCATCAACCAACAAAAGAAGAACCTGCGAGCACCCCAGAAGAACGAGTAGAAATCGCTTCAGATTTGAAGACAAATCTTTCCGACGCCAAGCAAATGATAGGAATTAACCCCCTAGACTAATCATAAGAAGTCAAGTTAGAGGACTTCAAGGGCTCACATAGAAAATACTAGCTCTAAGCCATAACCGAGACGGGGATTCCCATCCCAATCCAACCTCCAGCTGACCTGTCCGTCAGATCCTCACGTGTATCCAACCTGCTCTTGCCCAGTTGTAAAGTCTTGACTAAGAAGGTAACCAACCACTGGTGCCTGACTCTAATTAAGTTGACTTCCTAACCAAACTGATTGGCTCCTAACTTGATCTAGATCAGGTTAGCCCTTAACTACCAGCACTTCTTGTTTCTGCCTATGTTGTATCATACTCTTGACGTACAGCCATCAAGCGACACGTACCTTCTGACACAACGTTTCAGAATGATTCTTTCTTTTCTATACTAGATATTCTTTGTCCTTTTTACCTATTTTTAGTATGATTTATGTAACATAATTGTAAAATATCCTTTTTATCTTTTCATACGTGTAAAATAACCTTAGTAGGCAAGTATATAAACCCCTACTTTCCTTGTAAGCAGACATCCAGCTTTTAATACAGAATTACTCACTTTGAGCAACCTTAGTATTCTTGTTATCATTCAACTCTTATCTATTCCTTTTAGCAAGAAGTAGTGTTGAGTAACCTTTAATTCAAACCGGTATGTTATATCTGGTGGATTATAGGCCGAGTAGGATCGAGTAGTGAGTCATATTCATTCGGTAGCTACCTGGATTTCGCTAGTTTCTTTTTTTCTATTTTCCTTATCAGTTAGTTCGTTGTAGTGTTTCTCCGTATATCCGACCCTAGAGGCACATCAGGATTAGTGTTTTTAGGTACATAATGAACGCTGACCAGCTTAGGAAATGAGGAAATTTAGGACTTTTTTAATTTATATTTAGGGTTTATTTGGGTTAATTATGAATTTATAATAACATACAGTCAAATAGATAATATGAAAGAGTATTTTTAGACTTTGATAATATTGAAAGACTTTATTCTTAAGATATCTTAATAGTACTCGAAATAATGATCGTAACAATATAAAATTTGCTGAAATTGGATAAGTAATGAGTAAGATACAATCAACAAAGTTTAAAAACATAGAAATGAAAGCTTATAACAGTTCGGGTTTAACCCATACTTAATTTGAAGACTGTTATATTTTCATAAGTATAATAAGTAAGAAAGGACCATGTAGCAAAGTTTAGGACTTTGCGCTATTACTAAGTCTAGGTAAGTGGATCTAACCCATGCTTAGAGTAGATATATTGCTACTCATAACACTACATGTTATATAATGCTATGTTGATTGAATATGAGTATATCTTAGGTGAATTGATACGCTACTATAGTGGACACTAATGTGATGATTTTGAATTACAGTAACTATATTTTGGTTAAACTATTATGCTGCTATGTTGGGTGATGATTTGTGCTTATGATTGATCATGCTAACTAGGGAAGTTAAGTGATCATTAACTCAATCTTCTAGGTATTCACCTAAGTGAACCTTAAGTAAGATACTAGAATTCCATTATGGAGAGTTCAAAAACTAGAATCCAATAACTAGGTTAAATAAAACTTAAAGATTGATTGTGCTGATTGATATTCTAGAGTTGCTATTGCATATCACGGCATGGCATGGCATGGCACAAAAAGGGACCTATGGGTCAAAACTTTCAAAATGAGACTTTCAAGTAATCATGGAAAGAATATGGCTTTATGAACTTAGTTTTTGGAAGCATATAGATTGCATTGCCTAGACATTGTGACTATTTTGATAGTCAAATTTGGTAGACTACAGTGTGTGGTCTAATTTGATAGTGTTGCCACTTTAATTTAGTGAACAACAGTATATAGTCTAATTTTGTAAAGCAAAGTTAGGGGTCTGATTCCTAAGCAACTCCTCGTTGTCGTTTACAAAAATTGTAGACTACAGTGTGTAGTCCAATTTGGTGGAGGTCCTACTTCTAGGTAACTCCTTGTTTCCCATAGGTTCCTAGACATTGTATCTAAATACTCGGCTATGTCGACTAACTGGAAGAAGATTGGAAGGCGTAAGATATCAGCATCAATGCATGCCACATGCATGAGCATAGCATACGACATTGCTAGTAGTAAATGCCTAGTTGGGCAGATGCATATGTGAAGTTAAACCTGCAGGTTATGATTGAAATGTTTCAATTGTGATATGCAATATTGTCTATATTATGTTGTTTGTTATCCACTCTCACTCAGCTTCAATAGCTAAGGGGATAAAATGTTTTATCCTCAAGTTAACCACATCGTAAAAGGCCCAACACTAAGGAGGGATATATATATTAAGAGTGTGAGTTGGAGTTAACAACTTTTGTATGGCACCTATACTAAGTCAGGAATCTTATTATTGTGAAGTGGAAAAAAAAAAGCCGGTCTATGTTTTAATGTAAATATTATGTTGTACACATAAGTTGTAGCAGAATATCTAATTGGACTCCGATGTAGCAACCCCTTTATCATGTAAATAATGTTGTCTTTTGATAAATGAGCCGGCTGAGTTAAGTTTTCAATAGGTATTCCTATGTGATAATACATCTTGTGCTAAGCCGAGATGTGACAATATGGGTACCTAAGAGACGGATTGCTATGCCATCTTCAAGTTGAGGATAAAGCTAATTAGAAACTAAGCACAGTTTAAAATTTATAATAATACATAATTATAGAGAATCATAAAAGTATCTTTTAAGATACACAACATAAGAGCATCATAATGCCCATGTCCATTAAAGTCACTCAAATCAAACGTAACGGATTTAGGCTTTCAACATTTATTCATAATATAGTAAAATCTGATCCTCACTCTCAATGTCCCCAACCCAGACCTAAGCTCCAGCATTATCTCCATCTTCAAGCTAAGTGAATATACGTTAAATAGTTAATAGCAATTAGAGAATATCCAATTACAAATATAATATCAACCTCATAACAATTTTAGCAAATAATAGCACCAACCATAACCGAGCTTAATGTAATTTTAACAATGAATAGCTGCTTATGCAATATTATGCTATGCTAATGCACATGACATGCACTGGTCGGTATCCTAATGGAGTAAAATATTTGAGTAGCACTTGGCAGCTCAAAACCAAGCATGTAATTCTATATGCTGAAAATAAACCGAGCTTTATAAATTGAGTTTTACAAATTCAAGACTTGTAGATCCTTTATTCAATAAGCTTTAAATTTGACCCTTAGGTCATTTCTGAAATCAAGCTTTTCAAACGTAACCCTTTGGTCCCATAGTCAAAATCAAGCTTTATAAAAAGATGGCCCTTAAGCCATTTTCGTGCCATGATATGATGCACATGATGCAATAAATTACATTAATTAATGATTAAGCATATATTTTAGGCATGAACTATCTTTTCAATCAATCATCACATCGAATATGTTGTTATAGTATTGACTACTATCCACTAACCATGACTATAATTAAGGGCATGGTTACAATCAATATGCTGTATCCCTCTAATTCCAGTATGAAATTCACCGAGCATAATTAGATCATGTCGACTAAACCTAGCATTTCTT
The DNA here is from genome assembly GCA_024138015.1 of Lumnitzera littorea. Classification (NCBI taxonomy): domain Eukaryota; kingdom Viridiplantae; phylum Streptophyta; class Magnoliopsida; order Myrtales; family Combretaceae; genus Lumnitzera; species Lumnitzera littorea. The sequence continues at coordinate 23,910,250 of JAMXBB010000007.1, forward strand.
CAATCACACTATTTATACCAAACATATATAGTCATAAGACTACTATCCATGTTGGTAATTTAAGAGAGTATGCCAACCAACACTTAAAATATTATTCTATGATAGCTTCACTTCCAATCATAAATTTAAATAATATGCCTCATAATATATCATATAATTACAGGCTTAAGTCACTTATAATGGGCTTACTCATTAAGTACTCATATTAAGCACCCCATTTCAAATCACACATTATGTAATTGTCATAGCATTTATTTATTAAATAATTATGTCCTACAATTCACTTAAGTGAAGTTGTAGCAACTTATTCAAACGAGTGGTCATTAAATTTATGGTCACTTCATATTATAGCAAGTAAGAAAAGGGGGTATTCACAGTATACTTCTAGTGTTCTCCATTATTGTCCTTGCAATTGTCCACCATAATTACGATGTCACCTAGATATGTACATATTTTAAGTAACGGAGTAAGATTTTAGAAATAAATCATTTAACCAAATGTTATTTAAGTCTCCTCATCTTATTATTCAATTCAGTTAATATTGTAATCCCACATTTACAAGCTTATATATGTGAATTTTTTTTCATTATCATTACATTTAATATGAAATTTTCACAAGTAATGAACCTTAGATAAGAATTGCTTTTTAAAATTTATTTCTATAAACTTTCCAAGAAATGATCTCCATAAAATAATAAGTAATCTCAATTATTAAGCTTATTGAAAATGTATTTCTTATTAATAATATTGTCTCATCTTTATGCATATATATTAATGGAGAATAAGAATATACATATATATACATATATATATAGTGTTTTGTACAAACACTTGTTCACATACCATCACAGTAAAAAGTATTCTTCAAAATATCAGTTACACACCTTTTCCTTAAATATATCTTATTTGAATATGAAAATACTAAATGTTCAAAATAATGAAAAGACAGAAAAAAATAAAATAAAATAAAATAACTTTTTGGGTCATAGCTACAAGGGTCGAACCAACTAAGAAAAACCAACGAATCGAATCAAACCAAACCAAACCAAACCAAGTGAAGGCCAATGGAAATAAGGAACAAGATTGGACCAAACATGCATAGTGCACACCCTCAAGGCCAAGCCTCTTGGGTGCACATTTCTCATATAGCACATTAGGCATCAACATATGTATAGAAGGCATCGAATAGCAAATAAACCATGTGGGACATGAAAATAAAATCTACATATTAGTGTAGAATTTTTATACACTTAAGCAACTTTTGCCATTGAATTAGCCATGTTAATTATGGTGATTGTTTAGTAAAATGACTCAAAATGATACTAAGCCATCAATAGTAGCTTATGACAAGAATTTTTGTCAAAATCTTTCATTTAAACATCATCAAATTGATGGTTGAAGTTGGGGGATCACATTGTTTCACACTCAAAATTGCAGCATATACATACATATATAAATTTCGAATTTTAAGTTGATATTTTGAGCTTTTTTTTAAGTGTGATCTTTTGATAAAGTTAATTCTAATTTATTCTATTGTTTCTTAAGTTTCATTTCATCTAGTTTTTACAAAGATTCATTGGTAAAAATTGAAATGCCATTCAATTACAAGTGTATACATTAAGTTATTTTTGCAAAAATAACAAGGGAAACTCAAATTTTTACCTTTAATTCCTTATTACATAGTAGAAGTTAAGTTGAGTTATTGGCTAATATTTATAGTCTTCTATGTGATTAATATATTGGTGATGGTAGCTTTGTCATTTGGTGATCAAAGGAGTGAGACATTAATGCTCAAAATGGAGGCTATAGAGAGGTGTTTCTAACACTTAGAAAAATTTTGAAGTGTTCATGGGTTAGCTTAAGGGTCCCACTTTGTGCACGAATTTTAAGAAGTTGAGGGTAGCTCTGTCTTGGTGGTGGTGATGGGTTGAAAGTTGAATTGAGGTAGTTTATATAGGTGGGTTTAAGTNCTTTGCTTATTTTATTTTTTTTTAATTCCAAAATGTTTTACTTTAATATTAATATTAATATATATATTTTTAACGAACTTGATTCCTCCCTAAAATTTATTTAACTAATTATCTAAGAAATATCAAGTTTGAAATTTTAAATTTCCACTCATTGTAACTTTAATCATATTTTAGTCTATTATTTATAACAGGATATTACATGTGTCCTTCAAACCCAAAGCCACAAGCTTCTTAAGGTCAGCCTCTAACCAAAAATGAAAGGGGAAGTTAAGAAAAGAGGTAAAGGACCTATTAGTGTTGCTACTACCCCACATGATATTTCCTCTCCTTCATCTCCCAAAGCTAATTTAAACCAAGGTGATAGTGGGAGGTTAACTCTCCATTGAAATCTCATGCTTTGGGCCGCAACGAGTCTTCTTCCCTTATCCTTGAAGGAGAATTTGAGTTTATTCCTAATAAGAACCTCTAGCAATATGTTGTTGATGTGGATGTTGGAGAGAAATCCTCTGACCAAGAGGCTACACATGTATCAAATGCTCTTGCTAGTGAGCAGCGCCTTACCCATAAAGTGATCTACACCTTGTTCCTCTTGAAGGGAATGGGGAGGAAGTCGATATTGAGTCAACGCCCGTTATTATACCCTTTAAAAGGCATTCAAGAAGTAATATAGATAAACTTCTAGAAGCAATAAGAGCTCCTCTAAAGAAAAACAAGAGAAGTTTTTCAAGAAAAAGCATCAATTTACTTGATGCTCCTATCCTTCCCATTTTTTATTCTATTCGTAAATTTGCTAGCGTAGAATGCTCAGGGGATTAGTGACCCCATTAAAGGTGGTGGTGTGAGGAAATTATGTGCTGATAAGGATATCTCTTTATTAGGACTATTAGAGACTAGAGTCAACCACTCAAATGTTGAGTTTATCAAAAATAAAATCAATCCTAACTGGAACTATGCAATAAACCCCTTTGCAACTAAGCATATTTGGCTTTATTAGGATGAAAGAATATGGAATATCAACATTCTCAAGGAACACAATCAATTTTCCCATTGCTTTTGCCCAAACAAGAAGTCAAATTGCTATTTTTATGCCTCTTTTGTGTATGCCCCTAATTCAAGTGTTAAATAGAAAGACCTTTGGCTTAACCTATTGTCTCTTAAAGACTCATTGGCTAACTACCCTTAGGTGGCTCTAGGTGTTTTCAATGTTACTAAATTAGTTTTTAGCACAATAGTGGTTGCTCAAGAATGACTCAAGACATAGAAGATTTCAAAGCTTTCTTTGGACGAGACTAAATTAGAGGATCTACATTTTTTGAGTAATCATTTCTCATGGTCAAACAAATAAGAAAATAACCTTATCCTTATTAAAGTAAACCATGTCTTGATAAATTAGCTCTAGTTGGAAGCGTTTCCTAAGTCATTTGGTGTTTTTTCTCCTTACTTATTGTCTGATCATGGTTTGGCCTTAGTTCAAATGAATTTTTCCAAGCCGAACAAAAGGTTACTGTTTAAACTGTTTGATTTCTAGTGTGATTTGGCAAATTTCTTGCCTTTTGTTGAAAATGTTTGATAAAGTAAGCTCTTGAGCTCCAAGTGTTTTCAAGTGATAACTAAACTTAAGCTCCTCAAGGAGGAACTAAAGCATCTTAATGCTAAACACTTCTTACATATCTCCACCAGAGTTGCATGTACTAAGGATCATCTCTCAAACATTCAACAATCAATTGCGTAAGGGGACATAAGCTTGATAACTGATAGTAGAAGGGAAAAAGACTTTTAAGCAATACTACTTATTGTAGGGTGCTAAAGAAAGCTTCTTGAAACAAAAAACAAGAGTAAAGTGGTTTAAGCTTAGGGATAAAAACAATTCATTTGTCTACAAAGCTATCGTGTAAAGTTACAACAAAAGCGCTATCTATGCATTGGAAAGAGAAGACAAATCTCTTACTAGTGGCGAAAAGGAAGTCCATCAAGAAGCCACTAACTATTTTTGTAACCCTTTTTCTTTGTCTCATGTTGTAGGTACCTCAAATCAACCTCTACCCATTCATGACTTCATCTTTAGGCAACTAAGTGTGAACCAAATTAACTTGCTTGAGGCCTTTTTTACTAATGAAGAGATCAAGCTTGCCTTTTTCTCTCAATGGAATGGAAAAGCACCTAGATTGGATGGATATTTGGCCAAATTCTTCAAGACCTCCTAGCCATTTATGGTGAAGACTTAATTCTAGCAGTAAATGAATTTCTACCTTCCGATTTCCTTCTCAAAGAACTTAATAGCACTATTATTACTCTTGTTCTAAAAGTGCCAAATCCCTCAAAGTTGGTGGATTTCTTACCAATCTCTTGCTACAATGCGATGAATAAGGCTATATCTAAGTTATTAGCATCAAGACTAAAGGCTGTCCTCCATGAATTGGTCATTCAAAAGCAAAGAGCTTTTATTTTGTCTTGGTACATCTCAAGTAATATCTTTATTGCTCAAGAGTTGGTACATGGGTGTCACTTGCACAAGGGACCTCCAATATGTAGTTTAAAAGTAGACATCACTAAGGTGTATGACACTATTAATGGGGATTTTCTAGACCGGATTTTACTTACTATAGACATTTTGATGCACTTCAGGGTCTCCTCCACCAATGTTTTTCTACCCACCGTTTCTCTCTAAACATCAATGGTGAATTTTTAGTTTTTCCCTAGCTCTATGGGTCTTCGTTAAGGTAACCCTATTTCATTATGCTTATTTGTTCTTGCCATGGAAGTATTATCAGGAATATTGAGGAACTTGGCCAATTCAGAGGAATTCTCCTTCCATTGGTTTTGTAAGGAAGATATAATCACTCATTTATATTTTGTAGATGACCTTTTGATTTTTTGCAAGGGGAATATCCAATCGGTAAAGCTTGTCAAACTCACTCTTGACAACTTTGGAAAATTTTCTAGTTTGCAACAAATTCCCTCAAGAGTTAAGTTTTTCTATGTAATGTTCAGCCTTAACATAAAGAAGCTATCCTTGATATTCTTTGCTTTCAAGAAGGCAAATTTTCTATTAAATATTTGATAGTCTCGCTCATCTCCTCCAAGTTGAAGAAGGAACATTACGATGGCCTACTTGCAAAAATTTTAACCTGCATTGAATCGTGGACTAGTAAATTCTCATCCTACACTAGTAAATTGCAACTCATCAAATCAGTTATCCTTTCCATGTAAGTCTATTAGGGTTTTATCTTCCTCTTCCCCAAAAAAGTGACCAAAAAGATTGACCAACTCATGAGGAATTTTCTATGCAGCAGTAGGCCAAACATTTCTTCCAAAGCAAAGGTCAAATGGGATATTGTGTAGACAAAAGGATAAGGGAGGCCTTGGAATCCTTGATTTGAAACTACAGAATAAAGCTACTAAAATAAAACATATTTAGATCTCTTTAATATGGAGCGTAAGGGTATTTGGGCCAATTGTATTCATTCCATCTTTTTGAAAGATACCGGTTTTTAGAATGTTCAATGTCCTTCCACATGCTCTTGGGCTTGGAAGAAGCTTTTAAAGTTGAAGGCCATAGTTAGGCCATGGATTTGCTAGCACATAGGAAATGGTTTTACCATCTCCCTTTAGTCTGATTTTTGGCTCTCATCGAGGCCATTGGATAATGTTTTTAATACAAAGCAGATCGTAAGTTAATGTATCCCTTATAATGCAAGATTATGCTCCATTATTGATGGAAATGCCTTGCCCTCCCCCGTTAGTTCCTTTTGGGAAAATGTCAATATCCCCTTATCTATTCTTCCCGATTAGTCGAGCATGGACTACAATTCCAAGAAAGTCTTCTCCATCAAATGTGCCTATGAGAACCTTAGATCTTATGCCCCAAAGGTTCCTTAGAAAAATCTAGTGTGGTATAAAAAGTTGATGTCCAAGTATGCCTCTATCCTTTAGCTAGCTTGCTTAAAAAAAACTTTTCACTTTAGACAAGCTTAGCAAATGGGGAGTAACATCCCACATAATGTGTTATCTATGTTGTTCTGCTTTAAAGGACCATGACCACCTGTCTTTTACCTACCCATATTCAAAAGTTGTATAGCACAAGGTAGTCTTAGATTCAATTTGTTCATCTTCTCTATCCTCATGGCAAGTATCAAACATAACCCTTATTAATAGTCCTACTACAAGATCTGCATCTACTTAGGGTCTAGCATTAGTTGCTAAGGTTTATAATATTTGGAAAGTGCACAACAACGTTTGTTGAGGAAAGTTGATCCTAAGACATGAAGTTTTAGCTTCATCCATTTTGAATTACATATGTGTCTATTGTTAGGATTGCTTGTTAGGTCCTCTTTTATATCCTTTATGTGTCTTTCTTTGTATTTTGAGTGGTTTTCTCTAGTCTCACTCTTATACAACCCCCTTAGGTCCCCTCACTGATTCATAGCGTTTTTGTAATTACTTGTTCGTATTAATAAATTATTCATTTACCCAAAAAAAATAAGTGTATAAATTTAAAAAAATAAAACAAAAAGCATAGGGATACTGTATTTAAACAAACTTTTGCTTGCAAAGGAATGCATGTAGTTTTGGAAGAAACCATGATGAAATTTAAGGATAGCTGTGTTACTATTATTGGTTTTAGCTTTGCCAAAACAAGGGGAAGTGCAATGTTGTTAGTTGATGTTTGGAAGCCTTATTGATGCCAACTCTTCCTTAACCCACCCTTAATTTCACTATTGGCCTATGAAAGCAAGAATGATTGAGAAGAAGAAAGGAGGATAAGTATTAAAACAAGAGAGCTAATTGAAAAATAAAGGAAAAGAAAGAAGAAGAAGAAACAGATAATCTTAGATATGGTCTTGCAAACACACCCTTAACCACTGTTGACTCAATTTCATGAATAAGTTAGAGAATTTTGATAAAAATGAATTTAGATCTAAATGGATGTTTAGATTTGGAAAGATTTGAAGCAGGGAAGCATATGATTTTTTGTTGGGGCAATATTCAAAGTGAAATGGAAGAAGTTATTTTTGTTTATGGTTGCTAAAATCAAGAGATGAAGTTTGAGACGAGAGAAAGGAAGAATTGAATTCTAGAATTTATGTTTTGTTGGAGATTTTGATTAAGGATTGAATTTGAATTTGAATTCAAGATGGGAAAGGAAGCTGTTGTGACATTTGATTATTTAATTGTGCTACTTGTTTCCAAAAACATGCCTTCCGTATTTGATGAGCAAGCAAATAGAATGATGAGAGAGTAGCAGGAACATCATGTATATCGTGATGGAATCTATCGTCTCTAGGTTCTTGCTCGTAAGTGATTAAGCTCTGCACATATAGGGCCTGCAAAACAATTCACAGTGAAGGGATGTTGAAGGGTTGTCCAGCGTAGCCACTTTGATGCTTAAGTTAACAGTGGACTCTTGAGAGTAGGAAGTAGTGTAAGAAAGTGTGTAAGCTTGGTGTACAAAGTCTAAAGAGCTTTACCGTTAGGTAGTAACCTAGTATTTATAGTGGAGTAGAGCCGACAATTAAAGGTCGATTGATAGGAGAGATCTTCTCCTACAAGTATAGGAAAGTGGAGTCATTATGCTCAATGTGTCCCACTTATTCAAGATGTGGTTGTTTCATCCTTAACTTATGCATTCTGACCGTTGCAGGCTTATTGGGCTTAGTTCGTACAAGCCTAGTGCTTAAGCTTACAAGGATGAGCCTTAAGCCACGAAGGCAAGGAGAAGGGATATATGGGCTGCTTAGGCGTTACTGATCCAACTCAAAGGAGTTCGACTTTACACGATGGGGCCGACATGGTGGGTAGATAGGTCTGCATTAGAAGCTAGCTGTAGTAGAGGTGTTTGAAGTAGAGGATATCCGATCAAAAAATGTCCAAGGCGAGAAGAGCAAGAGTAGTCAACAGTTGTTCTGGAGCAAAGTGCTGAAGACCCAAGCAAAGCTTAAGTTGGGGTATCAGAGTAGGACACCCTTGTAACTCATTGGGCAGGAGCTTCTAGGCTTCAAATTAGTTTGTTCAAACAATGCTTAACAAAGACCGAGTAAACGCAACTGCGTCATGTCTTTATCATGCCAACTAATTGGAAATCGGATGGGCCCTAAACAAGCTTCTTATCAAAGGAACTTTATCAAAATATGATTTTTGTCGCCTGTATTCCATACATTAAATGTGACATGATAGGTGCCATGCTATAGCAAACTAGCATGCAACTACATGTCTTTTACCTTTTAAAGGTGACCGTCCGATCAAAATACTTTCCACGTGTCTGCTACGCAACATTCCAAAGGATTTATGCTTATACGGATCCTTATAACTGCATATACGACTTCCCAGGTAGTTTGCCTGTAAATAGGAGGATCCCAAAGAGAGATCTCTTTTCTGCAATCTCTTTTTTCTATCATTATCATACTCAAAACTTTCTTTAAAACCTTTCAAACTTTCTTAAAGCTTTTCTTCCTTTTTCAAGTACTACAACCATGTCAACCAATAGAGGTAAGATTGATTCCTCTTCATCATTACATCTCTCTAATTCAGAGTCTACAAGGAGTGATCCCCCTCAAGCACGAGAAGACGAGGTCTCGTCACTAACACAACTCGACAAACCTACGAACATGGCCTTGGAGGCATTAGACAGGGCCAAAATCATCAATGCCATCCCTAAGGATGTATATACGCACATTCCCCTATAACCCCTCCCTCTCCCTTACACCCTCACCCCCCCTCCCCCCCAAAGGATTTGTTTAATGCTCCTGAGACAAGTAAGGGGCTTAGTAGTCATGTGAGTAGAAGCAAGCCATCTACCCCCAATTGGATCATAAGCAACTTTCCTATGGAGGCAATCCTTAGGTGGTAGATTAGGTTGCCGAGCAAGGACGAATGGGTAGCCCTACTGTTAAGGAGGCATTTTGTAGTATTTGAGAAGTACCTAGAGTTTGGGCAGCGCCTCCCTCCAAGTCACTTCGAGGAGTTCTTCAATTACCACCGCTATAATCCGTCGCAGGTCCTTTCCCAATAGGTGGAGGGTATTGAAGGCTTTTCAAGTGCTCTACGAATACTTGGTGTTAAAGGCTACTTCCAAACTCTTCTATCACTTTTACATGTAAAAGAGCGTCAGGGGTGGCCTTACCTCTAGCCGCACCCAAGGAAGAAGCTATTTTACGGCCTTATAGATTTGGTCAAAGGTTGGCAAGACGAGTATGTGATGGTTGAACTGCCCTTAAAGGCAGACTTTTGGACCCAATAGATCAAGATGGTCCATACCGGAGGTGAGAAGGGGCTTGATCCCAACGATGTTGAAGCTACCTAAGAGATCCTAGTCTTAATGGCACTAAGATACGGCCAAGAGATCAATGCTGTAGAGACTGTAGAGAGGTATTTCCAGTACCTAATCTTCGAGCTCGTCCCCAACATAAAGAAAGTTGTAGTGGAGAAATGGGCCGAAGGTACAAGTATTTCTAGTACCCAATCAAGTTGTGCTAGTGTTGAGGTGCTTCCTTTAGCACCTGTAGGATAGGAAGACAACCTTGGCCATGCCAGTGGTGTTTTATGAATGATATTTGTAGTTTCTTTTGTTTTGTTCTTGTTTTCCTTTTCTACATTTCGATTGGGTTTCTTATAGGCAAAAATTTGGCCCTAAGGATGCCTCGTCCCTCTGTAGATGACCTGATGAGCTAACACTAGGCACGGACCAAGGCAAACCCACCAAAGGCAAAGGTAGTAAGGCCAAAGCCAAGGCTTGGGGACACCAACAAGGCACGGCCGAGGTCTATTCCCTAAGGGATTCCCCTCGACATCAGGGATAAGCTTATAGATGTAGAGCCCTTAAGTGTGGCTCTGCTTACTCCTACCCTCATGCCCTCTACCAAGCCCATTGTCATGGGCAATGAAGGTACCAAAATAGAGGGCCCAATGTGCAGATGCTTTCCCTTCTAAGGGCAAGGGAGGAAGAGATTGAGCATGGGGCCACCCTTCCTCAAGTTGCTGGCTAGAAGAGCAAGGCTCCCAAGACAGCTAAGGAACTAGGTCTTAGAGAGAAGAAGCAAAGGCCTCGAGTGAGGGTGCCTTTGAGCAAGGGGAAGTGGAATGAATGGCCCATGGCTCATCCCTATCAGAACATCAACAACATGGGGGACGCATTTTTTGAAGTCCTCAACAATTTTAAGCTAATGGGGATAGGGTTAGAGTCATTCCAGGAAGTGTCGCACACTTCCCAAGATGAGGAGCTCTTGAGAGGAGCCCCCAAGATAGAAATGAAGAGGGTCCAGGGGAAGCTCCTCAAGCCAAAGTGGGAGGTCTGGTGCGAGTCGTGACTAAGAACTAACAAGGCTGATCGCTAAATGGCTCCAAGCTTGCAAAAAGATCAAAATGAGTAATGAGGAAAATGCATGAAAGAATAATGACGAATGAAGGCTAAGCAAAACCTACGAACATCTCTAGAGGATATGATACATCAATGGAACTTTCAAGGACTCACAGCATAATTCGATAAAACATACAAATTGGTCCAATGAGGTTACTCAGCACCTAACCTTGGTCAAGGGAAAAGATAAGAGTGATACCAAGCATAAAAACAATAGAGTGTTTACACTAAGAAGGAATAATACTCAAAGTGTATTAATTATATCTATCTACCTTCGACTTACAAATACAAAGGGTATTTTTACCTAAGATTTTAGGGTAACTTGCCTAAAAGGGAAAAGACAAAATGGGTGTTACCCTAAAGTAGTAATGTACAATAATACAAAAAGGTGAAAATGAATAGTCACAGAAGCAATAATTAGTGAGGCAGATTCTACACGTGGTCCTATATACGTAAGGATGCTATATTGGTGAAGTCATTAGAATATACGAACAAAATAGTATGGCCAGTTGGCTTATCTAAACAGGGATGGCTTATGTAGTCCAAAGTCTCTCTCTCAACATGGTATCAAGGGTAATGCTGAGTAAGTGGTCAAGCATAAAAGAGGATTAGATGTTGTCTTGGCTATCCATTTCTCAGTATTCTATCTGCAAGAGATTAGCAATCATTTGGCACGGCTTAAGGAGTGACTCGGTAAAGAAGTACTCAGCCTTGGTAGGAGTCAACTGGAGTAAAAGCATTTATCTTATTATCTCCAAGTTGATTTGGATTTGGGATCAAATCCAGATGGTCTTGGATCAGTTCTCTATCAGGGTGATATGGACTGAGGTTGGTAATATTAAAGGTGTTGGAAACCCTATAATCCTTTGGCAACTCTAACCTGTAAGCATTGTCATTGATCTTTTGGAGGATTCTGAAAGGGTCCTTTAGCCCTTCGGATAATTTATTCTTCCTCTTGCTCGAGAACCATTCCTTATTAAGGTGCAGCCATACCAAGTCTCCTAACTAGAATTACTTAACCATCTTACCCTTGGTCTTCTCTTGCATTCTTCTAGCAACTTGGTCGATATGTCAAGTAACCTTGTCATATATGTGCTGAAGGGATTGTGCTTTGGTTGAGGTGTTGGGGTCCTCTTGCATAGGTACTGGTATAGAGGTGTAGTCGAGGGGCAACTTAGGATTGAATCCATAGACCACCTCGAAGGGAGTCTGTTTAGTGGTATCATGTATTGTTCGATTGTAGGTAAACTCGACCATTAGCAAGTTAACATCCCAATCAGCCAAGTTCTTACCCACTGCAGCTCGGAGCAGTGATCCCATAGTGCAATTAACCACCTCTGTTTAGCCATCAGTTTGGGGGTAACATGAGGTACTGAAGAGTAATTTGGTCCCCAACCGATGCTACAAGGTTCTCTAAAAATGACTCAAGAACTTCGGGTCTCTGTCGAAAACTACACTTCTCGGCATGCCCTGTATCTGCATAATCTCTTACAAGAAGAGAGAAGCAATAGCCAAAGCGTAGTTCGTCTTGGTGCAAGGTATGAAGTGTGCCATTTTACTAAACCTATCCACAACAACCATTACAGAATATTTTCCTTGGGTAGTTCGTGGTAGTTTGAGAACAAAGTCCATGTTCAATTCAATTCGTAGCTTAGTTACAATAAGTAAGGGCATTGCTCTCCCTTGCTTAGCTCGGTGCACATCTCTCCTCATTCTCGACCAAAAAAATCGGCCATTCAATAGTTCATTGGTCCTTCTTTCTCCAAAATGTCCAGAGAGTCCCCCACTGTAAGCTTCCCTAATCAATAACTCTCTTAGAAAACAAGTCGGTACGTACAGCTTCCTACTTCAGAACAAGTAACCATTCTCTACATGGTATTCGTCCACTATTCTTCCATCAATACATCCTACAAGTATGGGTCTACAGTGTGGATCCTCAAAGTACTGCACCTTGATACTTGCAAACCCAAACAACCAGGTTTGCCATTCGAATAAAAGCGCATGCCTTCTTAAAAGAGCATCCGCAACTACATTGCTTTTTCCCTACTTATATTTTATTACAAAATTCAATCCTTCATAGAATTTAACTCATCTCGCCTACTACTTCTACAACTTAGTTTGATTTCGGAGGTACCTTAGTGATTCATAGTTAATACATATGACAAACTCTCTCGGCAATAAATAGTGCCACCATACTTACAATGCTCGGATCAATGCCGAAAGTTCTTTATCATTTACAGAGTAATTCAACTGGGGTCCTCGGAGCTTCTCACTATGGAAGGCAATTGGTCAACCTTCCTGTATTAGGACAACGCCTGTTCCAATGCCTGACGCATCACATTCCAACTCAAAAATTTTGTCAAAGTCAGGTAAAGCTAACACTAGGGCAGAGGTTAATCTTCCTTTTATCTCAGCAAAACTCCTCTCCTCCCTTTCTCCCCATCGGAAGTCGGTGTTCTTCTTTGTTAAATCAGTAAGTGGTGCGACAAGGGTGCTAAAATTCCTAATGAACCGCCTATAGAATGAAGCTAACCCGTGGAAACTTCTCACATCATCACAAATAGTAGGAGTTGACCACTCAACAATTGCTCAGATCTTCTCATCATCAACTCGTAAGCCTCCTCCATTGACTACATAGCCCAAGAATATCACTTCCTCCTAGCAAAAGCAAAATTTCTTTAGATTGCCGAATAGTCTCTCAACACAAAGGATATCCAGGATTGCTCTGAGATGTTCATAATGACTCGGTATATCGACACTGTAAACTAGGATGTCATCAAAGTACACTACGACATACTTCCCTATGAGATGTCTTAGCACATGGTTCATTAGTCTCATAAAAGTGCTCAAGGCATTCGACAAGTTGAAAGGCATGACCATCCATTCGTAAAGTCCATATCGAGTCTTGAACGCAATCTTCTACTCATCTCCTGGTCTCATGTAGATTTGATGGTAGCTAGATTTAAGATCAATCTTATTGAAAATCTTAGCTCCACTAAGTTCATCCAACATGTCTTTAGCCTTAGGATCAAATACCTGTATTTGATCGTAGTCCTGTTCACAACTTGGCTGTTTACACACATTCACCAGGTTCTATCCTCCTTCAGCATTAGAAGCGCTAACACAGCATAAGGGTTAAGACTTTCTCTAACATATCCTCTCTCGAGCAACTCATTAACTTGGCATTAGAGCTTAAAAGCCTGTTTGGGATTCATCCGATAGGCAAGCTTATTCGGTAGTGCGATGTCGGGAACTAAGTTAATGCAGTACTCTCTACTTAGGTTCGGGGGCAATCCTTTAGGTAACTGTTCCTGGAACAAGTTGACATACTTGTTCAACAACTCTTTGATTTCCTAGGGGAACTTACCCCACTCCTTCATTTCTAAAAGTCACCTAACCAACATAAGGGTCGGTTCGTCTACTTTGATGACCTCTCAAAGCTCGACTCTACTCATCACTAAAGCCTTCTTCTATCCATAAGCAAGTTGTGTTTATAACTTATAAACTTCTCTCGATAGCATCGAGTTCAGTGTAATCTTCCAGTCATCCTTCTCAAACATATATGTGCTCCTATAGCCATCATGGATGACTCTCCTATCAAACAACCACGACCTACCCAGCAACACATAGGAATCACACATAAGCAATACGTCATAAAGAATCTGGTCAAATTAATTCCTTATAGTGATCAGCAGTAGTATTTGCCGAGTAACATATAATGCTCCTTTCTCACTTAACTAGTGCAACTTGTACGACCTCAGATATGCAACAATCGGCAACTTTAGTTTTGAAACAAGATCGACTAATGCCACATTAGTGCAGCTTCCATTATCTACGATGAGGGCACACACCTGATCATTCACTTTACAAGTGGTATCAAACAAGTTCTCTCTCTGCTCCTCCTCTCACGAAGGTTCCACATTCATAGTTTGTCGGACAACCATGAGTAACTTATCCAAGTCCTCAGCAAACACGTCCTCCTCAATTAGCTCTTTCTCGACATTTTCTTTCTCAACAGGAAACTCCTCCTCCTCGAGTTCCTCATCTATACTTTCTACTTCTAGCTTCAGGATGTTTCCCTTGATGACCATCGTTCTTCGATTCGAGCACTAAGCAACCATATGTCTAAACCTTTGGCACTTCAAACTTTGATCTAGCTCGTCTTCCTTCCAGACCCTTGCCCTTTCTCGTAAGTTTAGGTTAGCACTTCATTGTCTGATCGACCTTTCTATTCGGCTCAGACATCAACCTTTCTGCTCGGCTTGGTACTCGATAGAGTTCGATGACTTCCCTGTCCGGGTCGGCTAGTCAGTGTTCTGGTTAGCACTCAACCTTTTCTCTACCTTTCCACTCTTTAGGCGATCCTAATAGCTTCATCCATTGTGGTGAATCATTGAAGCTCCACAATATCCTAAATATCACCTCTCAGTCTAGTAATGAACCTTGAGACTATTCGAGCTGGTAGTTCCTCCACTTCGCAGCAGATCATAAGCATTTGAAATTCCTTGACATACTCGTTAACAGTTCGACCTCCTTGTCTCAGCTACTAAAGTCGAGTGAAAGTATCTTGAAGATAGGTTTCCGACACGAATTTGTTTCTGAGTATTCTCTTCATCTCCAACCAAGTATTAATCTCTCAGTATCCCTTTCGTCTCCTCATGGCCTAAAAATTCTTTCACCACACGATAGCATATCTGAAGAACTCAACAACAATAGCTCTCACCTTCTCATAATCCTCATATTGATAGTAATTAAACACATGCTCTACCTTATCTTCCCATTCCAGATATTCATTAATATTCCCAGATCCATTTAAACTCGAAATCCAAAGCTTCACATGATTAGATGCTCTAGGGATTCGTACATGCTCTTCTTCAAAATATTCCTCTTCTTCCTCATCTCCCGTGTCTGCCAAATCAATCCTTCTCCTCACCCATCCACCTACTCCTCCACCTTGAATAGGTCGAGTTGGATTCTGACCTCTAACAGGCTGAGTAACTTTTAGGGTGTTTTACGTAGCCTCAGTTGATTGGTAAGACAATGCATGAATAGCTCGAGTTAAATCCACCAAGAGGTTAGCTACCTCATCAAGTCTCTCATCAATGCTTCTGAGAGTTCCTGAGACTACCGTCCGTAGTGGACAACTCCACTGTCATCACCAGTACCAACATTTATACTCGAGTTAGTCATTTTTCCTCACAGATTCAAAGCTCAAACAAACACGTCAAGAAATTAACAGTTAACAACACGGCACTCAAATGAACACAATAACTTGCTGTGTTTTACACATGCAAAACAAAGTATAATAGAACTTCAAAAACATACGTCAACTCAAACAAAACCTCCACTCTGATTTCAAGATAGTGCGAGTCGTGACCAAGAACTGATAAGGTCGATTGCTGGAGGGGTCCAAACTTGCAAAAAGCTCAAAAGGAGTAATGAGGAAAATGTGTGAAAGAACAATGACAAATGAAAGCTAAGCAAAACTCACAAACAGCTCCAAAGGATATGATGCACCAATGAAACTTCCGAGGACTCACGACACAATTCAATATGACCATAAATTGGTCTAATGTGGTTATTCGCTACCTAACCTTGCTCAAGGGAAAAAATAAGAGTGATGCCAAGCGTAAAAACAATAGTGTTTACACTAGGAAGGAAAACTACTCAAGTATACTAATTATATCTGTCTACCTTCAGCTTACAAATAGGGTATTTATACCTAAGAATTTAGGATAACTTGCTTAAAAGGGAAAAGACAAAATGAGTGCTAACCTAAAGTAATAATGTACAACAGTACAAAAGGGCAAAAATGAATATTCACAAAAGCAATAATTAGTGAGGTGGATTCTATTCATGGTCCTGTACATGTGAGGATGCTGTGTTGGTGAGGTCATTAGAAGATACGAACAAAACAGTACTGCCAACTAGCTTATTTGAGCAAGGATGGCCTACGTAATCCAGGGTCTCTCTCTTAGTATGGCAATAAAGGTGATGTCAAGTAAGTAGTCAAGCATGAGGGAGGATTGGATGTTATCCCAGCCATCTGTTTCTTAGCATTCTATTTAGAAGAGATTGGCAATCATTCGGCACGGCTTAAGGAGTGACTCGATAAGGAAGTACTCAGCTTCAAGAAGAGTCAGCTGGAGTAGAAAAATTCATCTCATCAAGCCTTCCAATCCTCAAGCTCAGCTGTGAGTCAAAGAGCTAATAACTCGATTCCCATCAAGGTCCATGCCAATGACCTAACGCTGCGGCACCAAACGCTCAACTATTAGGCTTCGATGGGGTCTTATACCCTCGGCAACTGGGCTATCCTTGAAGGGCTCTTCTAAGAAGGTAAGGACAACCCTATATAGATAGCAAGCTACTTGAGCACACTAATGTGGTAGGTAAGTTTTCATTGCTCCTGTGTTGTCGTGCTTTTATGTATCATTGTATTAATGGTGGGCTTCATTTTCAACTTTCAGTACCATGACCAGGTGCTACTTCAACTGAACAAGTCCAATGCTGCCTAGAAAAAGGTAAAGGGCTTTCGGGAGGTGTTGCATCAACACGAGAAGTACCTACTGGAGGCAAAGACTTTTAGTAAGAGGTACTTAAAAGAATTCGCCAAGGCTAACAAGTGCCTGTGCCGCTTTATTATGCAAGTAGCGGGGCTTAACGCAAGGCTTAAGGATGTGGAGTAGGAGAGAGACAATGCTGAGAAGGCAGGCAAGAAGACCGACGACTTGAAGGCTTAGCTAAAGATCGAGCAAAAGACAAAGACAAAGGCTCGTCTCTGTCAAAGGTTAGACAAGAGGGTAAAACTTAAGCTCGACTTAAGAAAGAAAATGCCAAGCTAAAGGTGTCCATGGCCAAGTTGTAAATTAAGCTGGCAATGAAGGCATCTGAATGTAAGGGTATTAAAGCCACTTTACTAGAGCTAACCGGTTTAAAGGTCGATTTGGAGTAGCAGGTCGAGGAGCTGCAAGACAAAGTTTTGGAGATGGAAAAGATCATCTCCAAGATAGAGAGTGGGGAGATCCTTAGCAATGCTACCTCTAAGAAAGCGGTCACTGACTATAAGAAAATCGAAGAGTAGTTAGATGAGCTAGTAAACTTAACCACTGACTCCGCCCGCTACACTCAAAGGGAGGTTCTCTCTTACTATCTGAACTTGGACTTAAGTTTCCTTAACTTTCTAAACTCGCCAACCTTCAACGAGAAGATGGAAGCCTTAGCACAAGAAAGAGAGACCGCCCAAGCAGCCTTTGATGATGTAAGCGCTCCTTCTACTATTGGGGCTAGGTAAGGCGCTTCTACATTCACTTCTACCCTAGTAGCCTAATAGGAGGCTACCCTTGAAGCAGTTCCTGAAGACCATCCATCCGTGGGCAATCTTCCTACTAATCCTGGTTTACATTCCTTAAGCCCTGCTCTAAGTTAAGGCCTGCCGCCTGAAGCACCAACGGATTAATGCTTCGAGCAAATAGATGCCTTATACTTTTCTAAATTACTAGAGTTAGCTGATCCGAGGAGTAAGGATGTGTATTTCTCCCTTTTTTTTTTATAACGTGTAAGTCAACCTAGGATGCCGGCCCTTACTATGTAATTCAACAATCGATGAATGAATAGATGAATATTTTTGAAACATCCTCTCCTGTTTTGTGTTTGAATATATCTACTTCGCAAGGAGAGTTTACCTTTGCTAAACCATTAAGGGACTTCCTCTGTCTAAAGGGTGTTTCCCTTTGTTAAGGTTACACAAGGGGTCAAGTCGCTGGCATTCTAACCTACTTAGTGTGGGGGAGTTTCTCTGTATAAGAGATGTTTTCCCTTGCTAAGGTTACTCTAGTAGGGGTCAGGTTTGTGGCATTGCAACTTACCTAATATAGGGGAGTTTCTCTGTGTAAAGGGTATTTCCCCTTACTGAGGTTACCTTAGGGAGGGTCAAGTCAGTGGCATTCCGACCTACCCAATAGAGCATCCATACACCTGTTTAAAAGCTTAAATGGAAAATAAGAAAAAGGGAATGAGAGAGATAGAAGTAGTCAATCAATTATCAAATAAGTTTTGATTTCATCATTCTAGAAAAATGTATATGACAAAATGCTAATAAAAATAAAGCCAGAGATTATCGACCTTCCATGTGCATGAGATGAGCTTGCCATCTAATCATTGTAGCCTATACGCTCCATTGCCTAATCTCTTCTTGACTCTAACCAGGTCTTCCTAATTGAGGGTTAGCTTGCCCTACCCTTCACATGAACCTATGGCTTCTAGTTTTTGGCATACTAGGTTGCCGATCTTAAACTCCATGTGTCTAACCTTCTAATCGTAATACCAAGGGGCCCAATGTTGGTATGTAATTACCCTAATAGCAACAAGGTCTTTGATTTCCTCGATGGTCTCAACGTTCACTCGCAGTAGTGAGTCATTAAGGGCAGTATCGAAACTTCGAGTCCAGATATTAGGGAGCTCAAGTTCAATAGGAAGGATTGCTTCCAACCTGAAAGCAAGGTTGAAGGGGGTCTCGCCCGTAGAAGTGTGGTGGGTAATCCTGTACCTCCATTAGATATTGGGCAATTCATCAACCCAAGCACCTTAAGATCAGTCCATGTTCTTCTTTAAGCTATCCAAAATGACCCGATTGATTGCCTTTACCTATCCATTTGATTAACTCTACCTATCCATTTGATTAAGTGTAGGCAACTGAGGTAAAGTGCAAGGTGATGTGGTGCTTGGTGCAAAACTCCCTAAACTTAGGGTTATCAAACCATCAACCGTTGTCCATGATGAGGGCATAGGGGACCCCGAACCGAGAGAGAATGTTGTTTCTGACAAAAGATTCAACACTTCTCTCCGTGATTCTAGCCACTACTTAAACTTCCACCCACTTTGTGAAGTAATCAACGGCGACAATTATGAACTGCTATCCACCTAAAGCTTTTAGGAAGGCACCGAGGATATCAATCCCCCATTTACACGAACGGCCATAGGCTCGTCAGGGGTTGGAGGGTAATGCTGGGTGCATGACTGATTGGAGCATGCTTTTGGCACTTCTGGGCTATGGCCTTTGCGTCTTGCCTTATGGTGGGGTAATAATACCTAAGCCGTGGCGCCCATAGGTAAGGGGCTTGGGACTGAATGTGATTGCTGCATACAGCTCTTCTATGATGTGTAGCCCTTCCCCTTCTCAGAGGCATTGGAGTAGGGGGAGATTAACTCCCCTGTGATACAGGATGCCATTGATCAACATGTAATTAGTAGTGTGGTACCGGAGCTTCTTTACCTCCCTCCTATCTTCCAGTAGCAGTCCCTGCTCTAAATAACTCCGGATAAGATCTATCCAACTCAACTCTAGTACTACTGTAGTTAGTTCCAAAACTTCAACCAAGCCCAAAGTTATGCTTTTTTCCAGCAGGTACTCTATGAAGATCTTATTATCCTTCACCTTGAGCTTCCGTATGCTAGTGGAGGCAAGCTTAAATAGCTAGTCTGTCACGGAATTTTCTAATCAAGGGATCTTCCTAATGTCCCATGAAGGGAACTCTGCTAGAAGGCTCTTCACTTTCTTGAGATACCTTGCCATAATGCCATCTCTAGCTTCGTATTCGCCTTAGACTTGCTGGACAACTAGCATAAGGTTTAAGAAGATTCGCAACACTGATCTCCTTGGCTAGCTTAAGATCGGCGATAAGCGCCTTATATTTGGACTCGTTGTTACTAGAATCAAATCCAAACTTAAAGGCGTAGTAGATGGTGACTTTATGCGGGCTGATTAGAACAAGACCTACACCTCCACCGCCCGAAGTAGATGATCCATCGACGTAGAGAGTCCATACCGGCTTGTCATCGCTTAGTGGTGTTTCCTCCTCTCTTGTATATTCTACTACAAAGTCAAATAGCACCTGTACCTTGTAGGCCGTTCATAGCTAATACTGGATTCCATACATGCGCAATTCTATTGCATACTTCATCATCCATCCAAACATATTAGGTTTCTGCAACATGGTGTGTAGTGATAGATTCATAAGTATGATCACCTGGTACGCCTAGAAGTAAAGCCTCAGCCATCTGGCTATGATGACAACAGCTAAGGTAAATTTTTCTGCCCAAGTGTACTTAACCTTAGGCCTATATAGTAAATGGCTAACGTAATATACTGGCATGTATTCTCTTCCCTTTACTTTGACCAGTATAGAGGAGAGTGCTTAGTCACTTACGGCCAGGTACAAGAACAAGTCCTCCCCTTAGATAAGCTTGGAGAGGACCAGTGGATGAGTAAGGAAGTCCTAAAGCTAGTGAAAGGTGGTCATGCACTTAGGAGTCCATTCAAAACCCTTGGGATTTTTTAGGATTTTAAAGAACTTTACGCATCTATCTACACTCTTAGAGATAAATCTGCTCAGAGTTGCTACCATGCCAATAAATTTTTGTACATCTCGGACTGAGTTAGGAGGCTTCATTCCCCTAATGGCTATGATCTTCTCGGGGTTAGCCTCAATACCTTTGTGTGTGACCAGAAATCCAAGGAATTTACTAAGGCCGATGCCAAAGACGCACTTCTAAGGGTTCATCTTCATGTCATCAACGTATACCTCCATATTACACCCGATCTGGAGCTTAAAGAGCTTTATCACCATTTGCCGGTACATGGTCCTAGCATTTTTTAGACTGAATGGCATTACAGTGTAGCAAAATATGTCGTAATCGGTGACGAAGGAGGTATGAACTTCGTCCTTTGGGTCCATTTTGATCTGGTTGTAACCTAAGAAGGCATCCATAAAGCTCAGCAGGGCATATTCTAACATATAATTGACAAGCTGGTCGATCCTAAGGAGGGGGAAACAATCTTTAGGGTAAGCTTTGTTGAGGTCGATATAATCGACACACATATGCCACTTCCTATTCTTCTTCTTAACTAGTACCACGTTCGCTAACCACGTCGAGTACTTTTCCTCCCTAATAAAGCCACCTTTACGTAACTTCTACACTTCTTCTTCGATTGCAGCTTGCTGTTCTGGAGCAAAATGTCTCTCTTTCTATTTGACAGGCCACACTGCGGTATCAATGTTGAGGCTATGGGTTGCCAAGTCGGGGGAAATTCCAGGCATGTCCAATGCCGACCAAGCAAACCTATCTAAATTTGCCCATAGGAGGACGATTATTTCATCCTTCACTTTGGTTAAAGTCTCAATCCCGACTTTCGTGGTCTGATCAAGTGAGCTTCTGATCTGGACATATTCTGTCTTTTCTTCGGGCTCACCCCTCTCAACCTGCCTCTCATACGAGCCTATTTCCAGGGCAAAGATGCCATCTCCTTTAGCCGCCTTAACGTATAGCTCTCATGAGAGTTTCTGATCACATCTACATACTCCTACCTCGGTTGGGGTTGAGAATTTGGCCATCAATTAAAGGGAAGAAGTGATCACCCCAAACACGTTTAGACTTGGTCTTCCTAAGAGCACATTGTGAAGGGAAGGGCAATTGATCACAACAAACTCTACAGGTAGTTATGCTACGTGGTCGCCATCACTAAGTTCCATATCCATCGTGATAATACCCTTAGCTTAGACCATACTTTCGTTGAAGCCAATCAGGTTGTGGTGGTATGACTTCATTTTTACTAGCAACTTCTTCCTCATCCTCTCGTATGTATGGAGTAAGAGTATGTTAGCAGAGCTGCTAGTATCCACCATAATCTTTAAGACCTTAAATTTTGAGATCCTTACCCCTATCATCACGGTGTCTTAATGAAGTGTATCAACCCCTTCGAGGTCTTCGACAAAGAAGGAGATGGAAGTATCTAACTTCTATCTCTTCTCCCTTACAGCCAGCACCTCTAAAAAGGTATTAACTAAGCTGCTAGTGCTCAGTCGGCTCCTAAGGTGCGGCTCCCCCATGATCATGCTAATGATACCATTAGGGTCATGATCGTTGCGATAGTTGTTATTCTACTCCACAGGGGCACCTCGATCCGTCGCCTTCAAGGTATCCTATCTCCATCATCATCAAAACAGTCTTTATTCTTCCGATGGGCTACATATTCTTTGAAGAAGCCACACTGAATGGCATATTTGAGGGCATTCTTCAACTGGAAGCACTCGTTGGTGATGTAGCCATGGTCTCTATGGAACTGACTGTATTTCTCAAAGTTTCGATGACTGGGGTTCCCCTGTATTTTTTTAGGCTTCTGGAGCAAATTCCGATGCTTCAATTCAAAGTAGACCTAAGTAATAGGCTTATTTAGAGACATGTATTAGGTGTAAATGGGAGGGGGGAGTGAGTCGTGCTTAACTCGGTACTTCTTCTTCCCAAAGCTATCCCCTTCCGATCTACTCGACATCCTACCGTTGAGGTAATCCTTTACAAACAATTTTTCCCTATCATGCTTTCCACTAAACCTTTCTTGGTCGGCGTCACGCCTGGTACGAATGTTGTCTTCCTAGTCGATATATTTCTAAGCTTTATTTTAGAAGTCGGCTAAGATCTTCGGCTTGCTCTTTGTAAGTGATTGAAAAAAATCTCCCAAAGGTTAAAGGCTAAGCTGAGCCGTATAGACAGCGACCCCCTAGTCCAACTAAGGGATCTTGACCATGACGTTATTGAACCAAGGCAAGTAATCTTGCAAGGACTCACCTTCACCCTGCCTTACTATGTACAAGGACAATGTGTCATTGGATGAAGGCTTGCTCGCATTGAAATAGAGGTTGAACCTCTATGCTAGCTCATCAAAGGAGCTGATGGAATTGTTAGGGAGATGGTTAAACTATGTCCAAGCTGCCTTCCTTAGAGTACCTGGGAAAGCCTTGCACATTATAGCATCCCCATGACTATAAAGGTTCATGAGGGTGCAGAAGTGGAGAAGATAGTCATCAAGGTCACTCGTGCCATCATACTAGTCTAAAGATGGAAGTTTACTGTTACGGGGGCAGCACTTCGTCCTGAACACCCTTGGTGAAGGGAGTCTTATTATTAGCAACCAGTCCGACGTCACCAATAGCCTTACTTGGTCAAGTTGGTATCGTCTATCGGGAGAGCTTATCATACAGCCGAATGAGCCTACACTCCCTATGAGTCGATTTCTTGTTTATTACCAACTAGAGCTTGGTCACTAGTAGCCGTGGACTTAGCTAGCTACTGATGCAATGGCGGGTCAAGTTGCTGATCCTTACCATTTTGCTGCTGTTGTTGGATGTTGTTCCACCTAGTGCAAGCATCCAAAGCTTTAGGAGGGTAAGTTTGTAAGCTATACCGCTCCATTTCATCTAAGCAAGCTCAAAGCAACTTGTTCTGCGCCTCATACTCTTCAGCCAGGTGTTCCATGCACTCTAGGCACTCCTTTAGAATAGCCCTTGGGAAGGGCTAATTGCCTCCAGGTTAATTGTTTACCAACTGTTGATTTTCTTACTCATTTCATTGATACACAATGTTAAAAGAATTGCTTGTGTATGTGTTTAAGGTGCTTGGGGTTTCAGGTGAAAGAATTCAACTTTCCTACAAACGGCATCAAATGTCGTATTTAGGTTCTTATCAATAGGTGATTGAGCATTGCATGTATAAGGCCTACAAAGCAATTCACAGTAAAGGGATGTCAGGGAGTTGTCCAACAAAGCCATTCTAATACTTAAATTAGTAGTAGGCTCTAAAGAGTAGGAAGTAATATAGGAAAGTGTGCAAACATGTGCAAAGTCTATAAAGATTTACCGTTAGGTAGTAACCTAATATTTATAGTAGAGTAGAGCTAGCATTTAGAGATCAGTTGATGGGAGAGATCTTCTCTCGCAAGTGTAGGAGAGTAGAATCGTTATGTCCAACATGTCCTACTTATTCATGATATAGCTATTTTATCCTTATCTTATGCATTCTGGCCATTACAAGGCTTACTAGGCTTATTCCATACTTACCTAAGGCTTAGACTCACAAGAGTGAACCTTGGGCCACAAGACACATCAAATATGGTTGAACTTAAGAGACTCATATCGAAAGTGCCCTGTCAACAAAATCTATAGTTGATATATTGCCAAAAATAGGATAGTGGGCATGGCTTCTCATTATTGTTTAAAGGGGTCAAATTTATAGGTCATTAGAAAAAAAAAAGTATATTGCCTTAAGAAAATATTCTTCTGATAATCCTAAAATTAGCACAATCATTATAGTGGTACGAAATAATAAACTAAAAAAATTATATATGTGTAGTAAATAAATTTACAATACTAGCACTAGACTTAAGAATTACTATCCATTAATAAAATAAAGTATCCAACTACATGGGTGCACTAAGCAATAGTTCAATTGCTTCATGACATTATGCACTATTGACCTAGCTATTTGAAATGTGCAATCAATCGCATAATATTTAGACTCCATCCAAAGTATTTTTGTTAGGAGACAAAAACACAAAGGCTAAATTTGTTGTACTAAATATTGAGCTAAACCTACTATTTCTTTGGGTTTAACTTCGTAGGTTAGGTAACATTACCTAGGAAGTTTGTTTCATGATGTCGATGACTTAGAGTGATTTAGTTTATAGGCCCGAAATAAGGATGTTGAATCAATTCATTCTCTCCCAACTTTTATCAAGCTCACATACTCAATATGATTAGTTACCATCTTGGGTCATAATGAACTCTCTAAGATAAGTAACATTAATCCTATTCATTAGCTAATAAAGATTATTTGATGGATATCATTGAGTTCAAGAGTTTATAAATACAGCCATGTCTTTGCATTAGTCACTTTTAGAAGCCATAGGAATCAAGGAAACACCATAAAACTATAAAATTTTTGCTTTGATGAATCAAATAAGGCCAAAACAAATAACAATTTATGATTTAACCTAAAACAATGAGTTCAATACTTTAGAGCTCCTTCAATAACACTAATGTGTTTTAGCTACTATGACCGTTTATTCCTCTTCCCATCCACTTCTCTCTAAGTCCACTATTCAAGTATTGTGTACATGTCACTCCTTTGAGATTAGGTACAGCATAAGACTTAAGCAGCAATACATGGCGGCATCAACCAAAAACCCTACATCTACTCTCCCCGATATATCTGAAGCCAACACCTGCCAACCCCTTATGTTGGAGATGCAAAGCAAAATTTCTTATCTATTCATAGCCTCTTAGCATGGGTCGACCTCCAACATCAATTGGAAAGAGTCATCCTCTGTTCTCGACCCATCAAAGCCAAAAGGAAATCAAAAAGATTTATTGACTGGGTGCCTATATACTCTAGACGTGAGTCAGTGATGTCAGATGCATTAACAATTAGACATTCAACGTCTAGGCAATCCTGTGCCAATGCCATCAAACTTCTTGGTGAAACAGGAACACCAATTTCAACCCTTAACTTCTCGAGTTTCTTATAGCTTTGAGCAACAATTTCTAGTCCGCTGTCTGTAATGACATTTCTTGTCTGAAGCAACTCCAAGTTGGGCATTTCTGAATCAGAAGCATGTGATGCTCTTGATCGATGTTGGAATACTAGAGATCTAACCCAAGTATTAAAGAAGGTAACTGATATTTATGAGACCAACATTTATCCAATATTACAATATATCATCGTGTGCTTTGTAGATAAATGACAGTACGAATTGGCTATTAAGTCAGCTATTGAGAGCTACAATAATAACCAAATTAACATGAGACATGCTACCATATTGCATTAGAGTCCAATATCCTCGACCTTTTGGATACGAAAAGAGTGCCTGAAAATTCATGGTCATTGTATGGACCGTGCCGATGTGTCACAAGGAGTCATGATGGTGAGTTGATGGCTCTCTGCGTGAATGGAGATAGCGGTGGCATCGGTTGAAACGTTATGACGTATTCAGGCATTAAAATTACATAATACTGTACCATTTTATAATTTTATAATAGTTATTTTTAAGTTAAGACGGACGTAAAGCTTTTGATAGAATTATTAATTTTAATATATTTAATTCTACGATTTATAATTTTATTAATTTTACATAATTTTATACGCTTTTATAGCTTAAAAACATTCAAAATAACAATAAAATCGTAATTAATTACGAGAGAAGCCCGCCCAGTCCATTCTACTTTTAATGGGTTGGCGTCCAAGGTAATCGTGGAGATGGATGCTATTCTAGTTTCTCGACAATTACACTCTTAACCCTCCCTATTGATGGCACGAGCCTACCAATTTGACCTTTATCAAGAAATTATTTGTAGAAAGACAACACCATAAATAAAAATAAGAATAATCGAAAAAACTGATGAAGGCACATCCTCAAATGTGTTTCCCATTGTGCAGGGACAAGGGATAATATAAATCGCGAAGTCTATGTTTTTACCCCTGTTGACAGCAACCTATTGTTGTTACTTGTTAGTGTACCAGTGATGACACTGAAGAGCTAAGTTTTAGAGGTCATCAATTACTTGGAGCGATGCTTCCTGGGACTCCACGCCCTTTGAGTTCTAGCGATAGATCAGCTCCTCTGGAGATGAAACACTCACCTAGAACTGGAAACATGCTAACCTCTACCAATGGAGGCAGAAACTTAAATCACCATATAGTCCATCTGCATAAACAAAAAACAGACCTTGCGTTGTCACGTAGGGCTGTTGTTGAAGATAGCTGGTCTCTTGCCGACCCTTTCTCCCTTAATTTTTCTAAGGCAAACTCTTGTGCACTATGGCTGCATCGAGAGTTTAGTGCATGAGCATATGTTGAATTGGGTGAACCAACCTCCTTTTTCGCCACCTCCAGAGGTTTTAAATGCATGAGCATGGGATTTAAATGAATCATCCACCTTCTAGTTTGATGCACTGTACACCGTTAAAATGCATGGATCAAAGTATTTTTCAGATTGCAAAAAAGATAAATGAAAATGGATTTCATGAAAGATCCATGTTTGAAGCAGTATATGACATTTGACTTGGCTTCATTATTTTAGAGAATCTGTCAAAAATATAAGGTATGCCTCCTAGCCGGTGTTCTGAATTTGAATTTGTTGCGCAGCATCATGAGCACGAGTGTAAATTGGGCAGTCCGGAACCAACCACCGATGTAAAGGTGCTCCTTCATTGGTTGGCACAAATTAGAGTAGGGCACCCAAACAGGAAAATGAGGTTGAAACATGAATCCCAGTATATATTCTACATGCCTAAAGTCAATAGACGGACCACCGAAGAGATCCATTAAATCAAACGGACGACGATAGGCCCACTTATTTGATAACTACCAAGTAGCATCTTTGGATTCCCAGAACCATGCAGCAGCCACATCCAAAGTTACCATGGACAAAATTTATATGACTAAACTACAGCAACAACTAATCCATTTTTGCATGGACTATCCCAGAGAAAGCAAAATTTCTTTTAAAACTTGTGTACACAAAATCGCCATACTTTCTTCGCCATCATCAGAAAATCTCTCTCTCTCTCCCTCCCTCTCTCTCTCTCCCTCTCTCACTCTCTCACAAACAAACAAGAAAAAATACAGTTGAATGACGGTGATATATCATACAGCTGACCTAGCAAGCACCAGCCTCAGGAACAGGGAGTCGTTTAGTGACAGATCCAATGCCACCAGACATTTTCAAAGATGCAAAAAGGCAGGATAACTTTTCGATCATCGGTCTAGACCTCACTGCCTTAGGAATGACAGCTAGCTCCTTACCCGCATTATAATCAAAAGTGCACTGGTACCCCTCGAGATCATCTTTTGTGATTAAAACTGCATCTGCAGAAGGAGAAGACTCGCTTGCAGTTGGTTGGCGCTGCTTGCTATATTCTTGAACTGCCTGCTCAATAAGATCAAAGAACCCGTGACATTGAAGCATACACAAGCATAGAGATACAGAAGATCACTAGGAATAATATAAAACACAGGCAGATCACTCATTAAATAAAGCACAGCTAGCTCCAATTCTGCATCTGCTTTTAGATATCAGGCAACAAATGGTTTGTTTACATGATTAATCCAAGTCAAGAGAAAGAAATGAAAGCTAATAATGTGAAGTGACCATCTGGTCATGCAGATGAAGGAGGTACCATGGAAAAATCAAATAACTCATTATAATGTCCTAGTTTGTCATTGCTTAGGTGGTGCAAATAAACCTATTACTCATCAATCCATTTTCGATAACTGAAACAAAAATGGAGTAAATCAACCATTTTGAATGTCTTTAATCTTGTTAATACCAGCCATATATATATATATATATATATAAGAAAACCAAGAATAATTGAAAACGTCAGCCTTAATGAGTTTAGTATATCTATATACACTGGCAGTCAATGCTTGAAGTCTCAGACCTTTGATAAACAATTACTATAAAGTAGGTTGCAAGCATCATAATATCCTTCTTATTGAAATGTCAATATGAAGAAGATTATGCACATTCAAATGAATTCTCAGAGCACCTTCCACTGTGAGGGGGCAAGAAGTATCCGTGGCCTTCTGGATCGCACATATTCCAGGGCTTCTGAAGGTGACATATCCTTATACTTCACCTGCATTACACAGACAAACTCAACCTATCTTGTACAAGGTAAAAAAGTTAACAGTCAGAATACTTGGTCATTTACATAGGTGGTGACAAACCTACCAAATAACAAAGGACAATTGTTGTGCTCCTTCCCCTTCCAGCTTTGCAGTGGACATAAGTCATTCGACCGACAGATGAATTCCCTAAAGTGAAATAATGACAAAATAATCAACCCGAAGAAAAATTTATTGACCTCATGTAGTCAAAGGGTCATGATGGCAGTAATGACAATAACGTCAAAGTGAGCTACTTACTGTGAATGAAGTCAACTGCTTGGTTGATATCACTGAAAGACGGAGCAAAGAGATAGTCCCTAGTGGGTATTACAAGGTGGTCAATCCCATGAGCCTGGGGAACAGTTTATATGAAAAGGAAAGGGGTAAATCAACAATTGAATAAAGAAAAAATTAGACTGACAGTTGGATTGCCATATTTCAGAGGAAGCCTTGAGTTTCAATTCTCAAGTCATGTTGCTCAATTCCACAATGACTCAATGAGAATCTGTTATGAAGCAGAAAATAATCTTTGTCCAACCATGCACATCCATATGATTAAGAGGTTACCAAATAAAGTATCACACAGATTCATCCTAAGTCAAGAATGGTGTAGATTACCAATAAACAAGATCAACAATCTCTTGTGGCATTAGCAATTTGAATCACTTACAGAATATAATGATGATGGCACTAAAGTTTCATAAGGCTCATTCAGAGTAATGACACCACCAACCCCAATCTCCTTTAACCTTGGAACATCCTTGGGGAACGGAACCGCACCTAGCAGAAGAAACTGAAGAACACCAAAATATCAAACGCTGTTAGCATAATCCATCTTCACAACACTCATTAAATTCATTCAAAAATAATATCCACAAACGGAAAACTTTCCGTGATTTCTCCTTATACTAATTGCAACCCATCCCGAAATTTCTCCAATGCAATTATCTCCACCACCCACAAATTATAAGGTCAACCATAGTTCATGTGCATCCCTAAGAACGGTTTGGCAAAATTGATCCTACTTTCAAACCTCAAGCTGCATATTGAAAACCCAATACGGCATAAATTAGCTCTTTTCTCTATTAATTCACCCATTAAACTCATATCAAACTCAACTCAACAAGCTATATGTCATGCTCTCTTACCTCAATTCTGATAACCCACAAATCCAAATCTCAATCGATTCAAAATACATTTTCCATGCATGTCAAATCAACAAAATAAACCGTAACGGCACATCATAATTGATCGTGAGAAACTCGAAAAAACAGACAAAGAAAGGAAAAAGAAGATCCTCCAATATTATGAAATCCTTGAAACCTAAATGTCCAATTTTCAACATTGAATTAAAGTAAAATTGAAAACGAAGAAAATATATAAACACACAAACCTGATCAACTTGATCCCACCACCTAAACTCAGCTTGGATCTTGTTCCTAAACACATTATACAAAAGGGTCGGGTAAAACAAGATTCGAGCACCAGCTCCAACCAAGACCCGTTTTGCATCATCACCAATCACTACTTGCATCTGACTTTGCTTCCCGGAAACCTCATCTTTCTTCTCATCATCTAATTCCTCTATTTTCATCTTCAAGAAAAATTAAATAAATAAAATGAAAACCCTAAAAACAGACCAAATTAAAGACACTGAACGAAAATCTAATGCAGACCCAGAATTTGTTTCGGACCCAATACCCTGTAACTAAGAGCAAGTTGGAATTTTGCAAAACATGGGGCTGATGGGGCGTGAAATGAAAGAGGGTTTTTTGTCAAAGTACTATATTAATAATTTATTTTGTGATTCCTTGAACTTAGTGAAAAGGTATGTGAATCAAACGTTAATTAAAGTATTATGGTGGTTGAGAATTTGAGGAAATAAATTAAATTTGGGAAGATGTACTGAAAAATGATAATAAGATTGCCATTAAATGCTGTATTATTATTATTTTTTTTTTTTATCTTTACGGATTAATGTGTTGTTTCAAGAAAAATTGCTTAAGATAGACAAATGTAAAGATGATAAATTTTAGGATTCGGATCCACTTCATTTGCTTTTATTAAATTTTTTTTATTTATATATTAATGGTTGAGATTATTTTGATTTTTAAAATATTATATAATGTCATTAGTATATTATTTTTTTTTAATTTTAACCATTAATTAAATATAATAGAATTATTAAGTAATAAATTAAAAAATAAAAAAATAATTAAATAAAAATGATCATTTCATAAATTTTAAAGTCAAGATAAACCATTTCAAAAGAAGCATATATAAAAGAAATAGTCCTTATCATAACACTAGTTGTCATTGTTAGTTGTTACACATACTTCAGTATTTACTCTAACATATTTGTATCACGTCAAGGACATTATCCATTAATTTTATTGACAAGTGCTAACTTAATGGTTGATGATTAAACACAATGAAAATTTGCTATTTATACATTCTGTTTAAAATCAAATAGATCTAATATCATATTTATTATATAAATTTTGTTTATTTTTACAATTAATTCATTAAAATCTAAAAGTGTTAATTTAATATCTATAAATTTTTCAGAATCATTTATAGTGTATTGAGTAGTAGTAGATTGTAAAAGCGAGACAAAATTTAAATAATTAATTGTAAAAATAGTTAAAATTTAAGTATTAATTTTAACGGCTTGTAAAAGGTAAGTTAATTTTAGTTGGCAAATGTGACTTTTACAAATCAGATATATGAAAATGTAAAAGGAAACAATTTTTTTTTTTTTTTGAAAAAAAAAGGCTTTCCATTATGTTAAAGAAATTGTAAAAGCTTGCTTCTGATGCCCTTAGCGGAAATCACCAGAATATCGGCAGGATTTACAATTTTCAATAATGTCATTTTATGTAGCATGCATTAATTATTATGTGTATTAAAATAAATTTTTTTCCATAAATAATTGTCAATGAAACCATTTATCGCATGAGCATGACATAGAGCAATGGGTTAGTTGTAACCGTAACTTCTTCTTTCGAGTGAAATGTGACGATAATTGCGCTATCCGTTTAACATAAAAACCGTAGTTTTAAGTTTGTCTTTTTGTAGAATCTTTTATTATTGAAATAGTTGGATGATGTCTGGTCATCCAGAAGAAACATTACTTTGCTATCGTGTTTAAATACACTCTTGATTTTATCTTATATTTGCTTAGCTTTTTATTTTTAAAATTAAGCATTTATATCTTAATTTTTTTCTAAAAAGATGTATTTAAACTTTCATATGGTCATTTTATCCATAATTTTATGAATTTTCTTTTCTAATTTTATTCTAAGTAATTTTATTATTTTATTCTATAACAAAATAATAAAATAGGATTTAGAATCATATTTAGCAAAGATCTAGAGTGTAAACACTTAATTTTACGGATAAGAAGGTTAAAACATGTAAAGTATCCATAAGAGATAGTTTTTGCATTTTACACAAATATATATACATATATTTTATGGTAATAAAACGAAAAAGTACAAAAACTTGTATTATATAATTAAAAAAATAACAAATACTAATAAAATGATAAAAATGAAATCAAATATAAGCCAGTCGTATTTGCAGTCTAAATGTCAACCATTATCATGATTGACATAGTTTTCTTTATTTTACATTTTCCAATTTTATGCTTGGAAAAATAGATACAAACGAATTAATTGTTCTTTTTTTTCTCTTTTATTTTTTGTTATCTTGCAAACAATTCTTACAAGCATTTGCCATCACTCTGTACTTCTAAAATAGAAAAGCTAATAAAACATTTATTGAAATCTACTTGTTAAATTATAGGAAAAAGCATACTTTAAATATACAACATCCGAGCACTATTCTATTTTCAGTTTTATAACTTTTTTAAACATTTCCCCCATTTTATTTCAATTTTTGTGGTGATGGAGGATGATAACCCACCACTTTGGGTGGATGAAATGAACCAATTATGTTTGTCATGACCCTCCTCCTTCTTATTGATGGCTATCCTAGTTTGGACTAACTTAACTCATACTGACTAGTTGATTCTCCTTTTTTTCAATTTCATGTGATTTTTTTTTTATTTTTTAGATTTTTATTAATTTTATTATTTTAGTTAATTAATGTATATAATTATATCATCTAATTAAATTAATTACATCAATGAATCAAGTGTTGCCAAGAGCCAAAATAGATGAAAAAGTTAAGATTATAAAAAAAAAAAAAAGATTCCAACTTTAAAAACTTATTAAACATTGAGGATTAAAATAAAACAAATTATAAATTGTGTGAATTTCAAAAATTGCATAGATATCTAACTTTTTCAAAAATTAACGCTTAATACTCTTAAAACCAGCATGGGCCTTAGTAACAGGACTATTTGGATATGAGCCCCTCAAGCCCGGCCAAATTTGACATATCTTGTCGCTTAAGGTTCGCCTTTGTGGACCGAAGTCCTAAGCTTGTATTAATTAAGCTCAGTAAATTCTACAACAATTAGAATGCATAAAATAAGGATCAAATAGTATTAAATAGTCATGTCCGAAATAAGTGAGACACATCGGACACAACAGTCCCATTCTCCCACACTTACAATAAAATATCTCTCCCTACTAACTAATATCCAATTATCGACGCCACTCTACTATAAATACCAAACTACTACTCAACGATAAATCTCTCTAAACTCTGCATACCAAGCTTGCTTATTATCTCAAATTACTTTTTATTCTCCAAAGCCCTACTGCTAACTTAAGTATCGAAGTGGTCATATCAGACAACCCCCCGGTATCCCCGCATAATGTATTGTTTTACAGGCCTTCTACATGTAGAGCCCCCATATCTACCGATAAATACTCAGAGATAACATTTAGCGCCGTTTGTAGGAAAGTGAATTCTTACACCTGAAACCTCAAACACATTAAACACATATCCCGCAAATAATTCCTTTAACATAATGTCTCATCGCGACGAGCAGAAGAACCAACAATTAGTAAATAACCAATCTATAAGCAATTAGCCCCTCCTAAGGGCCATATTAGGGGAGTACTTGGAGCACATGAAACGTTTGGTTGAAGAATGTGTTATGCAAAATAGGGTACTTTGCGCTCACCTAAAAGAAATAGAGCTACAAAGTTCACAAACCTACCCNTAACCATTAATTAAATATAATAGAATTATTAAGTAATAAATTAAAAAATAAAAAAATAATTAAATAAAAATGATCATTTCATAAATTTTAAAGTCAAGATAAACCATTTCAAAAGAAGCATATATAAAAGAAATAGTCCTTATCATAACACTAGTTGTCATTGTTAGTTGTTACACATACTTCAGTATTTACTCTAACATATTTGTATCACGTCAAGGACATTATCCATTAATTTTATTGACAAGTGCTAACTTAATGGTTGATGATTAAACACAATGAAAATTTGCTATTTATACATTCTGTTTAAAATCAAATAGATCTAATATCATATTTATTATATAAATTTTGTTTATTTTTACAATTAATTCATTAAAATCTAAAAGTGTTAATTTAATATCTATAAATTTTTCAGAATCATTTATAGTGTATTGAGTAGTAGTAGATTGTAAAAGCGAGACAAAATTTAAATAATTAATTGTAAAAATAGTTAAAATTTAAGTATTAATTTTAACGGCTTGTAAAAGGTAAGTTAATTTTAGTTGGCAAATGTGACTTTTACAAATCAGATATATGAAAATGTAAAAGGAAACAATTTTTTTTTTTTTTTGAAAAAAAAAGGCTTTCCATTATGTTAAAGAAATTGTAAAAGCTTGCTTCTGATGCCCTTAGCGGAAATCACCAGAATATCGGCAGGATTTACAATTTTCAATAATGTCATTTTATGTAGCATGCATTAATTATTATGTGTATTAAAATAAATTTTTTTCCATAAATAATTGTCAATGAAACCATTTATCGCATGAGCATGACATAGAGCAATGGGTTAGTTGTAACCGTAACTTCTTCTTTCGAGTGAAATGTGACGATAATTGCGCTATCCGTTTAACATAAAAACCGTAGTTTTAAGTTTGTCTTTTTGTAGAATCTTTTATTATTGAAATAGTTGGATGATGTCTGGTCATCCAGAAGAAACATTACTTTGCTATCGTGTTTAAATACACTCTTGATTTTATCTTATATTTGCTTAGCTTTTTATTTTTAAAATTAAGCATTTATATCTTAATTTTTTTCTAAAAAGATGTATTTAAACTTTCATATGGTCATTTTATCCATAATTTTATGAATTTTCTTTTCTAATTTTATTCTAAGTAATTTTATTATTTTATTCTATAACAAAATAATAAAATAGGATTTAGAATCATATTTAGCAAAGATCTAGAGTGTAAACACTTAATTTTACGGATAAGAAGGTTAAAACATGTAAAGTATCCATAAGAGATAGTTTTTGCATTTTACACAAATATATATACATATATTTTATGGTAATAAAACGAAAAAGTACAAAAACTTGTATTATATAATTAAAAAAATAACAAATACTAATAAAATGATAAAAATGAAATCAAATATAAGCCAGTCGTATTTGCAGTCTAAATGTCAACCATTATCATGATTGACATAGTTTTCTTTATTTTACATTTTCCAATTTTATGCTTGGAAAAATAGATACAAACGAATTAATTGTTCTTTTTTTTCTCTTTTATTTTTTGTTATCTTGCAAACAATTCTTACAAGCATTTGCCATCACTCTGTACTTCTAAAATAGAAAAGCTAATAAAACATTTATTGAAATCTACTTGTTAAATTATAGGAAAAAGCATACTTTAAATATACAACATCCGAGCACTATTCTATTTTCAGTTTTATAACTTTTTTAAACATTTCCCCCATTTTATTTCAATTTTTGTGGTGATGGAGGATGATAACCCACCACTTTGGGTGGATGAAATGAACCAATTATGTTTGTCATGACCCTCCTCCTTCTTATTGATGGCTATCCTAGTTTGGACTAACTTAACTCATACTGACTAGTTGATTCTCCTTTTTTTCAATTTCATGTGATTTTTTTTTTATTTTTTAGATTTTTATTAATTTTATTATTTTAGTTAATTAATGTATATAATTATATCATCTAATTAAATTAATTACATCAATGAATCAAGTGTTGCCAAGAGCCAAAATAGATGAAAAAGTTAAGATTATAAAAAAAAAAAAAAGATTCCAACTTTAAAAACTTATTAAACATTGAGGATTAAAATAAAACAAATTATAAATTGTGTGAATTTCAAAAATTGCATAGATATCTAACTTTTTCAAAAATTAACGCTTAATACTCTTAAAACCAGCATGGGCCTTAGTAACAGGACTATTTGGATATGAGCCCCTCAAGCCCGGCCAAATTTGACATATCTTGTCGCTTAAGGTTCGCCTTTGTGGACCGAAGTCCTAAGCTTGTATTAATTAAGCTCAGTAAATTCTACAACAATTAGAATGCATAAAATAAGGATCAAATAGTATTAAATAGTCATGTCCGAAATAAGTGAGACACATCGGACACAACAGTCCCATTCTCCCACACTTACAATAAAATATCTCTCCCTACTAACTAATATCCAATTATCGACGCCACTCTACTATAAATACCAAACTACTACTCAACGATAAATCTCTCTAAACTCTGCATACCAAGCTTGCTTATTATCTCAAATTACTTTTTATTCTCCAAAGCCCTACTGCTAACTTAAGTATCGAAGTGGTCATATCAGACAACCCCCCGGTATCCCCGCATAATGTATTGTTTTACAGGCCTTCTACATGTAGAGCCCCCATATCTACCGATAAATACTCAGAGATAACATTTAGCGCCGTTTGTAGGAAAGTGAATTCTTACACCTGAAACCTCAAACACATTAAACACATATCCCGCAAATAATTCCTTTAACATAATGTCTCATCGCGACGAGCAGAAGAACCAACAATTAGTAAATAACCAATCTATAAGCAATTAGCCCCTCCTAAGGGCCATATTAGGGGAGTACTTGGAGCACATGAAACGTTTGGTTGAAGAATGTGTTATGCAAAATAGGGTACTTTGCGCTCACCTAAAAGAAATAGAGCTACAAAGTTCACAAACCTACCCCCCTGAAGCTTCGAATACCTATATTAGGCAGAACAACATCCAGCAACAATAGTAGCAGAATGGTAGGGATCAGCAACCTCATCCACCGTTGGAGCAATAGCTGGCAAGGTCTCCGGCCACCCATGACTAAGCTTTGGCTAGGAACGAGCAAGAAGCCGACTCATAGGGAGTACTAACTCACTCAACTGCACGCCAAGCTCACCCGGCAAATTATGCCAACTTAAATGAGCTCCATGCCATGATAAGACAACTCTTCGAGCAATAGGGGAGCAAGGCTGCTAACGATGATGGGTTGGTTGCTAGCAATAAAACCCCCTTCACTAGGGGTATCTAAAATAAAGTGTTGCCTTCTAATGGCAAACTTCCATCTCTAGACCAGTACGACAGCATGGGTGACCTTGACAATCACCTTCTCCACTTCCACATCCTCATGAACCTCTATGGTCATGAGGATCCTATAATGCATAAGGCCTTTCAAGAACCTTGAGGAAAGCAGCTCGAACATGGTTTAAATACCTCCCCAATAATTCCATCAACTCCTTTGACGAGCTAGCATAGAGATTTAGTCCCCACTTCAAGGCTAGCAAAGCCCCATCTAAGGACACATCGTCCTTGTACCTCATAAGGCAGGGGGAAGGTGAGTCCCTACATGATTATGTGGCCTAGTTCAATAATTCCATGGTCAAGATCCCTCAACTGGACAAGGGAGTCACTGTCCATGCTACATAGCTCATCATCTGACCTTTAGGAAATTTCTTCCGATCGCTTGCGAAGAGCAAGCAAAAGACCTTGGCCGAATTTTGGAACAAAGCCCAGAAGTACATCGACCAGGAAGACAACATTCGCGCCAGGTACAATGCCAATCGAGAAAGGTCGGGTGGAAAGCAGGACAAAGAAAAATTGTTCATGAAGGATTACCTTGACGATAGGATGCCAGACAAACCAAAAGGGGAGAGCTTTAAAAAGAAGAAGCGCCGGGTTGAGCGCGACCTGCTCTTCCTCCCCTACACCCAAATTTACGCCTAATACAAGCCTCTAAATAGACCCATTGATCAAGTTTATTCTGAAGTAAAGCAACGGAATTTACTCCAAAGGCCACAAAAAATGTAAAGGAACCTTAGTCGTCGAAACTCTAATAAATAATGTCGATTTCATGATGGTTATGACCATACTACCGATGAGTGCTTCCAATTGAAGAATGCCCTCGAATATGCCATTTGAGGCGGTTTCTTCAACAAATATGTAGTCCATCCAAGGAATGACAACCATTCCAATAATGATGAAAATAGGATACCTCGGAGGCAATGGACCAAAAATGCCCATATCAAGTAGAACAATGACCAAAACAATAACTACACCCTCAATAGTGTCATAAACGTAATCATGGGAAAGCCATACCTTGGGAGCCAACCGAGTACTAGCAACTGGGTTAACACCTCATCAGAGGTGTTGGTCGTAAGGGAGAAGAGACAGAAGTTGAACACTTCCATCTCCTTCTCCAATGAAGATCTTGAAGGGGTTGATACACCTCATTAAGATGTCCTAGTGATAGGGGCTGGGATCTCAAAATTTAAGATCTTAAAGATTATGGAAGACATCAGCAGTTCCACCAACATACTCTTCCTTCATACATTTAAAAGGATGAGGCAGAAGCTGCCAATAAAAATGAAACCGTACCACTATAATCTAATCGGCTTCAACAGAAGTATGGTCCGAGCTAAGGGTATCATCACATTAGACATGGAATTTAGCAATAACGACCACGTTGCAAAACAATCCATAGAGTTCATTGTGAATGATTGTCCCCCCCCCCCACCCTACAACATGCTCTTAGGAAGACCAAGCCTGAATGTGTTCGAGGTGGTCACATCTCCCCCTTATCTAAAGGCCAAATTTCCAACCCCAATAAGGGTGAGAGTATGCAAGTGTGATCAAAAGCTTTCACGAGAGCTATAAAAACAGGCTTGTAGGAGAGGCCAGTTGAGAGGGGTAAGCCTAAGGAGAAAACAGAAGATGTCTAGATCGATACCTCGCCCGAGCAGACTACGAAAGTCGAGATTAAGACTCCAACCGAAGTGAAAGATGAAATCATCGCCCTACTACGGGCAAACTCGAACAAGTTTGCCTGATCGGTATCAAACATGCCTAGAATTTCGCCTGACCTAGCGACCCACAACCTCAATATCGATATCACAGCATGGCCTATTAAGTAGAAAAAAGAGGCATTTCGCTCTAGAGAAGCAAGTCGCAATTGAGGAAGAAATGCAAAAGTTGCTTAAGGCTGGCTTCTTGAAGGAAGAAAAGTACCTAACATGGCTAGCAAATGTGGTACTAACAAAGAAGAAGAATGAGAAGTGGCGAATGTGCGTCGATTACACCGACCTCAATAAAGCCTACCCTAAATACTGTTTCCCCCTCTCGAAGATTAATTAGCTCATCGATTCTACATCAGGATATACCCTGTTGAGCTTTATAGATGCCTTCTCGAGGTACAACCAGATCAAAATGGACCTAAAGGATGAAGTCCATACCTCTTTCGTTACTGATTACAACACATATTGCTATACCGTAATGCCATTTAAACTGAAAAACGTTAAGACCACGTACTAACAAATGGTGATGAAACTATTTAAGCCCTAAATCAAGCGCAATATGGAAGTGTACATTGACGATATGATCATCAAAAGACATAAGCCAATCAATCATGTCAAGGATCTCCAGACAACCTTTGATCAAATGCACACGTACAACATGAAGTTGAACCCCTAGAAATGTGTCTTCAGCGTCGGATTTGGCAAGTTCTTCGGCTTTCTAGTAACATAAAGAAGCATCAAGGCCAACCTCAAGAAGATTACTACCATTAGGGGAATAAAGCCTCCAACCTCAGTTTAAGACATACAAAAACTTATAAACATGGTGGTTGCTTTGAGCAGATTTATCTTGAAGAGCTCTAACAAATGCGCTGAGTTCTTAAAAATCCTAACAAACCCAAAAGGATTTAAATGGACTCTAGAGTGCACTGCTGCCTTTCAATAGCTCTAAGACTTCCTCGCATACCTACTGGTTCTCTCTAAACCTGTCCATGGGGAAGACTTGTTTTTGTACTTGGCCATGAGCAACCGAACACTCTCCTCTATACTAGTCAAAGCAGAGGAAAGAGAATACAAACTAGTATATTACATCAGCCATATGCTACATGGGCCTGAGGTCAGGTACATTCGAATAGAAAAATTTGCCCTAATCGTTGTTATCACAATACGACGATTAAGGGCTTACTTCTAAGCATACTAGATAATTATACTTACGGATCAACTACTAAACACTATGTTGTAGAATCCTAACGCGTCTGGACGAATGATGAAGTACGTAATAGAATTAAGCACATACGGAATCTAGTATTAGCCACGAATAGCCTATAAGGCATAGATGTTGGCAAACTTCATAATAGAATATACATGAGAGGAGGAAGCACCACTAGGCAATGACAAACTAGTGTGGGCTCTCCACATCGACGAATCATCCACCTCGAGGGGTAGAGGCGCAAGTCTTATTTCAACCTACCCATACAAAGTTACAATCTACTATGCCCTTAAGTTTGGGTTTGATTCTAACAACAACAAATCTAAATACAAGGCGCTTATCACTGGTCTTAAGCTGGCTAAGGAGATTAACGCTGAGCATTTATGGATCTTCTTAGACTCCATGCTTATCGTCCAACAAGTCCAAGGCGAATACGAGACCAAAGACGACACAATGGCTAAGTACCTTAAAAAGGTAAAGAGCCTTCCAGCTGAATTCCCTTGGTGTATCGCTATCCAAGCTCATCACCATTGGTGTACAAAAGCCTGAGGTGAAAGATAGCAAAATCTTTATAGAATACCTACAAAACAAAAAACATAACTTTAAGCTCGGCTAAAGTTTTAGAACTGACCACAACAGCACCAGAGTTGAGTTAGATGGATCTTATTTAGAGTTATTTGGAGCAAGGCACGCTCCCAAATGACAGAAAGGAGGCAAAGAAGCTTTGGTATCATGCTACCAACTATACATTGGTCGATGGCGTTTTGTATCATAAGAGAGTTAGCCTTCCCCTACTTTGATGCTTTTATGAAGGGGAAGGACTGCGTATCATAGAAGAGCTATACACCAAAGTATGCAGTAATCACACTTAGTCCCAAGCCCTTTACCTCTAGGCGCTATGGCTTGAGTATTACTAACTTATCATGAGACAGAACGCAAAAGCTATAGCTGAAAAGTGCCCACAGTACCAAAAGCACACGTCGCTCAGCCATGCACCTAGCACCATCCTCTAACCCCTGACTAGCCCATGGCCATTTACGCAATTAGGGATCGATATTCTCGGTACCTTCTTAAAAGCTTTAGGAGGACG
The DNA here is from genome assembly GCA_024138015.1 of Lumnitzera littorea. Classification (NCBI taxonomy): domain Eukaryota; kingdom Viridiplantae; phylum Streptophyta; class Magnoliopsida; order Myrtales; family Combretaceae; genus Lumnitzera; species Lumnitzera littorea. The sequence goes on from JAMXBB010000007.1 coordinate 23,951,581, forward strand.
ATAGTTCATAATTGTTACTGTTGATTACTTTACGAAGTGGGTGGAGGTCGAAGCGATGGTTAAGATCATGGAGAGAAATGTCGAATCTTTCATTAGAAACAACATTCTCTCTCGATTTAAGGTCCCTTATGCTCTCATCATGGACAACGAGTGATAGTTTGATAACCCTAAGTTTAAGGAGTTCTACACCAAGCACCACATCACCTCGCACTTTACCTCGATTGCCTACACTCAATCAAATGGACAAGTCGAGGTAACCAATCAAATCATGATCAATCTCAAGATGCTTGGGTCGACGAACTACCCAATATCTTATTAAGGTATAAGACCACCCATCATACTTCTATAGGTGAGACCTCCTTTTGCTTGGCATTTGGGTTAGAAGCAGTGCTCTCCATTGAACTTGAGCTTCCTAATATCTAAACTCGAAATTTCGATGCCGCTGGTAACGAGTCACTGTTGCAAGTCAGCGTCAATACCATCGAAGAAATCAAAGACCTTATTGCTACTTGAGTAATTGCATACCAACATCGAGCTACCCAATATTACAACCAGAAAGTCAAACACAAGGAATTCAAGGTTAGCAACCTAGTGTACAGAAAACTAGAAGCCATAAGTTTACGTGAAGGGTAGGGCAAGTTGGCCCCCAATTAGAAAGACTCGGTTAGAGTTAAGGAAATATTGGGCAATGGAGCATACAGATTGGAAAGACTAGAATTCAGTTATTACAATTAACGTTTACAGCGTTTCACCGTAATCTATTTCCTAGTTAATACATTATTCAGAAATGAAAAATTCTAAGATAAGAACTTAGACCTTAAAAATATATATCTGTTCTTCAAATGTTTTTCCTTACTCCCCAAGATTCAACAGTTGTTAGCTTTAGAGTAGTTGTAAGTCACTTCTTGGCCAACACCTGCAACGATATCTATAGGGATGTGAGCAACCATAACTCATTAAGTTAGGATGGAAGACTTAAAACTACATCACAAACACAAACAAGGTTATCAACCAAATCATTTGGTGCAATGCATGTTTAAGAAAATACCATCGTACGATGTTGTTCGGTCCGTCATGTAATTAGAGAAATTGCACTCGCTCTAATCTGGGTTGAGGAGTTGCCGTTAATGCAACAGTTCATGACCAAACCTAGGCTTGTGCAATGGAGACACCTCTCCTCCCGCGATTACCTTCAAACCATTGACTTTACCTTTGCCGTGACCTCCTCACCTGTCACTTAGTTCGACTAAGGATAAAAAAGGGACCCATTATGCCATCGGCGCTATCCCTTTTGAAGGGATCGGTATTTAGTCGGAGAATCCTAGGTTTCCCCTAATGGGTTACTATGCAAGTTTGATTTATGTTTACAAGTCATATCTTTGTTAAGTTCAGTTTAGGGTGATCGATCACTTCATATAATATAAGCTAGAACAACAAACAAAATTATAGCATCACTCATAATCAAACACATGCACATAACCAACTATCTAACAAGCATAACCAACTATAACCAAGTATAATCTTAAGCCTCCAAAATACAGCAACGTATTAATCCCAACTTACCTCGACTCCTCGCTCACTTACTGGAGGTCCGACTCGCTTAGGGCATCCCGGATCATCTCTATAACACAAACGTGGTTTCAGTTTTTCATATAACTATTATAGATTGGTTCTATCCTATAACGCTTATTGTTATATTTTGTTTAGGGTTTAATATGTTCAGTTACCTAGGTTCTCAAATCTTTTACAATTATTCTGGGTTTGAGGCTAGGTTCGAGTTCAGTTTCCGCATTGATTTTCTAAATTAAGTTATAGTTTGATTTCTAAGTACTATTTTATACCTGAATCCTAGAAACTCGTTTTACTTCATAATGTGAAATTAATCACATTACTTCAAGATATCCTAAATATTATAATTATCTTTAGTCAATATTTTATTTCATCCGGTACACTTAAATCCTTATTAGTGTATCGAATTTACTCTTGATGTGAGAAATTTTTACATTTTTCATATAATTACATAAATTCAAGATTTCTATCAAATTTATTATATATCCTTATTATTTATATAATATCAATTTTTATTATAATATCTTCTATTTATTATATTTCCAATAATTACATATTATATATTATCACCTATTATGTACATAATACACATCTAATATTTCTATCACTCTAATTACCATCTCTCAACATCAATTAACATTTCAAAATGTATAAATTCATACTAAATCAGATTTGAACCTAATTACCCTAAATTACCAAATTAACTCAAAATATACTATTTTTCTCTATTACTTATTTACTACATAATTACCCTAATAATTACATCTAACACCTTAAATGTTACAAGTATCATACTTCATCAGATTTCAACATCTTAAAATATATAATTGTACATCTAATCAGTAATTACCCATTTAATTACTTAATTAACCCTAAATTACCTATTTTATGCCTCATTTTAAGGCCTAAAAATTATCTAAAAATTTTAAAAATTAATTTTGAAAACGGGCTTCATAGCACTATTCTATAGCACCTAATTAGTCTATACAAAAATTTTGGACTCAAAACTACACTCCTAAGGTCATTTATTTCTAAACTGAAACATACTCGATTTTACATGATTTCTGAAGGACCATATATTACGGAACATATTTTCATCAAAATAATATTTTTCCTAAAAACTAAATACTAAAATATTCTAGAATAACAAAATTCATAATTTTCTAAGAATATTTATTATTTTTTCAAAATTTCACAAAATCGGGGTGGAAATCGAACTAATTGATTTAGGTAGCTCCAGCCACCGTTGATGGCCATGAGTGTGTCAGCCTACCTGAGTACTGCCACCACTGTGTGGTGGTGGTGGCCGTCT